>CAHIKZ030005635.1:297500-507500 GCA_903632075.3 Acanthosepion pharaonis | reverse complement strand
TGAGGCATAATCAATTTTTTTTTTTTTTTTTTTTATGAACTACTTGGCATAACATGTGTCAACACTGCCCACACCCCATATGCTGATGCGTCACAACCGACCTAGATTGGCAAGCCTGCATCATAATGGGTCAATAGCCTAGCATCATTTTTGCTATTTGAAAAAGTCTTCTTACCCGAGCCTACATCTCTTCCTTGTATAATAATATAAAGTGGTTTGAGGGTTGTTGGTAAATTCAGGAAATGTTACTACTACTCAGTTGAATTTTTAGGTTTAGGTGGATGGTGAAGCTTTGGGATAGCTAGCAAAGCCAATTTATTATGAGCTACAAAGGACAGGAAATTGTAGAGAGCCATGATCACCGTTTTCGGACTAATAAAACTAATTAAAAATTAGATGGTTCCATATTATTGTTTTTTTTTTTTTAGCAAGAGGATAATGCCACTAATACACAAGGATTACTGAGAGGAAAAGAGAAGACTTAAGTAATGAGAAATGACAATAAGAAGAACAGGATTCAGGAAAACAAGAGAATGGCAATTGATGGTGGCAGAGAAGAAAAAAATCAGAAGAGTTCCACAGGTGAGAAGTGCAAGATAGGTTATGAGTTGCTTTCTTCAGACCCTCTTATCTCCAATCTATCCTGTGAGTATCAAATTTTTCCAAGCCCTATTTCCTCATTATGTGGCCCAACTGCCTCTTTCTGATGCTAAGCATCAATGTCTTTTTGTTTTTTCTTTTTAACAGAATTACCCCAAGCAAGGCAGTAATGCCACTAAAACACAAGGGGTTATAGGGTGTGGAAGAATTAGGAATAAAAATGACGAGCAGAAAGAGAAGAGATTAATCAGGTGGACAGTAGATAGCGATTGACATTGCATTTAAATTTTTGCAGATTAAAGTTGGCTGGAAAACAGAGCTGGAAGGGAGTTCCATAAGCGGGAATTTTGTTTCTATTGTCACTAGAACTTCATCATTGCTTGCATGTTTGGTCCATGGTGTTCTCAGTTTCCTCATGCAGGAGCACATTTTTGTTGGTTCAAGTCTTCATCTGTAAGGAAATCATCCAGCATTCACTGCTGTATATGAAGACTTGTAACAGGTTTCTTAGCATCTTTTGCCATCCCAATCTGCCTTCAAATTTTTGTAACTGATCAGCAGATCAATTTGTGGTATCAACAGAACTGTTTTATTCGTCTTGGGAAAAAAAAAAAAAAAAAAAAAAAAAAAAAAATAGAACAAATAATATTATTTTATTCTTTTATATGTGCAGTATTCAGTAGAAAGTATTCAATATCAGCAATAGCACTAACAAACAGCTTAACCAAAGAGCCAGACCAATAAGAGTATGTGCACATCTACATATGTATGTGTGTGAGAAGTGTAAGTTTCTCTGATGGTGAAGACAGTAGATCTGAAAAGCGTCAAGAACACCCCTACCCACTCCTTGTGGAAAGGAACATCACTACTTATAATTTACATCCCCACACTGAAATAGTATCACGACTGCATATGTATGTATGCCTGAATGCATGGATGTGTATCTGCACCTAACCTCCGATTATTTATATGGATGTGTTTGTGTGAACTAAAATGTGTACACCTGTATGCATGTATGTTTATGAAAGGGTAACCCCCAAACAAACACAGAAGTAGATTCCCCTTCCCATCAACAGTCAAACAAAAATAAATAAATCCAATTTCAAAAAAATAAACCAGTTTGTTGTCTGATGATTGCAAAAGTGTGAAACACAGGATCACAAACTCATACATATAACTGAAAATGTCAGCTCTATGAGTGATATTGAACACTTTCCAATAAGAACTGCACACACACACACATATATATATATATATATATATATATATATATATATATATATATATATATGTGTGTGAAAGAGAAATAAATAAATTACAAGTGGATCCTAGTAATATAAAATTAAAACTGATCTACAAAAAGAGCTCAATATATTCATTATACAGAGCAAGTAAATAGTAAACTAAAAAATTCAAAATTATACCCCATGTGAGGTAAGTTTGAATGTTTTTTTTTTGTTTTTTGTTTACTATTTACCTGCTCTGTATAAATACATTGAGCTCTTTTTGTGGATCAGTTTTAATATTTTATATTAGGATTCACTTGGATTAGAATACTAATAGATTTATTACCTTTACTCTATATAGTGGACTCCCATAGTATTTGACATACGAGGGTCAAGCAGCTCAGTTCCTAGAAACCAACAGCCAGGACATTTGCACATATGATTTGATTATAGTGGTGAAGGTTTCGTGCAGGACCATCCACACTTTTTAAGGGCCGAATACAGAAATCTGGTGCACGGGGTGCCTCAAGGTTCCCAAACAACCCTCTGCAGGTTTTGAATTCAGAATTGTCCTTCTAGACCAGTTGCCATCCAAGGCTATAGAACCCAGTCTGTCCTGCTATTTACCCATAGTTGGAGGGAGAAGAGAATACCTTTCCCAAGGATATTAGCATGTAAGTGAATGTAATGGATTTGACTGGAATTCAAAATCGGCTCCGATTTCTCAATCCAAGCCACTATCCATTACTCCACCATGCCTTCATTATATATATATATATATATATGTGTGTGTGTGTATACGTATATTACACGCACAGTACTTATTAGGAAGTTCTCAATATCTGTGATAGAGCTAACATATTCAGTTGTATGGATATGAGCTTGTGACCCTGATTTCACATTTTAGCAATCAGACAAGTTTAATGATCAATCTCTCTCATATATATATATATATATATATATATATATACACACACACACACACACACACACGAGTTTAGGGATCAAACAAACAAAAACTTTGGATCTATAGACCTTTTCATATTGTTAGTTAGAAACAAGCCAAAACACTTTACATTTTTACATTTAAAGATGACAAATTTTATTTTAATTAATGAAAATTTAACTAGAATTGTGTATGTTTATCTTAATGTCATTTTGTCCAGAGTGAAATTGTAAACAAGCCGAGTAGAAGCGAGAATGATGTCACTTGCTTTTTTTGTTTTCTTTTTCACCACTCTTACCACACCAATTCATTTCAGAGTACAATCCTCCCTCCTGCCATCACAATGCCACACTTCACTCACACATGCTGAATTTGAATAAGAGATTATAAGTGTGGGAAAATGCACAGCTATTCATGGTCAAAAGAGAATTGCACATAATCAAGTGTTAGCAGAGAATAGAGATTTAGAAAGTAACAAATATTTAATTGAAATAATCTTTACAGGGAACGAGATAGGAGCCCAATGCTGTTCCTCCTCTGATAATGCAGAAAGAAAAAATTAATTTTATTAACCAAATGTAACTTTTGCTTCAGTGACCAGCATTAATGATAATTGAAGTCATTAGTATTACTGCTTCCACTGCGACAGAACCCTGCCAACCCCATCTCCCATCTGCAGATGAACAACAATTACCAACCATGCAGATAAAATTTTTGCAATGTGTCACATTTAATTAACAGGTTATCTTTGACATTCAGCAGGGAAAAATTGCAAGCATTAGCAATTTCTAATTTGATAAAAATCCCCTTCCTAACTTTGTTAAATACTTAGCAATCTAGAGTCATAACATGAAAGAAATTAAATTTTTAGTCGCTCATCAGCCTCATACCGAAAACAGTTTCAACTATTAGTACATATAATCATTCCTCCCCAGTTACCATCATAATAATTGGAGATGGTAGTCATTGGTTGTTGGAAATAATATATATATATATATATATATATATATATATATATATTGTACACAACAAAATTAACTCATGGGGAGGTGGGTATAGATCTATTTCAACCAATGAAAAGTCTTATTCAACCCCGGTGTACAGACTGTTCATGTCAGAATTAGAAGTTTTAAATTTAACTTTGTTTCAATTTTTCAACTCTGCTGTCATTTGTCAAAGTTAAATTTCTAATTCTGACACAGACACTGTAGAACAGGAGTTGAATAAGAGTAATGTATTTCTCATTAGCTGAAATACATCTCTACCTCCAGTGCCACACGAGGTAATTTTGGATTTTGTTGTGTAATTTATACGCTCAGTTATAATAAATATGATGAGCTCTTTTTGTGGATCAGTTTTAATATTACTAGGAATTACTTAGATTATATACCAACAGATTTATTAACTGTATTTATTATATATATATATATATATATATATATATATATATATATATATATATATATATATATATATATATATATATATATATATATATATATATATATATATATATAAAGAACAGCAAGATATATAATCCGGTGTTCTTATAGATGTTTCTACAAAATAGTGCTCAATGTAAATTTACAGAGCATTAATATAAATTAATTGATTTAAAATAGGTTTTTTTTATTTTTTTTTTTTGTTTTTTTTCCGCTACACAGTTCTAACCATGTTTCAAGAATGGAAGCTGAAAGCTTCGATTTAATTTTGTAACCATGTTTCAAGCGAATTTTGGAGTAACTTTCAAAATTACTGGGTTCTAAAGACACAGCAAATGCAAAAATCATAATTCACATTTCCAAGGATACAGAAATCCAATTCAACCAGACTAGGGGTGTTTGCGTGTTCATTATCACTGTATTTTGATGTATCAGTTACGTTTTGGTAGGGGTAAGGATGTATTTTTCAATGATTTTTTGGATTTTTTAAAAAATTTTATTGTTAACAGCAAAAATTCTTGCGGCATTTTTTTCTATTTGTATATTTAAAGACTTGTGAGGGTGTTTAGATTAGAATACGTTTTATTTAACTACGATTTGAAAAATATTTTCACTTTTAATATACTATATTTCTTTTAAGAACAAGTAAATGTATTAGAATCCCTTACAGTATGTAGAATTATTTTCACATCAAGTATAAGTATGTATATTACTAGGTCACAATTTTTTTTTTAATTTATATTTAAGTATTATTTAAGTAAAATTTATGACAATTCTGGCAAAAATAGCTAATTCATTTCTGATTTAGCAAACTTTATTTTTTATAAACTTAGTAATATATAGTTTCTCATGTATGTACAAAGGACATGGTCATTCAATAGCCTACAACTTCTAGCTTTTCATTATATATATATATATATATATAAGTTATAGAATCCTGACAAAGGATTTGACAAATAGAAAATGTTTCATTGAAAAATAGATTTGATAATGTATTTTGCCATTCTAAGTTTCATTAGATCCCAAAATAAATGTCAAATGTATGTTTGTCTATTTGTGTAGATGCTTAAATAATGGATCATAGGAATTTTCCCCTGATCTGGTATTTCTTGTGATTAAAGTAAATGAAGGAGATATATATATATATATATATATATATATATATATATATATATATATATATATATAAAAATAGCCATTGATATTTTTTCTTTCTGTATCTTTTCCTTATAATTCTTAATTCATGTTGAAAGTTGTTAAGATATATTTTTAGGTCTATACATATATTGTCGACATGGAAAATATATGAACAGACCTCAAAAACAAATCTTTTACTTTCAACCCATTCTGAAGGATTCGATGGGGATTTGGCTTGGGTTCATTTCAGAAAAGGCTAAATAAATTTCTTGCTTTCAAACCATTCTGAAGATGTGACAAAGATTTACCTTTAATTTGATAGGGGTGGAAAGGGGTGTGTGTGTGTGTATATATATATATATATATATATATATATATAAATAAAAAGGAAAAAAAGATTGCTAATTTAATAATTTTTATAGATGGCTAGATAATATTAACTGGGGTAGGAATTATACATTTCTTAATTTTAATCCAGGATGCAACAGAAATAACTCAGACATAACAGGGGACAATATTAACAGCAATTTGGGGTCTTCATCCGGCTAATGTCTTACTATTATGTAGCAGTTATTTCTGCCTGTATAATCTCAAAGAACCAATGACTAAAATCTCAGATTTTTACATTGGAATGAATAGATAATCTATGTGCAGTGTCCCTTCAGCATGTTGGCAGTCAAGGCTCTCCACAATTTCCTGTCTCTTCTCTTAATAAATTGTCTTTTTTTGCCATCTTTCCCAAACCCTGCTCCACCATTTATTCACTTGTCATTGATCACATGTTAGGTCCTAGCTATTCTCAGCATCCTTCAGTAGGACTACACTTCTTTTGCTTCAAGTCTCTTCATCTGTGAGCTGATTGACATAAAAAGAATTGTACTCTTTCTTGTTTCTAGCCACCAATCCCACTTGGGGGAGGAGGGACCATCCACCCAGCGACGCCAGCAACTGCACTGGCTGCATACATAGCTACAGATGCAGTTAACACCTTTGTGATAAATGTATGGTCATGCCGATTTTCTACTAGCTTAGATTTGGCACAAGGTTGAAAGTACGGAGGCACCCAGTGAGGATCAAACTCACTACTCAGTCGTAATTGATCTAGCGAGACAAGCTTTCTAACCATTACACCACATCGAAGTGCCCAAATGATTTTCTAAGTGTATCTTAGATGTGATGAGGCCAAAAGCATAGGGCACCCAGTGAAGATCAGTTGTGATTGATCTAGTCAAACAAACTTGTTAACCATTACACCACGTTGAAGTGCCCAACAAATTTATATTTTTTCTGATGTCAACAAACACTCATTGCTACTTTCGTGATGTCAAAGTAACCACTGAATAGTAATCCGTATAGTGATCAGTATAGAGAATAGCAACTTATACAGTAATAGAGGATAGAATAGAAATGGAGATTGTTTAAATGTCACACTACTTCCTACTTATGTTTCCCCCATGGTCTTGTGATCCATTTAATTCAATAATGGGATCGCTTGCGTTTACTCTCTGGCAATCTGTGTTCAAACTCGACACTTTATTCCTATATAACAATAGTTATAAGAAATAGATCATAAAATACCCCCCAAAGGCTATTAGCACAGCAGAAGTAGGCAAAATCATATCTCCATCATTAATTCCAAATGTCAAATCTCGGGTCATTTACAATTTTTTTAAAAAGATCTTCATATTACATTTAAATGGTTCTATATTATGTTTGTACTAGATAAATTTTGAAGTATCTTAAGACATGTAACCCCCCCAAAAAAAAACCACCTCTTAATCCTGATATTGTGCTGGACTGCTGACAAAAAAAAAAAAAAAAAAAAAATTTGGCAGGGTCAAGAATGAATTGAGATTTTTTTCATTTTAACACTGGACAAAATGACATCATGCAATACTATTAAAATCCTCTTTCTGAATAAAGTAATTTTCTGAATAACCAAGATACCAGCAATGACACATATAGTAGCAAACCGCCCACATTCCCTCTAGATTTCATCAGTAAGAAGCAAGTTCCACTGGAACAGCTGCTTCAGTCAGCGACTACTCTGTGGAACCGACTCCCAAGAAGCGGTTTCCCCCAAATTACTACAATCTTAACTTGCTCAAGTCTAGGGTTAGCCATTATCTTCTTCTCCTAGCTGTACATTTCTGACTAAGTAGGAATCAACATTAAAAAATAAAATAAATAAAAAAGGGTGGTGGAGATAACTCCGGGTTTATTTACTGCTAATTACAGATTATTTCTTTTGGCCAGTTTACATCCTTCCGTCAGCCATAATGGCAGACTAGCAAATAGACTTTGATAATTAAACTTAGTGATAATTAGCATTTGCCAAAGATTATAAATTATAAAAAAATTACATGAAAAATAAAGCAACACTGCATTAAATAGGCTGGCAAATGCAGTATTTAAATGAAGCCACGCATGAACACTAAAACCAGTGTAATGTTTTATTTAGAAAAAAAAAACAAAAAAGTAAATAAATTCTCAATCATGAGATTTTAAAAACAATGACCAGAAAGTAATACATCTTTTACAAACCAGAAAGTATAGATTAAAGTTTCAATTGTCAAGCATAAAAACAAACATCTTAAAGAAAAAATGGATAATGTGTCCATTTGACAATCGTGAGAAGTTTGTGGTTCACAGAAGCAGGTCACTTGAAACTGAAGAAAAGGTCGAGATTTCACAAGTGAAAAAAATACCTGGAATTCCACAGTGTTATCAATTTCTTATCAACTCACAAAAAGCAATGAAGTTTTACAACCTTATGTTAGTCTCACCAAAAGAGAAGCTTCATTGATACAAGTAGCTGTTGATATCAGCCATAATATTATAGCATCTATTAAGTACTACTTATGGTTGCAAGAGTACCAAACGGAAAAAAAAAAAAAAAAATGCATTGCCGGTGAAGCAGAAAAGAGACAAGATATACTAAAATAAAATTATATTTACTAATATATACAGGTAGAATGTCTTTTGTAACCTAGCAAGCCCTTTTAAGCATTCAGGGTGGATATAAAAGTTATTTCTTTTGCAGTCATGTTTCTAATTGACTCCAATGTGTGGATTTTATTGGGGGTGGTTGTGAGCTGGATTCAATGCTATGCTCAGAGCCCCTGTGCACAGAGCAACTTATTTTTAATTTTGCTTTTGTAGCATTTAAATCTGACCAACAGGTTTTCATGCTTCAAATTAGAACTCCTGATATGAATCAGGAGTACTATTTGAAGCCAAGCATAATGCTGAATGAAAACTTTCATTCATTAATAACTACATATAGTAGACAGATTGTGATAGTTTAATGGCAGTGGAAACTCAATTCTGTTAATTGAGTATGATTTATTCAAACTAGTTCATATCTTCATAGATATCCGAGACAATGCTTCAGCTAAATACACTATCATCTTAAGGTGTTCATTATTTTGGTCAACAGCCAATATCTTTTGTGTTAATTATTGGGGCTTTTTTCTCTTCTTCAAATGCCATATTCTTTCAGAGCATGAGCAATCATGACTTAAGGATTCATCTGAATTACCAACCTTCTAAGAGAAAAATAAGGGAGTGGTTTCCTGTTGCTTTCTTAAAGGTTTAGAATTGTACTCTACCAAAAAGCTAAAGCTGATAAGCTTTGGGTTTATTGCTGCCAATATTATTACTTCATTGTCTGTCTTCTGTATTAACCATTTTCAATAATAGAAGAATTTGGTGTGGGGGGGAGTCACATTTTGGTACTCAATTTGGGCACTGAATTTAAAACTGGCAACAGAAGAGGGATGGTCAAATGGTCATCAATCAAAACAACTATAACTGAATAAGACTTAACTAGTTAGGCATTAGCTTACCTGTAGACAGCAATGAGTATTGGCAGGGTGGGGAGAGACTTATTAGATTATTTCTCAGAGTGGACGTATGGAAAAGGCACTAACAAAAAAACACATCGCCAACAACAGGTCCCACACTTGCACAACCCCAGCTCTCAAACAGCACACCCAAATCTAAGTCCTTATTTTATACAGGGTGTGGCAGAAATACATTCCATATAATGGTAAGACCGCGGCAAGGATGTCTTCAAGCTAACATCTTAGCATTATGTGGAAGACATTTCTGCTGCACCCTGTAGACCTTTCAAATGCCAACAATTGAACTTCTGCAGTCATGTATGCAAGTGCTGGTGTGTGCATGCACATCTGTGTGTGCATGTCATATATGTAAATGTCTTACATATTCAAATTCAGTAGTTTATAAAAGTTAAAATACATTCATAAATTTATCAATGAAAAGTCATTTATGTGTAAGAATCTCAGAAGGTAAAATGCAAAAAAATAATGAAAGACTGAAAGGCGTGCACATTGTTTGCAAAGCAACTAATGTGGTTCATAAGCAAATAATTTCTATTTAAGTACAAACAAACAGGTTACTCTATTCATACAATCAACTACCAATGATATCCATGGGTTTCATATTACGGCAGAAAATACGATCAGTTTGCTTAAAATCATTTTCATTTCTGAATTTATAAAGTTAAAAACCAAAATTTTTTTTTTTCCAGAAGTTTCTTTGAAGAATTAATTTTAGCTTTTTTTTTCTAAAACTTCGACTATTATTGAAATCGATACAGACGAATATAAAAAAAAAACTCAAAGAGCAGCATCAATCATTGAATAAATTGTACTTTTTAAAAAATTATTACTCACATATATTAAAATGGTTTATTATGAGTTATTTTAGTAGTGTATATAAAGGTTCCTTAAAATTTACTTGTTAAAGTTTATTTTTATTAAATTAGTTTTACTTCAAAATAAAGCATATATATTTACTTAAAAAAAAAAAAAAAAAAGCAAGTCACCTGAACACAAAAATACTCATAAGAAACAATTCCAGCCATACACACATCGTTACTGACAGACCAGAAAAACCAGTTGAGGATTTATAAAAAAACTTCGGGTGTAATTGAAAAAAAAAAAAAAAAAAAAAATGTTCAGCTGAGGAAACACTACAAAATAAAAATAACACCTTGAGATATATATATATATATATATAATAAATAAAAGGTCTTCAATGTGTGCATGTGCATTTTTTAGCATAAGAATAAGTGCTGAATATCAGAGCTATTAAGTGTGTGTGTGTGTGTGTGTGTGTGTGTGTGTGTGTGTGTGTGTGTGTGTGTATATACATATATATATCTCAATAAATATACATAATACCGTATGAATAAAACTCACTTGTACTGTTAGTGTGGGGTGTATATAATTGGGAAAAAAAAAATTAAAAAAATATAGCACATCCACTCTTACAGCACCTGGTAGTCCCAAGCAGTCACTCATCTAGGTACTGACCAGGATCAACATTGCTTAATCTGTGATCATATCGAAACCAGTATTTCAATACAATATGGCCATAAGCCAGGATATAGAAGTGGACCAATAAAAAAAAAAAAACTCAATGATTAATCGATAACATAACAGCTCATCTGGAAACGTATGATGTCTCTAAGAAGAGTCAAAATGTTTTATATTTTTATATATGATGGTTACATTGAGAGACAAGTATTTTCTATCAAATAACAGATTTTCATGCAGACAAACTGTAAGAGTAGATAAGAAATGGATAAAGTTGTGATTTGTTTTTATGTCCAATTGAAATCAAACAGAAGAGTTATTTAGTCAGCTTGGAACATGGCCATAATTGAACAAAGTGCATGCAGGTTATGATCTATTAAATGCTTACTTAAGATAAGTCGCACTGATTATAGCTCATCACTATATGTAGCCAATATTAAAAAAATAAAAAAAGACATAAAATGCCAGTGTAGGGAGTGGGTACTAAATAGTCCTCAACCTTATCCACTCCGTAAAATCTGAAGATATATATATATATATATATATATATATATATATATAGTGTGGGGGAAATCTTGGTTAAATACCACATGAGAATCAACTACTCTGCAGAGTGACATTCAGTTTTACATCTCAGATATTCATTTTATATCTTTTTTGATATTGATCCCACAAACAGAAGTGCATATATATATATATATATATATATATATATATACACACACAAAGTTGTATATTTAGGCACAAATCCTTTTATACAGGTTTCATTAAAAACAACAGACAAGGTACTAAGTTAAGCTTTACACTTAATTTTTCTGTATTCAAACAACAGCTTTCTTTTCTGGACAAAAAGCGTGTGAAAAAAAAAAAAAAAAACCAAAAAAAAAACACACTATCCAAATGTTTTATAATTCCAAGCACTTTCGGCTATACCTTTAGCCATTATCAAGGATGATTCAATTTTTCAGCTTAATTCAGCATTACGTCTATGTTTAAATGTGTTGTAGAGATGTTTTTAATTTTCAAATACAGCTAGCACATTGTGGCCTTGTTCGTAGTTAATATTAAGAGTTGGCTTTTTCTTTTTTATTATTAAAGCGTCCATTATTTTTAATCTAATAATGGAAAGCTTTAATAAGAACTATAAAGCATTTGGACAGTTTTTACGTACTTTGTTCAGAAAAATTAAATGAAAAGCTTAACCGTAGTACCTTGTTTGTCGTTTTTAATGAGACAGGCACAATAAAAGAGCAATGTTTACAATGAAAATAAGCAATTTCCATCACCTTTTAATTTAGTTTGCTTGGGTGATGAAACATGGCTTGGTTAAATCAAAAGCAGAAATTTTAGACTCATAGACAGACTCAAAATGAAGTTTCCAGAGCGAGGAAATGGTCTTGATATCCAGAAGAATTAAAAACAAGACCTGCCAAAGACCATATGAACCTTTTTGTATGGGGTCAACAGCCATCTGGCATAATAGACTGGACTCAGCTCCATAGTTATGTATGCAACCATTGTGTTGATGTCATGCTGTCTATGAGTAGCAGGCTTCCTAGAATGAAGTCAACAGCCAGGATTAAGGATTTCTCCACCAATGATGACATCTCCCTAACCAAGACAAGCCTTCATGTTGGAGGATATTGACCACATTGTACATTGAAAATGATGGGAGAGTCCATCATATATACACCCTTGTGCAAATTAACTGAAACAACCTCTTTAATTTCCTTTCTTTCACCATACAGTCAGTTTTAGACCCACTGGAGTAATAGTATGCAATTTTATCCTCAGATTAGGTCATTTGCAGTGGTGTGTAGTAATATGAATATTTTCAGGGTGTGTGAAAATTTGTTTGGCCTTGCAATCATGGATGATGCAATATATTTCATCAGATTTTTATCACACCCAGAAACTATTGTCTTGACTGTCGATTAGTCGTTTGCAATGGCTGTTACTCCAAAGAAGCGTATGAAAATTGTAACACTGCATGAAACAGCCTTACCAGTGAGAAAATCAAAGATTGGCCCAGAAACTCCCAATTTAAATTCAATCAAAAATCTGATCAGTCTATAAAGAATGACTTTGTGGAATGGACATACAAACTACTAACACGTGCACTGGGTCAGGTTTCATTGAAGACCCCCCCACCCCAAAAAAAAATTAGTTTTGTTTCAATTTTTCACAAGGGTGTACACATGGGATTTCTAAAATCTATGTTCTAAATATTTAGGTAAAAAAAGGTGTTCTATTAATATAAAATAGTTAAAAAAAAAAAAAAAAAAAAAAAAAAAAAAAAAACAACAAACACACACAACATCTGGCTGGCAAGCAAGAAGTTTCAAAAGCAGTGTGTAGAGAATACAATTTAAGTTTATTCTTGAATAGAATCTCAGGTGTCCAAGTTAACTGAGTCAACTAATTCATTTATCAAACAGAGACAAGCTATGATCAATGTCTTCAGAGACTTTAAAAGACAAGTATGGAAGTGGCAATTTTTCAGTTTTAAAACCACAATGCCATGATTATGATAAAAATAAATCAGCCACACAGATGTCCCAAGATGATTTAAAAAAAACAAAAAAACAAAACCCAACCCAAAGGTTTAGTATTATCCCCAAAGAATTTAAAAGTCAGGGTTTATTTCCTCTAGTTTCAGCTGGAAACTGTCAATGTATTAGTCATCCACTAAAGGACAAGCCTTATATGGGCAAGAATTTAAGAGAGGAAGTTATACATTAATTGTAATGAGGTAGATATTCTTAGACAAGAAGCAAAGAACTGGCTATAAAAAAAAAAAAAAAAAATCCATTTAAATACTTTGAATAAATCTTAACATTTCATGTATATGTATGCATATATTGAATACAGATTGGAATCTGAGAATAATAGGATAAATAAGAAATAAGAAACAAATCTAAAATGTTTCAGAGACCTACGGAGAAAGAAATTGATATTTTTCTTTTTACATGGTTTGATTCTCATTGGTTAAGCAGGCTTCATGTTTATTTGACTTATACTAATGTTGCTTAACTAATGAAAATCAAACCCAAAATTAAAAATACCAGAATTTCTCTGATGAAGCTTAAATAAAAAGTGAATCTTTTCAGATTTATGTTACCAATTTGTTTGTTTGTTTATATATATATATATATATATATATATATATATATATATATATATATATATATATATATAATATATATAAAACATTCATTCACAAAAATTTGATTAGTAAAGTTAAAGATATAAAATGGCAAATCCTTGTTTTTAAAATTTATAAGCTGTATAAGGTCTTTTTTTAATATGAAAGTACTTTCAACTGTACATTCAGTCATCTTCAGGCATGGAAATTATTTTGTTTGTGGTAAAATTCAGGTAACATCCAAGACAAAATATAATGTGAATCAATTTTTTTTTTTAAATTTCAGTAGAAGCAGAAAGAAAAAAATCCAAACTAACATTTCCAACAAAAAGAGCCCCCCTCCACAACCTTCAAGAAGTTTCAAGCCTCTGCAAGGAGATAAAGGAAGAGAAAACCACAATGCTGAATATATTGAAAAAGTGAGTAAAGTAAAATGAAATAACACCCTGCCACACCTTAGCATTTTTGATACCTACCTACTCAAATATTTCAATTCAAATCTATATCAAACTTCTCAGAAGGGTGTGGAAAGACAAGATTCTAGTAAAATTTTAAGTTGAAAGGAAAACGGAACAAAGAAAAAATTTTTGAATAACCGATAAGAGTAACTAATTATATATATATATATATATATATATATATATATATCTCTCCCACACAATTATCCAAATGTTTTAACAATTCTTGGACACATTTTACAGTTGCTAATAGAGATGGCATAAATTATTTATAAAGCTTAAGAAATTCAGATAAAATAGGATTTTACAATTATAAAGGGGCTTATTTTCCGTGAAAACAGATGGAAAAATGGAATGGCCTACGTGAAAGGGAAATTATGATTTTTAAATAGAGATTTTTTTCCTAATAATCAGATAATTGTTAAATGTTTGTCTTTCCTAACTCACTCTGCCGACAGACATCAAAAGGGTAAAACCTGTAATGTTTTAAGACACCCCCTTACTACCATCTCCCTCAGTTTACATTGGAACAAAGTTTTACAAAGTTGGCTTGATTTTAAAAAAAAAAAAAAAAAAAAAAAGTGGTGGTAGTGAGCCAGTGGGTGGAGAACAAATTGTCTTTGATCCTTTCTTTTTCCTGTCACAGATCGTGACAGCGGTAGTGGGAGACAGTCGTTTCAGAAAATGAAATTTTACAAATTTGGCTTTTTTTTTTTTCAAAAATGTTATTTAATAATTTCAATAAAGTGACCAACCGATAATGTAACTTTTTGTCTCTAGATGACAGTGGTGCAACTTTTCTGTAGGGCTCACTACTTTCACTTAATTCTTATTTAAGATTGTAGAATTCTTTGCAAGGGTTGACTCAGAAACTCATCAAGTTAGGCTAAGTGAAAAAGTATGAGGTACAAAACCTTATCAAGCTGGAGCAACTTATCAATTGGTAGATATTCCTGCTAGTAAAATTTTTCATTTTCCTTTTATTATCTTAATAACATTTCTATATTTGTTAGACTTTCTCACTAAGTATTATGAGGCAAAAACAAAATTCTATACTGAAAAATGAAGGGGTGGAACGGAATTCTATACCAAAAATAGAGAGAAAAAAAAAGTAATTCCCTAAAATGGAATTCCAATTAAAGAAAATCAGTCCCTCTACAAGTATGTTAAGCATCCCACTCTATGGAACAATTTGATTACTGAAACCTCACCAAGAGGCATTATGTGCCACAAAACACCAGGAAAATAGCATGTAAAAGCAATAAAGAGTCAAGTATAAAAATAAAAAAACATTCCTCGACATCATCTAAAAGATGTTTATTTTGTGGCATTGATTAATTATATCACATATGAACATGAAGACAAACATCTCCTTGTCATCATAGCTGGTCAGAGCCATGATACCACCAGCACAGGGACGGATCCCTGTGTCAGGTAAGTATCAGAATCAAGCTGAGCTTCGACTCGACGGTCGAACTCTCTGCTTCTGAGCAGAAAGGAACCCGGACGAGGTTCCGCCGAAGGGCAGAATCTCGTTCGGGGAAAATGACCAACCCGATCTCGTTTATATGGGTTATACGGGCATTTTTTGGCCGAGCCTATGGGCTCGGGAAACCCACGTAAAAACTCAGCCTTGTGCCACATGCAACCCTTGTGGGGGGGTGGCTAGATACCGTATCAGAATGTGTATAACACTCGAGGGAATGGTTCACTCACTTCAGAGTGTGTTATGGTGACAGGTTTAAAAGCTTTACAAATGGCTGAATAATAGCAAGGTATACACTGACTATGGAAATGTATATAAAATTAACATTCATCAAAGGGATTTTTATTTGGAAATTATTGCCCTACCTTTCAAGGTGGTAAAATGGTTTCAAATTTGAAACCACAAACCATTTTATATTCTTTAAATAAAACAAAGTTTTAAAGTGTGTGTGTGTGGGGGGGGGAGAACCCATAACAGAAGTGAGTTGTAATAATTTAGTTTTGGGAACCTGCTTTTGTTATTGTAGGTAATATTACATTTGTCACTTTTGATCTGCCATATTTTAGCAGTTTGATAAGCAGGCTTCTTTATGGATAAGGAGAAGTGAAAACAGAATGGCATTTTGTTTTGTCTGTTACTTTTAACAAATGTGATTATTAGGTCAAGAGTGTTCAATAGGAGAGTGAGCATATGACGCGTTCAACAGAGGGGGTGGGGGTCATATTCAACATTTGATAATTTTGCGGCAATATGCATTTACACGTTTTAGGCAGTTTTGATCAACATTTCTTTTAATGGTTAACTGTAAGAAATTGTAAATGTAGGGCTACTTTACACTTAAGTAAAATAATAATATTTATTAAGAATTTATTATAGGAAATATCAAATTCTATGTAAATATTGTTGATAATTATGTATTTAGTTATATAACAAATGAAAATATAAATTTTGATTTGTTAGGTATTTTTCTCCAAACATTTTAGAATACTTTGGCTGCAATGCCAAGTTTCCCAAGTTGAACAAACTGGAGCTATTTCGTTTACACTTTGTTACCTCTCTTTTCCATTGTTGTTTTTAGGTCACTTTCTTCCAGTCATTTTGATGGGAAATCGTGAAATTTAGAATGATCTTATTCCATTTCAAAAATAAAACCTGTATAAAAGGAATATTTTAAATTAATATATGACCAAAAATAAAATGCTTTTCACAAAAAACCTTAAGGATTTCACTATGATTATGTAACAATATCCTGCAGACAAATCTATGGTCTATGTTACCTCATTACATGGTAAAGAAGTATAAACCTAAATTGAGCTTGAAATATTGTGTAATCAACTAATTTTTTTGTAAAATACTTGGATAGGAAATAAATAATTTGCAGTAAAAAAAATTTTGGTTGAATACACCCCTCCTCCACTGAACACATTACATACACACATACACGACTACTGCATTTTCTTGAGTATACAACCTCTATATGTTTCTGAAGCTAAAAACAGGTAATAATTACATCCTTGAGTATAACATGACCTCGTAGTACAACCATCCCTTTGTAAGTTTCTTTTGAAAAGTTGTACTATGTTATCCATTAAAATCTCAATGTTGTACATTGATTTTCACTAAAAGATTTAATTTTTTACAATATTAAATAGAAATGAACCAGATGTTTAACCATATATCTATTTCAGTTGGAGATTCATTCTTCTAGCAGTTGACTACTGCTCGCCGCCGACAAATCTTATGTGTTGTTCTTGTCCTAAGCATTATTGTTCATTACCAGCCTTTATTTGATTATTCAATTCAATAACCTCCTATAGGTTACAATATCACAGAATGTACTTTGCCATAAAGATGGCAAAAGCCAGACCCGTGTTAATCCCCAAGGAAGATATACAATTTTATGGGAGTGAACACTATTGATACATTTATTTCGGATCCTGTACATGTATTGACCTGCACATAGGATTATTTACTGCTATCTAATTATATTAATAATTAGATTAATAATAATAGTTTTTGTTACCAAGATTTTAGTGAGGTAGAAGTACTGTTGCAGTTGTTTCAACAAGTTTACTTGTTTGTAAGTAAAAATGTTGATCAAGATATGCTTTGCTTTTTTCATGTTAGCAATTTTTTTTTTTATCATTTTCAACCTAAGTCTGAAAGAAAGAAGTGTGAATCTGAAAAGAAAAGGCCTCAGATGATCCTATTTATATAAGTATCATAAAATACAAAATGTACATAATATATCAAAGTAGTTACGTCAAGTAGGTTTTTTATAACAGGAAAACTTTTGTTTTCTAGGCTAAAGTTCAAAATTTACATTCAAACTATTCAGATGTGTATTACTGGAGAACAAAAGAAAGAACAATCTAATTGCATTTATAAAAATGATCAGGTTAAAATTCCCACGTTTCAAGTCCAGTTAAATAACACACACACAAACATAATTGTTAGAATGAATTCTGCTCTAATCAACAAAGCAAATTTTTTTTGAATTCAAGTTTAAGGTTAAAAACTTAAACCCTTAACAAACACCTGTGTTATGCTGTCTGCTTATAAATTGAAAATACAAAAAGGAGTATTTAAGAAATTATAAAGACTAAAAGTTCATGATACAATGAAGGCAACTTGAAAATTTTGACTTTAAAAGCTTAATTGTAAAAAAAATTGAACTAATATTCTTTCCTCTTGGAAAAAAAAAAAAAAAAAAAAAAAAAAAATCTTAATGTTAAGTTACCTTGAGCATGAAAATTAAGAACATTTCTGTATAAAATTATTCAACATAATTTAACTTAAATGCTTCAATAGAAAGTGATTCTTATAAAAATTACAGTAAAATTAATTTATTAATGTATTTATTAATTTTAGAAGTTTTTTATTTTTACAAAAACTTGTACTATTTACCAGAGCAGAAAGATTACAGTTGAAAGGAAGCAAAATCAAAATCTTTAGCAGATAAATAACAAAGTTCATTATTATATATAAGTAAAAAAAAGAAATTTTGCTATATTTATGGGATAAAGTACGATATCAGAGATCAAGTGTATTTAAACAAAAGTGAACACTCAGAGGCAACAGGCTGTTTCATGCTGGACACAGCCTGATGATTGCATCCAGCATGAAACAGCCTGTCGCCTTCAATGTTCACTTATAAACAATACAAATATGCCAACAAATATTTATGAAGATTCAAACCAAAATTACAGCTTAATTCCTAAAACAGTCAATGTCAGCATCAGTACCAGGTCGGCCACTTTTTCTTTGTAAGCAACATTTACTTTAATTCTAACAATGAAAATTACACAATTTTATACCACAATCTATTGAAAAAAAAAAAAAAAAAAAAAAAAAAAACAAATTAAAAAGGTTTATTTGGACTAATGTCCCTATCCCCACATTTTTGATAGGTTAATTTCAAGTATTACCCATACACATATTACTAATTTCAATTTATGACCCTTGATAGTCACGTTTCTTCATTTGAAACTGAATTTACTACAATAAAATTAGTAATAGACATATTTACGCTAATTTATAACGAGCAACATTTCTAATGCAAAGATTAAGTGTCGAAACTTGCTTTATTTTTAGGTCAATTTGCCAAATTCAGTATTTAAACAATCTCCACTGTCCACCAGAAATGTTTATCTTAGTTCAGAAAATGACAGAATGCTCAAAGACAGGGTATTATCAACGGTCTATGTACAATGCAGCATTTAAAATAAAATAAAAGCTTTACATGTTCACCATTTATTTCACAGCTTCCAGGGCTACAGAACCATAGCAAACCATCCATTTTGGCAGATCAATGAGAGCCATAGAATAATTCAATAATACACAACTGACTCAATCATTCTCTTCCCTCAGCAGCATCAGATCATATTAAAGTATTAGTAAATTTAATGTCATTTGTTGCTGCCCAGTAAATTAAAAATCAAATGCTTGCTCATAATTGTGTGGATTAAAAAAGGTACCAGAGAAGTATGTCTGCATGTGTATGTATATACATGGATGCATATTTAGACAGCAGTCCCTCTATTATATAGGTTTCATTAAAGATGATTGACAAGGCAGTGCAATTAAATTTATGTTTTGCTTGCATTTAGAAGAGAATTTTTTTTTTTTTAGACCACGCAAGAACTGGACCCACGTGCTAATCTATTTGCAAAGATTTTTTTTTTTATAGCAATAGAAATTTTTTATTCACCCAGTCTACCAACAAAATCCTACCTATAACACAAGCTACATAGATAGCTTTGAAATTTTGCACTGTAAAAGAATTTATTGCATGTGCACACCTTATTACTAATTTGACTTACTAATCCAAGATAGAACAGACACTATAATAAAAAGAAATTAGTTTGTAGCCAAATTTATCATTTGGCACTGGTTGTACTTTTAATAACCAAATGTTGAGTTAACCAGGTAAAATGACATTAAAACAATGAAAACTGATACAAGTCCAAATAATCCCTAAATTCAACAATGATTGCCTCAAATTCATTTATTATCATTCCACAGTCAGTTAGTCACTATGTTGCTTTTAGGCAAGCCATTAAGAAAGGCAGTTTCAGAAAATATGGTTACAAATAAATGTAGCATAGATGCAAAATGGTGCAACTCATTTCCAGTGCTCCATAAGACAGGTTCAAATCCTGCCAGACATTACTTATTAAAGAAAAATTTGTGCTGCTAAGACTAGTAAAAATAAATATACTGTTTAATAAATATGCAGAGCACCTGCTCAAATATGAGTATCCACTAAACTGATAAAGAGGGAAAATCCATATATAATATGTGTATATATATATAGCATATTTTCATTCAAACAAGTTTGATTAAATAATTTAGACATATGCTGATCAGTTTTCATTGTGATCCTTTCAACCTTGCGGATTAATTTTTTTGGTAGACTTAAAAAGAAAAAACAAAAAGAAATAGTTGAATGGTTTTAAATTCATTAAATACATATACAGACAACTTAACCCCAATGTGAGTGTGAGTGTGAGTGAGAGAGAATAAAAATAAGCCTATTCAAAATAAAATTGGTATTTTTCTTACTCAATTTTCTAAGTCTACCAAAAAATTAATCTGCAAGCTTGATAGGATTCCAATGAAAACTAATGGACATATCATCACATGTCTAAATTATTTAATCAAACCTGTTTACACACACACACAATTTTATATTTCAGGGTGATTCTTCTTACCAAGAGAATGGAAGAGTGAGGCATAGGTAGTATTAGTATTCATGACCTCTTCCCTGTTTGTATAAAATAGTAACTAAAAGAGGGAGTACATTATACAACTAAAGATCACCCGACATGAAACCAATATTTATATAATTGTTTATAGTGTGTCCAATTGATTTATTTTCCATTATATAATGTTAAATTGAGCACCATTTTCATTTGGACCAATTTTTCAGTTTACAATCGTCAGATTTGTAGGAAAAATGCCAAAAAAGTTGTCATGCAACTAAAGGAATACAAGCAAATTTCATATTCATCCTGCCAGTTTCAAATTTTTACTTTTAAAAAATTTAATAATAAAAGGCAAAAATGTTCAATTTTAGAAAGAGTCAAGAATACATGTCTGAAGTCAATGAGTAAATACCTAAAGATTTGAGATTCTACTTCTGGCCATTATCAACATTATGGAAATTACAAACTTTTTAATTTTTCTTAATTTTTAAAGAGAAAACTAAAAATGGGGTGGTGGAGGTCCGAAAGTCTTGTAACCCTACATAATATAATTTTCTATTTTAGATGGCGGACAGAAGTTCCTACAATTTGGCAGAGAGGGTGACAAGACTTTTGGACCACACTGTACAACTGCTGTGGACAAGTGTAAAAATTCTTCATTGGGTTCAATGCATTTATCACTTTTTAAGACAAATGAAAAAGTTTAGTCTGAAGACTTTAGTTTCAAGAATTTTAGTCCCTTTGTAGGACAAAAATCATTGGCACTTATGTTGGGAATTACAGTGAAGTGTCTATATCTGAAAGTTCAAAATATTTTTTAAAATAAATTAAATAAGTAAAACTAGGCTTAGAATTTGATTTATCTAAACAATTGTAAGAAAAAAAGGAAAATTTCTTTACCAATATATTTCATCCAGAGTGACTATCAAGATGAAGAGATTTTTGGGACTAGTATTTAGACACAAAACTTAAAATTTTAAAGTTTAAGAATGCTCTAAAATATTCCTAAAGCCAACTATGTAAGGAAAGGTAAATTATGGAGAATGTTAATTGATGTAATCTATTGGCTAATAAACAAAAAAGTGAGTAAATGTTGAATATTAATGTATTTTTTTTTTTTTTTTTTTTTTTTAATTATTTTAATTTTATTTATGTATTCATTTTTTTAAATATTTAAAATTGATTTTTTTTTCTTCAATTTTTATAGTCATGTTAATTGGTTTAGGAAGGGAGTATTTCCTTTAAGGAAGGAGATATTTGAGAAAAAAAAAAAAAAAAAATATATCCCGATGTAAGTTAACATTTTGGCAAGAATCAATAACTGCACTCAAGATCTTTTCATCTAAGTTATTTTCTCTTAAAAAAAAAAAAAAAAAAAAAAAAAAAAGGGTACAACATTCTTGAAATCATTTAATGCATTGGATAAATTGCTATGTATGAGATCTTATATTCATAAATACATTTTTCTTAAGTTTTTGAAAGTTGCCCCAATATATTGTAAGAAACTGCTATGACAATTTTATATATGCTTGCTTCAGTATTGTTATGGACATTTTTGGTTCTGATCATACCATAAGAGCTCTGGATGTGATTGAAAGCGTTTTGAATAGGTGTTAAGGAGTTGATAATATGACTAATCTAATTTGTTTATTATATTTGTAGATTTTGTATGCTGTTCTCTTAGCATTGTGGCTGAAATAGTAAAGATATTGGATATTATTTAAAAGGCAATAGATAGATGAATAGATAGATAGATAGATAGATAGATGATAGATAGATAGATGAATGAATAGATAGATAGATAGATAGATAGATAGATAATTCTTTAGATCTAGATTTGTTGGATTATATTTGTGGATGGAGATTGTATGATGGATGGATGGATAGATGGATTGGATGGATGGATGGATGGATGGATGGATGAAATAGGATAATGGAGATATTGGATATTATTTAATGGATGGATGGATGGATGGATGGATGGATGGATGGATGGATGGATGGATATGGATGGAGGATGGATGGATGGATGGATGGATGGAGATATGATATGGATATATGATATATATGGATATGGATATGGATGGATGGATATGGATATATGGATAGATAGATGGATGGATAGATATATATGGATGGATAGGATAGATATATATGGATGGATATGGATAGATGGATGGATGGATGGATGGATGGATGATATGGATGGATGGATATATATGATATATATGGATGGATGGATATAGATAGATGGATGGATGGATGGATGGATGGATGGATGGATGGATGGATGGATGGATGGATAGATGGATGGATGGATGGATGGATGGATGGATGGATGGATGGATGGATGGATGGATGGATGGATGGATGGATGGATGGATGGATAGATGGATGGATGGATGGATGGATATGGATGGATGGATGGATAGATGGATGGATGGATGGATGGATGGATGGATGGATGGATGGATGGATATGGATGGATGGATGGATGGATGGATGGATGGATGGATATGGATGGATGGATATGGATGGATGGATGGATGGATGGATGGATGGATGGATGGATGGATATGGATGGATGGATGATATGGATGGATGGATAGATGGATGGATGGATGGATGGATGGATAGATGGATGGATATGGATGGATGGATATGGATGGATGGATGGATGGATGGATGGATGGATGGATGGATATGGATGGAGATATGGATGGATGGATGGATGGATGGATGGATGGATATATATGGATGGATGGATGGATGGATATATGGATGGATGGATGGATATATATGGATGGATGGATGGATATATGGATATATGGATATATGGATGGATGGATGGATATGGATGGATGGATGGATGGATGGATGGATGGATGGATGGATGGATGGATGGATGGATAGATGGATGGATATGGATGGATGGATGGATGGATGGATATATGGATATATATGGATATGGATATGGATGGATGGATGGTGGATGGATATATGGATATGGATATAGATATATATATAATGGATAATATGGATATGGATGGATGGATGGATGGATATGGATGGATGGATTATATATGGATGGATGGATGGATTATATTCTTCATGGATGGATATATATAATGGATAATGAATGCATATATATATATATAGATATATATATGTGGATATATATATATAATATATATATATATATAATATAAAATATATATATATAGAATATATATATAGATATATATATATGTATATATATATATATATATATATAATATATATATATATATATATATATATATATATATATATATATATATATATAGATATATATATATAGATATATATATATATAGAGAGAAAAAGTTAACCAATTATCACTCCTTGTTCTTCAGAGACAAGAGAAAACAATTGTGCAGATATATGTAAAATAAAACTCAAATTAGGCTTTTTTTTTTTTTACATATTTCATGGTTACATCAAAATTAAAATTCTGCATATTTATTCACGTCTCATCTACATTATCACAAGTCTAAACATTACATTTTATCATTCAAGTAAAAAAAAAAATTCTCTACAGTTAGGCATGAGGTAATGAAAAATTCATGGCTCAAGTAAGCAGTCCCCCCCCCCCCCAGGAAATGTTTGGCCTTCTGTACACCTTTGTAGATTATACAGAAAGTCTGTACTGAAACAATCTTGTGATTCAATATTAAAAAGAATGGGGGGGGGAAACAAAAAAAAAACGCAAGGTTGGAGGGTGACTTAACGCCTAATATGGCCCATCCATTTCTGTACCCAATTTGGCAAATTTTACTTCCAGTAGGTGAAAGTGACCCAAGTGTTGATATGCCAGAAAAAGAAAAAAAAGAAAAACAATCCTGAAGATTGTTGAGTACGCCACTAACAAGCCATAAATATTCTTGATATTGATTAGGAGTTGCATTGCAGAAAATTGGTTGCCAAGCAACAAAATAGTAGCAGAGAGAGACCAACTTGGCTTGAAGAGTAAGGCAATGGGGGTGGGGAATAAGTTTCTACATATTGAATATTTTCCTTTGGGACAAAAAAAAAAAAAAAAAAAAAAAAAAAAAAAAAAAAAGGAGCAGGACTTGGGTATATAATGCTAAACTTTGAAGAAAATGGGTTAAAAACACAAGAATTTGGGATGTAGCGTTTTATATATCTCCAATCCAGATGAAGTCTTACTAGATTTTACATTCCTTGTATACAATTTAATCCAAGTATTCTTAACAGCTTCCTTGTGCCTTTTCTAGGAATATTTTCATGGTAATTGTTCAGATAAGCTTTCTATTTGGTACCTAGATTTTACAAATTTAAGTGCAGTATTAGATTGGCAGTTAAGTCACATTTCACTGCTGAAATTAGATGTAACCATAAGTTGCATGCTAACAGATTCTTCTCTTACTTCTCACCTGTGGAATTATCTTTCAGCTTCTTACTTTTTAGTTGATTTTGTCAAAAATTTAAAATGTCAATTATCTTCTGTCTACTTGAATACCGTTTTTTAATGTCATCTTTTTAATGTTTTTCTCCGACTTTCACTTTCAGGAATCAGTTGCACATTAGTGGCTGTATCCCCCTTGCTTGGGGTTAAATAAGAAAAAGAAAATGTACAATACAGACCCTGTAAGCTAGTCAGTGCAGCTAGAGTAATAACTCTTTTGCTCTATCCATGTAGGGCTGATTGCATACAAACAACATCCTTCTTTTCAATGAGTGTCTAATTTATTTTTCCTCTAATTGCATATAACTCAGTTTGAGACTACTGTGTTTACTCATCTATTTGAGGCTTCCGATCAGCTCCCCCGGCCTTCAACGCTGGAGTCGGGGGCTTTATTGCCTTGCTTGGGTGAAAGGATTTAAAAATAAGTAAAAATATAAATAAAAAAAAAAAAAAAAAAAAAAAAAATAGTGGGAAATTAAACTTAGCATACTGAGACAAGACTACCGAGTGTGGAAGATCCTCCCCCCCGCCAAAAAAAAGCAGCAAAGCAGGTTTGGCATACTATAGCCCAATATGACTTTACATATTACCAAGGGAAATCAGGTTAGGTGTTAGCTGGGGAGGTACTGCCAATATAGAAACCTGCTTATAACAGTAAAATCTCACTAGTAAGTAACAATCAGGTTGCTTTTTATTAGTTTCATTTTGAATTTGCTTTGTTTGGATCACTTTACTTGTAATGTTACCTAAAAAGCAAATTCTTATGTGAAGAGTTAATTGTACATGTAAAAATCCTAGATTACTTGTTCAGTCAAAATTCAATTTGCCAGTAATTATTTTTTTTATGATGCAGAGAAACTGGTTCTATAAATAGAAATAGAACTGACCTTTGTACTTTGCTCAGAGAACAGAGGACATTGTTATTTCTATTTTATGTAAGATCAGGTTACATTGACATTGTGTAATGGTTAACTAGTTCGACTTGTTAGATCAATTATGACTGAATAGCGAGTTTCATCCTCACTGGGTACTCCATATTTTGGGCCTTGAGCCACACCTAAGCTATGCTTAGTAAACCATTATATTAACAGATATTACAGTCAATTTAGTAAGGCATGGGAAATTGGAAGTTTCACTTTTACCTGAATTGATTAGCATTGGAAGCAAATCGCAAGGAAGGTGAACTAAGGATTTTTGACTTAATTCCCTAATATTTTGAAACTTCAGAAAACTGGCCACACAGAGTGCAGATTTTTTTTATCATTTTTAAATACATATATGTAAAAAAATAAAATGATACATAAAAATTCAAAACTTACAATGTAAGCTCATCAGATCAGATTTTATTGGCGAAGTTGCAATATGTACAACTAATGTCAAACATTAAGAGCAGACATATTTAGACAGTCCCCCCCGCCACATACACACCTAAGAGTATAGACAAAATTATTTCAGGCAAGAAACTCTTCAAATGTCAATGTCTGATAAGCATCAAATAGATTCTGCCTGCTGAATTCTTCAATTCTTTTCAAAAAAAATTTGCCAATCTCAAGAGAATATTTTAGCTGGTACATTTCTGGTGAATTATCAGGAGAGTGGAGA
Organism: Acanthosepion pharaonis; assembly: GCA_903632075.3. Classification (NCBI taxonomy): domain Eukaryota; kingdom Metazoa; phylum Mollusca; class Cephalopoda; order Sepiida; family Sepiidae; genus Acanthosepion; species Acanthosepion pharaonis. The sequence continues at coordinate 480,438 of CAHIKZ030005635.1, read as the reverse complement.
GAAAGCATGAATACTAGTTGAGAACCAGTTTTATTCAGTCCTTTGCTTGGATATTTGCTCCAAATTCCCTTCCCTAAACAAGTCTGGAATTCCAGAGATCAGAAGTTTAGGTTATGGTCGGGGGGGGGGAATTCTGATTCTGTAACACATTAAAACTTCCTGGTTCATTCCTTAGCCATTAACATTTTTGCCAATTGTCTTGGAATTTTGTCTTTTTTTTGACAACTTCCCAAACTTGATATACTATCATTTCAGTCTAGTTTACACAGCTAGAATTTGACAGGGTGGAGGATATTAAAACAAATCACTTTAACATCCTCCCCTTCAGACATTTTTTTTTTTTAGCGGTCATGGCGAGGAAGTACAAAGAACAATATACATTTGATCCCTACCATAGAATACATTCCAAGCAGTTTCCAATTTTTGAAAGTTACAATAAAAGCACCTTTTAAAGCAATGTTTCAACCTTTTCTTTTTTGTGGCCCATTTTGGAAGTTAAAAAAAATTCTGGCCCACATAATTCTATGTAACAGAAAATATTTTTAGAAAATATTAATCCTGGCTAATCACTACACTGCTCCTGTGCGACGTCATTTGTTTACATTTGGATATGCTTTGAGCAGATATGAATGTACGCAAGAAATTCATGGAAGATTGTACTTTAAAAGCAGTAAAATTGACTTTGCTAACCTAACAATCCTCTGTGGCCCAATTGGTTAAAGGCATGTCAGGCTATATGATGGTTCTGTATAGGATACAGGTTTGATTCCTGTCAGAGGACGAATATTTTCTATGAAAATATCTTGGACATTCAGGCTGGTAAATGTTATTAATACTGTTTATCAACAAAGCATTTACTTAAATATTTGTGTCTATAAAAAGAATGTATAAACATAAAAATGTCTTAAAATAATTATTGAACTTTTTCCATTTCATAATATATATAACCATTATTTGCAATCACTTGTTAACACTTATCAAACAAGTCAAAGTTTTGAATTTGGTTTTCATCTGAAAAAGAGTTCTACCACCATCACAAAAAAATCAAAACCATAATTGGTTGGTCAAGGGGAGGAGAATATGGCAAGTGGTGTAGAAGAGAGCAACAAAGTCTGAGAATTTTTTCCTTTTATTCCTATATGCAGCCCAATGTTACACAGACGTTTTCTTGTTGACAAGCAGAAGACAACCTTCAACTAATATTGTGGACATGTTGAAGCTGCTGGATGTATAAATGTGCATTTAAAGTTTCATTTTCTTTTAAAAATGAAATCATGCTCCCCACCAATGTTTCCACCACATGCATAGCATTACTTTTCTTTCATGGAGATCAGCTTCAAGTTAGTCGTGGAGATTTACCCTTGCCTTGTGTGTTGAACACTTGTTTATTAGTGTGCTCCCAATTTATTATTTGACATATACAGCTTCAGTTAGGACAATACTTTTATCATTACAGTTGGTCTAAAAAAAAAAAAAAAAAAAAAAATTTACTTATGACAACCTAATAATTCAAACTATAATGTATTGTGAAGTCTTCCACCTAGACTTTGTATATATCATTACCTAAAGACTGATGAGAAAGGAGTCACAAGAAACATCTTGTCAGGGTTAATAAATATGCTGTACTAAGGTTCACATTGTACAAGTAGATAGAGAAGTGTTTCACCACCTCCCCCCACCAAATACAGAGAGTTAATTATTGCAGGGAGGGACGGGGTTTAAGCTGAAAGCCCCAGGTAAGAATCAGTATTTCACATGCTAATTCTCAGAGCACATGCACCTCCACCCTCCCCTGTTGAGAATGTTATATTGGGCATCCCATTGTCTTTATTTGGTAATGTGTGCCACACACAAGTCCAATGTGATAGAGAGAAAAACACAAAACATGTAATTAGTACCAGGAGCCTAAGAATTATTTGATAACATCTTACCATACCCCGATTTCATTCTTAATGATCTCTCTTTCGCTCACTTTTTAGTGATTACATGGGAGCTGCTATATCAGTTTTTCTTTATACAGTGAAATTAATAACCAATCTTTCCAAGAGGTCCTATTAAAAAAGGAGTTTTCAACAGGAACTGAACTTCTATTCCTTTTTCCATCAGGTGAACTATTCCTCTGCTAGAAGCATGCTGTAACCAATTTGACTACAGGAGACCATCTCAAAGTTCAAATACCTATTTAAAAAGGTATGCACATCTTTCAGCTGGATATTTTTTAATTTTATTGGGGTGAGAAAAAAAGTTGCACATTATAGGAATAATTTATTAAAAGTATAATTACAGATTAAAATTTTTATTTACTAGTTATTTAATTGTTATATGTACTGTCCAAAATGTCCTTTTTCAAAAGAACAAAAAAATTCTGTGCTGACAGGATTCATTAACACATTTAAGGGTTTCCTGTCATTTTACGGCATTCATATTTAATTTGTTAAGTTGGTCCATATTTCTTATGTGTGATAAACAACTGATTTTTAAATACCCCCCCCCACCAAGGTCTGGTTAATTCAGTGGCGACCCAGCAGGACCTCATCAACTTATCCATTAATCCCTATGGTGAGGGACTTTTGTCTCACACTGTATATCTGCTAGCTTCATTTTTATACACAACACTTAACAGTAATCGTTAAATTGATATTTTTAATTATTTCTTGTTTATACAAACATTTTTAGTGGGTACATATGCGAGTTGTTAACTTTGTTTTATTTTCTTAAACTCAAAATTAATAATAACCAGCCTACATCAAGAATTTTTTTTTTTTTTTTTTAAACTGTATATCAAACAAACATGCAAATCAGATTTTAAAAAAAAAAAAAAAAAAAAAAAAAAAAAAAGCCAATTTAGAAAGATGGGTGTGTCTGCCAAAGACAATCAATACAGATTTCAGCAACAAAAAGTTAGGGTCCTTGTCATAGGCACATGCCAAGTCTCTCCCCACACTCCATATTGGCAAGGAACAACAAGACTGCATATTATCAGCATTCAAGCTAATCGTCTGCGGTTACATTATATACTTTGCCAAAATCTAAATGTGACCTCAGACCTAACCCAAATTAAGAGTTACTTTTTATGCTATTCATGGATGAAGAAATTTGCCAAGTAGATATTTATACAAGGATTTATTTATTTTTTTTTTTTTTTTTATAATCTTATTTATACTGAAGCATTATCAAACATTAGATCTTGACCATTTCTTTTAATTTTAGCATCTCTATGGCCACTTGCTAACAGCACTGGTTGAAATAAGCTTTGTAAGGATTATTTCCCACCCCATAATCGCACAGACATTTTTATGGCAGATGTTCAGACAAGCCACATTCCTTAGTGACACCAGTTAAAACCTTTATAGCTAGAACCTGCATTGCCATGTAGACAAGGTCAACATTCTTGTACAATTCATATTCCACTAGTAAGGAAGAAGTTCTCAGCTTTTTACCTAGAAAAGCTATACTCCTACTACTAAGATCTAGACCTCTTCAAGTGTCAGCCTTTATCTATCCTGCATATATTTACATTATGCACTTACTTCCTCCTCTTCTGCCCTAACAAACTTATTCAGTAATCTAGCTTAAGTGGCTCTTGGCCTTTGTATTAAGTGAACATATGTAATGCTCACAGCTTTCATCTTTTTTGACTTGGGATGTCTCCACCTTGCCCAAATAAGTTCTCGTACTACATTTTTCTTTTTTCATTACGATTAAGGAAAAATCAACATCCAACACTGCAATGAAGCAAGACACAACAGGGACCTGAAGAGGCGAGGAGAGAAGGAATGATTCTATATTTCAAGTCTTTGAATGTTATAATATATACAGAGTGTCCATAAAGTTCATGTGCACTTTAAAAAATTTAAAAGTACTTGTATTTGCGATAGAAATAATCTGTAAAAAAATGTTATAAAGTTTAATGTACCTAGTTTTCAGTATAGCTAAAAATCACACTTATAAAATCCAGGTTTTGTGTGCGTGGATCGGATTTCCTACATTTTTCAACCGATTTCAACAAAACTTCACAGGACTATGTAAAATTATCTTGTGGTGGTTCTGACAGCACCAAAAATTGGAAAAACAATTGTTTTTGCACGAAAATCAATTTGAAAACACAATTAAGAGGCATCGCCAGAATGAAAGGGAGACAACTCATATCGAGTTATATTTATTCTAAAACCCAGGTTGTTTGTGTGTGTTCGTTTATATATGGAATCGGATTTCCTACATTTTTCAACCGATTTCAACAAAACTTCACTTTTTTTGGCAGGTAGTGTTTCTTATTGTCTTGCACACTTTTCATTATTTTTACATTCAGAATGCTTTAAAAATTTCATTTACAAGACAATTGTTTATAATAAAATTCTATTCAATCGGTAGACTCATAATGATTGAAAACAATGTTTTTGTTTGATCAATTTGTAAAAAAAAAAAAAAAAAAAAAAAAAAAACACACAAACTAATCAACGTTAAACAATCTTTGTCAATTTTATTTTTCGGTCTTTATGATGGTCAATACTTGATCTATCTCTTACTATTACATCCCTGGGCAACGCCGGGCTCTACTGCTAGTAACTAATGTGATTTCAGGCATTGCTGTAAATCAATTAGCAAATATTTTCCGTGAACTGCAAAATTGTATTACCCTTTTGTATTGCTAATGATGGAGGACATGTGGAAACTTAAACAAAACCTTAAAAAACAGATTTACTTCTTTCTAATCCTTTTTACAAATTTCTATTGCAAATACAAACAATGTTATGAATTCTTTAAAGTGCACACAGACTTTATGCACACCATATAAGTCCGGGGGGGGGGGCTTAGTGGGTGTGGTCATAATGTCCATTAAAAAGTCCAAGCCCAGTTGATCTTTTATTACAGAGTAATGGAAACCTTCATTTTATCCTAAGTACTTGGTTAATGATGTTCATAAAGTCATTGTTCCAAATCATGTTCTTTTTTTTCTTTTACGTATAATATTTTTACAGACTCCCAAAGAATACAAACTAATAATACAAAAATCTGTTTTATAAATGGAGATTTTAAAAAGCTAATTACAGAACTTTCAGATAGTGTCCAGTGCTCTAGAGCAAAGAAAAACAATCAAGATTGGGCAGCCCAATCACCATTTAGTTTACATTGGCCTTTGTCCAAAGACGAGTTATTTAATGTAGAGAGGCATTATGTAATGGAGTAAACTGTAAAAGACAGCATTTATGGGGGTGGGGGGAAGGAAAAGTCATAGTAAGTTACAAAACTATTCTTTAGAATGAAGAGAAATTTATATTGAACAGAGAGAGGTGGGGGATAAAAAAAAAATGAAAAGAGAAAAATTAATCAGAAATCAGGACATTCTCATACCTTTTTAGACACCTATTCCTCACTTAATGACCATTTTCTATTTGAACAATCTTATATATAAAGTTGTACCTGGCTATTATTTTAGGTGTGTGTTTGGTTTCAGTCAACCAACTTTAAGGTTATTTTGAACCATTTGTAACATTTATTTCTAACTACTTATTAAGCAGGGGACAGAACAATAAACATGAAAAAAAAAAAAAAAAAAAAAAAAAAGCCAAAACAAAACACTAAAACATTACTTTGGTTTGTGTAAATACAAATTTTTTAAGTTTTTTTATCTGCATTGTTTATCGGGATTCATTTTGAAGAAAATGAAAAACAATCTATATCAAAGTTCTCATACAATGTAAAATGCCAACCGATTAGTTCTTAAAAAATATTTTTATTTTACAAGATTTTATAACTGGTCCAGTGGTTGTTAAAACAGGTAAGTCATTAAGTGACGGAGGTGGTGGACGTAAACACCTTTATGGGTAAGATAAAACTAGATCTTTGACCGTTCTCAAATAAAAAAAAAAAAAAAAAAAAAAAAAAAAAACACATTCGGATATCAATTTAACCCTTTAGCCTTCAACACTCTCAAACCCACCTTGTAAGTATCAGATCTAAAAGTCAAGCCCTTTGTAGTCAAAGTCTCACTGTTTGCGTGACTTCTGGAGTTATTTGCAATGACATCATATTATGGTAGAGTATACATAGGGTGGGTTATAGCAGATCGAGCATATCTACAGGGTGGATTTGGGCAGGTTGAAATCTTATCTGTAATAAACTTTCACAACTTTTTAAAGACAAATATGCTCTGACCTTAAAATGTAAATAGCATTAAGTAAGAAAGTAATGCCTTTTAATGAGTAGGTGTACCTTGTTATTGCATATATCTAGACCATCTTTTCATGGCATACAGGAGAGCCAATAATATGGTTATGTTTTGTCTCCATTTGGCCATGATACTAGTGGTTAAGACATCATATATGAAAGATAAGATCCCAGGATGGAGTCATCAGGAAGAAATATTTGACAAAAAAAAAAAAAAAAAAAAAAAAAAAAAAAAAAAAAAAAAAACAAACAATCAAATCTAGTTTTGATTTTCAATTTAAACAAACACTTATATAAGAGTTTAAGGGGGTTTAAAGAAAAAAATTGCAAATAAATCAAAACTTGATTTATACATGGGTAAGTGTCAGTTTAAAACTAGTGCATGATGGGAAGGTTTACATGGTATTGGTAAAGATACAAGAAATTCAGGTACTACCACAAGTGGAGACAATGAAAACCTGTGCAGTGCCTTCAGCTGATGAAGGCCAACCCACAGTGAAAAAACACTATACAAGGTTTTAGTAATTCATGGTTTAAAGACAAAACATGAACATTAAAGAAATTAAATAGTTTTTTTATGATTTCACTGTGTTGTATTAATCACCATTTTCTGCCCAGAGTAAATATTTAGGAGTAAAACAGAGGCAACACAACTCTAGAGTTCTGTAGAGAAACTGGTTGTTATCTTTCAAAGGAATGCTCACAGGATATGGGATAGAATTTTACATGTTCATTAACAAAGTACTTATTTATACCTACTTCGTGCTACTTTGACAATAAAGATCATTATCAACTAAGGATGATTACGATAAACATCTTAAAAAGGTGAAAAAAAAAAAATCTAAAAATTTTATCAGTAGTAACAATCATAAGTTATTTTAGGTCAATACGATAGTAACTGAGTAATTAACTTTGGAGTTCATTATCATATAGAACGTCAAAGAAACTGAAAAGACATGATCTGGCTAAATGCATTGAAGAAGCTATAGAACATGAATGTAGGACTAATTGTGGTAGTAGTGTGTGCACTTGGAAGAGATACCAAGATTAGACCTCTAGAAAGATACTATCATTTACTATGATACCAATGCCTGAAGAAAAGAATTTCCACTGACTATAATGACAGATACCAACAGAATTATAATAAAAGTATATAGCAAGAGGTGGTAGGGCACCAATTTATTGGTACTAATTTAAGTTAAATATTTTGAAACTAATTTACAAGTGTGAGGGTCAGATGTACTGAATGCTAACAAGACAGGATATTAAAAAAAAAATGAAAGTAAAAACTGACTGTTCCTACTATAATTTCATAATTATATACATACATATGTACTTAATGGAAAAGGGCTCAATATTAGTGATAGAGCTAACATATTCAGTTGTATGGAATTTTGCAATCATCAACCCAGGGTCACAAACTAATATCCATACAACTGAAGGTGTGTGTGTATATATATATATATATATATATATATATATATATATATATATGCACATTTGGATTTAATCAGTAAATCTTGAAATACAAGAGATTTGGTTGGCATCACTTTTTAAAGTGAAATCTTTTCATGTGGGTAGAGAATCACCCTACACCCCACATAGGCTTGGTATTGTTGCATTTGAACACTTTAACCACAATCAATATAATTGTGTCTTTAATATTATAACTAATTAAAAGAAAATATATTGTTCTTGGGATAATGTTTTCTGTTGATATTAAGTGGAAAGATTACATTGAATCAATTGCTTGGTAAGTTTGTTCATGATATTGTACTAGACAATTTTTCTCTCCAGAATCTTACAACATTGGATATTGCTGCCATGTCTGGTTTGGTGTTTCTGCTAAGTCTCTGCAAGATTATGAGTCCTGACCTGGCATCTAAGCTTCAAATCACTTTCCCACCATTGTAAAGTTGCTCCCCTTTGCCTTTTCTGTAAATGTTTTTGTGTTAATTTTTCAGAGGGGATTTACTCTATGGTGATTCAACTTTACAAATTTAAGTAAAGTACTAGATTGGCAGCTAGGTCTCAATTTAATGTTGATTGCTAGATTTAAATGCAAGTTCAGTGCTAACAATTTTCTCACAGTTCGCACTTGTAGAATTCTCTTCTGGCTTCTTGCTTTCCATTCTTTTGTTCTCTTTTTAATGTTTTTCTCTTTCTCTTATCCTTTCACACTCCCTTGCATCTTAGTGGCTTTATTTCCTTGCTTAGGGTAAAAAAAAAAAAAAAAAACATATATATATATATATATATATACACACACACAATAGTAAGCAGACAAAGAAACACATACATGCACTCCGAATACAGACAATATACATTTACTTTCATATAAAGATTTTGACAACGGAAACATTCAATGTATTCACAAATTTGAAAACAATTAAAATATCTTATTTTGTGGACAAAAAGGTGGAAGGAGAAGAATGCCAATAGTCAGTAGATAGTTAAAGATCACTAAGATTAGTTAATCCAAACGTTTCAATGGCAGCAGGCAAGGATCTGAATCTGGCAGACTTTAGACATGAAAAATGTTTTGGCAAGGAAAAAAAAAAAAAAAAAAAAAAAAAAAAAAGCTAAAAATCTATCAATCTGTACTATTAGATTGACAGAGGAAAGGTTATATATCATTTTAAATGATTTTTTTTTCTAGTGTTTAGTTTACTGTACATTAGTTTTGTCTGCCACTGGCCTGAATGTTTGAGAAATCTTTGGGGCGGGGGAAGAAAAAGTTCTGTGACAAGAATCACAATTATCAACTAGGGTCCCTATAGCACCCCCCCACACCATTGAGTACCAGTATTTATTACACCCATATTCTACACAAAAGGTATAATTCTTGTTACTTAAAAATGTTATATTGGTGGATATGTATGGATGATTTAAGTGTTTTTTTTGGTGTGTGTGTGTGTGTGGGGGGGTATTTAACAGCATGAAGCACATCTACCATCCTGACCATTTAAGAATAACATTTTAACATGCTGACTGGTAGAATGTCATACAGACACACACTATATATATATATATATATATATATATATATATATACACACACAAAGATGAGGACAATAGTCCGACTAATGTAAATACTGTACATAATACCTCATCTCAGAAATGTAGACAGACTCAGAGGGAAAATTAGGAGATAACTGACATCCATCAAACATGGCACGTGGAACTAGAACAGTCTACCCTAGTGATCGAAATAAAGGGTTCAGTTCGAAATTCTAACCACCTGAAGAAGGTGGGAGCGCATAACAGCCAAAACGTTGTGATAAATATGGCGACAAAGATGAGGACAATAGTCCGACTAATGTAAATATATATATATATATATATATATATATATATATATATATATATATATATATATAAATAAAATGGAGCATTTACTTAAACATTAATTCCTTTGAAATTATGAAGGACTAAAAGTAAAATTGAAGCAAGAATTCAAAATACTATCAATCAAGTAAAAGTGATCATGAATTTAAAAAAAAAAAAAAAAAAAAAAAAATTTCCATTTTTTTTTTGTTATAACACTTCATATATTTGAGGACTATAGGGAGGAGGTAAAAGGTTAGAAACAGCCTGTCTGATCCAGTACAATTTGGCTATGAAATCAACCCAGTAAAAGTCATTCAGATTTAATTATAGTGCGACATATTTTGAATCGGAAAACCTCCCCAGCTTATAACCGAGAAGTCTGATATTACCATGTGACTAATTGGTTATCCCTCTAACCAGTAAATTTATTAAGATAACTAATTCATTGCCGCCAAGAAAAATGGAAGGCTACTTAAGAGCTAATAATTAAATATTTTAGAAATAACTTATTTTTGCATTTACATGAATCTTTCTGCAGTTACATATTTGGTCAAATGTTGTTCAGAGTGTTGTCCAAAGTGAAATGTTTCAGGTTTTTGATAAACCAAACAAAAAGGTCTAAACAAAATTTGTTTTTATTAAACTGTCTAACCAAAAAGCCATCAATCTAAAAAGATTATTTTCATATTAAGTTCATTTAGAATTATAAACAGTTAACATACAAGGTTAACTGAGGAAAAGGTCTTTTTTTTTTTTTTTTAAACTATTGCCTCAGCAGGTAAAAGGTCACCCAACCACACTTAGACTATTGTGGCATACCAGTAACAAGAGAAAAGTATTAGTGTCTTCCAAAGGTTTAGTTTCATGCCACCCATTTTGAGTCTGGATTGGAGAGATTTTAATTTAAGATGGAAAAACGTGCGGGTAATTTTTTTTTTTTTTTTAAGCAGACACCCAGAGTTGAGTAGACTCGATTTTTCTTCAAGATTTCGAATATTCAGACTGGTAGATAAATATACTATTTAGAAAAAATTTTTTTTTTTTTTTTTTTAAATTGCAGTTTGTGTATTTTAAAACATTAACTATAAATTAAATTTCCCCACCTCCCTTTACATATTAATTTTTAAATTGTAAACATACTCGGTTATAGTCAGAAAATTCATAACCATCAATTCCTGTGTCACATTTGAGTAGGTGCTCCGTTTACATATTAAAACGGCCTGAAATTGAGAAATTAAAGAAAAATGTGTGCTCTTCAGCAGGAATCAAATTTGCATCTCTCAAGGTAAAGAAAGACACTATTTAGCCCATTGTGCCTATATACAGCTTTGCCTGACCGTCTGTCACTTCATGGTCAAAGTCAAATTTGATGCTTTCAAGTAAAATTTTCCTTGTCAATGATCTCAGTTTTTTTCATATTCACGTGTGCATGTCTGAACTAACTTTGGCATATTCTACAGCTTCCAAAATTTTATTTTCTTTTACATTAAAATATACAATCAAAACAACAATAGACTAGTCTACACTTTGAAATTTCCGTTCTTTCATGAATATAGATGTTCTATCACTTATTTAAAAAGAAAAAAAATCTGAACTTTAAAACATGTGCTTAAAGACAAGAATAAAAGAGCATGCTTTTTATAAACACTCACAAATTGTTTCCATTCTGTCATCTGTAAAAATTTCATGAAAGGTAAAAATGATTATTCTTACTATAATTGAGTAAGATTGTCAGGTCATTTATACAAGTCTGCAAATCACACAGCCATCAGAGGTCATCTTATAATCTCTGAAAAAAAGATCTATTTATGATCAAATCATTCCCCCATCATTATCAACAGATCTATGAAATACGTGTACAAAGGAAAACAATTGATAGTATTTTCAAACTGATCCAGGATTATATATATAACAGTAGCACCTTCTGCAGCCCAGATGACTAGGATCAAAGTTTAGTATCTATTCCAGCAGCCAAAAGCCAGGCCATGGCTCACCATCGGCCACCACTCCAGCTATCCTCAGTTCCATATGCAATGAACGGCCCTTTTCAAGGCAACAGTTTTCACTAATTGCAAACTGTCCTTATGACGGGGCCCTTTTCACCCTCTATATGATCATGTAAAGAGGTTTTTTTTCTGCCTAGTGCATTGTACCCTTAATTTTGTTGATGTATTTTCTCTAAAACTAAAATAAATTTGGTAACAATTCTTAAGTCTTAGTTTTCTTTGTTGTTGTCTTCCAACATTCAAAATATCTATTTGCAGACCAACATACTGCCTCCAACAAGCTGAGGTCAACATCTAAACCAAGTTGTGAAAAAATCAGTTTAATTTGCCTTCCAAATATGAAGAACTAATGAACTAAAATGCCAATTAAACCTTTTCTAAGTCTCAGAATTCTTTTTAAATATTTATTTATTTTTTAATCATTTCACCCAAAGAAAGGCAGGAATGTCACTAGCACACAGAGTTACAGGGAGTGAAAGTGAGAGAAAAGACCAAGTATAGGGAGGATTGAGACAAAAGATGAACGGGATTCAAGAAGATAGTGATAGATGTTGAATTAAAAATTTTGAAGATTGTAGTTATCAGGGAAGAAAGTAAATGGAAGTTCCACAGGTAGGAAGTGTGAGAAAAACTGTTGGAGTAGTCGTGGTGGTTGCATCGAGCTATTTCAACAGTAAAAGGGTGGGACCTAGATATCAATCTAGTAGCACACTTAAAATTCATGTAGTCAGAGAACCAGGGGAGTAAAAAAAAAAAAAGCTTAAAAATAGAGGGAAGCCACGTTATGTTGGTGAGAAAATGTCTAAAGTTGAGATGCCAAGTCAGGATAGATTACGGATCCTTCTTTGGATTTTGTCAAGAACCTCAAGATGAATAGCAGGAGCACCAGACCAAATATGGCGGCAGAGTTCAATGCACAGATGAAGGAAAGATTTGTAAATGTGCAAGATGCAGTAATTGTGTAATATACAATGCCCTTGGAATAGACAAGGTAAATTTTCAACTATTGACATGTTAGTTTCTTTTTAACCAGAGATCAAATGCTAACACTGATTTTCTAAGCAGGCAAGGTCCTTATTTGAAAGATTTTTGAATAAATCTTAATACTTAAAATTTTTATAGCTTTTCTATTTTACCCAGAGCAATGTTGGCCAAGGCAAGACATTCTGCTGCTGAATAAAACATCAATACTTTACTATAAACATTTTATGCATATACAATGTCCAATGAAGTAGTATTTGGACTGGTGCTATAAAAATAAAACTGCATCTCCTACCAATTTGGCATTTACTCTTCAAAAGCAGTCCGCTTCTGAATCCACACTTTATCCAGAAAAAAAGTTTCCACTGATGAAAGCATTCCTGGAACCCTTTAGGGATAGTGAGCATCTGTCTTGTCAGATTTTCACTGATTTCCTCAATGTCTTCAAATCTTGTTTCTTTCAAGTAGGATTTGATTTTTGAAGAGGAAAAATGTAAGTGGTGAGAGACCTGAGGAATATGGTGGTTGCCAGACCTGGGGAATATAATTCTTGGCCAAAGACTACAGCACAAGCCTCTGTGGTGATATGATGACCACACTCTGCACACTTTCCTTTCAAGTACTGCGTCAAACAAAAGTGAGCAAGAACATAACTTAGTGTATATGTGCAACAGAGTTCAAGGTCAATCTGCACCAAGCAGCTTCCCTGTGTACTTTAGCTCCATTACCATAACAGAGCCACTACTTTTTGATTAGACATTGTAAATGTTTTAGTATTAAAAAAATTCTCAATTACGTGTAATCTATGAACACTTACAGTAATAATATTGGATTAAAAACTCACTAAATGTAATTTGGTATCAGTGGTTTTACCCTTTATAAGTACCTTTTGGACCCTGTCAAAACGACAATTCTTTTAACAGAAATGCTCATTTCAATGTTCCCAGCTCATATGACAAAAACAGACCTTGATTTTGTCTGGCGCCATGTACCTACTTCCGGAATGCCATCCAAAATTAATATTTTCTAACCAATCAGAAAAAAGGCCCACATAGCAGCCATTTCTGAATTACCAACACTGATTTCGCCCACTCAGATCAAATGAGGCCAGCATTAGCGACAGAGCCCTTGGCTGGCAAGTTTAACCAGGAGATCAGCAGCAATGGTAAGATGCTTTTATCAATAATGATAGCTTCAGACAATGAACCCAGTAGCAACAACAGAATCTAACTACTACTACAAAGCAATAATATGTGCTGATTTTCTCTACATGTACCTCAATTACTACTAACTTTAATAAACTTACAAGTCCCATGACTGGTATAAGATACTTCAGAAGGAGCAAGGGATTGAACTCCTGTAAATCACAGGAAATAAAAACTTATGACTTCTTCATCTGGCATTTTGCCAGTTTGATTATTTTTTTTTTTGTTAACATTAAAGTTGCCATTACAAACATTGGACTAAAGTAATGTTTTTATTGATAGAATTAAATGTGAAGGAGGCAGAGGTATAAATAGGAGTGTTGGTTATAATTATGTACCCAGGAGAAACATTGAAGATGTAAGAATACTGAATTGTAAAAGGTCCCAACTAATCAGTCTTGTAACACTTGTTTTTATTGTCTATTTTTAAGTATCCTACATTGTAACAGAATGTCTGCCAAGAAAAGTGAAATGTTGTAAGAATCTTGGTGCAATCAGTGCACTTTCTATAGATTCTTACTTTACTAAGTTCTTTTCTCTTAAAGCAAACTTAAGTTTAAATTATGGTCAAATTATGGTGAGCAAGTAAATTTGTTTTTTTGCAAAAAGGTCTCATTCATAGAATCTTTCACTATATTCTCCCACTTTTGGTTTTGACAAGGCATGCACAAAATGAGCGTTATAAAAATTAACAGGTCTACTAGTTGCATATTAAATGATAAATAGATTAGTTTTTCTTTTTATTATTTCATATCCACCTCCTAGCAGAACAGATGAAACAGTAATATAATACCAGTGTTGCTATAAGTACTATAGGAAAATGAAATTTATACCCTGCACCATTTTGAAACCATTGTAAACAAAGAATCAAGTATCGCTCTGCAAAATATAAAATTAGAACTTAAGGTCGTTGTGTTGGTTAAGCATGGAAAACAAAGACAAATAAAACAAAACGCTCAACCACTCTTTTAATGAAGAGAGACAGCTTTTAAAGAGAAAAAGAAAAACAAATCGTGTCATTTATGTTTTAAGCTAGAACAGCCTCCCTTGAAACAAGCTTATATATATATATATATATATATATATATATATATATGGAAATGAGAGAAAGAACAAATGGAGTAAAATTCCACTGTTTGTAGCATTTACTTTTTTTTTTTTTTTTTTTTTAAGTGCTCAAGACAATGTAAAGCAATATTTTTATTATAAAAGACTGCATGTTGAAATTGCTTTTCCATGTTAATGGAATAAATAAATGTAAAAAGTACTCTACCATTGCTATAACGGGAGCAAAATATCCAAATGGAGAAAAAAGAAAAATATTAATTACATTTGCCAGTGTGAAGGTTAGAAAAATTTTGTAGAAAATGTGCTTCAACAGGAATTGAACCTGTAAGCCTTAATAGGAACCATCATTTGATGTGATCCATTGTTAACCAATGTTTGCTCTTGTACCAAAATTATTAAAGGCTGACAGCCAGTCACTGAATTCTGAAGTCTAAATGCTCTCACTTAAAACTGCAAGTCACTTAGTCACTATTAAAAAAAAAAAAAAAAAAAAAAAAAAGAAAAGCACCAGTGCCCAAAGTTGCAATTGAGGTTACGTTATTCAAATAATTTTCCTAAAAGTGAAATTAAAGTAAGTGGCTCCTACTTCAAATGAACGAGGACATTTCTTGCATGCACAAGAAAAATTAAATAAAAAGTTCTTAAAATGAAACCATTAGCAATTTAATTAAAATTGAATGCAAGCAGACACACACACACACTGATAAAGATGGAATATACATGACAATTGGTATTTCACTATTGATATCTTTGCATCTCTACAAAACACAGCCATTGCAAAATGTCAGGAAAAATATATTTATTTCTTAAAACATAGAAGTTTCCTCCTCTCCAACATCAAAATACAAAAGATTTTTTTAAACTCTTGCCACAGATATTTTATTCACTTGGAAGTGGCTAACCAAATATCTGTAGAGAATTTTTTTTACAGAGTCTTCTTATCCTGGCAGTGAAGCAGATAAAGATTAAAAACAATTTGTAGCTGGTCATGAAGGTAGTGAAAGTAGCAATATTCTCTGAATAACTGATGAGATTTTTGCCAATATCGATTCAACAATGACACTATGGAGAAATACTTAGTTGTTGAGTATATTTATAAGAAAACAGAATATCCCATTCTATATATCTCTGAGATGAGGTATTATGATTACTTGTATTTACATTATTCGGACTGTTATCCTCATATTCATAATGTTTCAGCTGTTGTACATTCCATCCTTCAGGTGATTGGAATTTCAAATCAAACCCTTTATTTCTTTCACAGGGGGCAGATTGTTCTAGTTCCACAGGCCATACCTCTTCTAGATGTCTTCTTTCCCTTTACCTCAACTCTCCAAGTTATTTGGTTCACCACTGCTGTGGCCTGGTATTGAACTCAATGCTTTGGGTCTAATCACTGGATCTAACCAACATCTTTATCCACTAGGCCATGTGTCCTTGAGGAACTAGAACAATCTACCCCTGTAGACAAAAAGGGTTTGGTCTGAAATTCCAATCACCTGAAGAAGGCTGGAGTGTACAATGGCTGAAACATTGTAAATATGGCAATGAAGATGAGGATAACAGTTCGGAGATTATATATAACACACACTTTTGTAAATGTATAAAAGTCTATCATGGGATTCTCAAAAGCCCTACTCCTGGTCGTATTTGTACAGCCAAGAATATCATTAATATGTCCCAGACTGACAGTTCAGATAAACAGTTGCTCAACCAACAAAAATATAATAGCAAGATCAAACTTTGCACTGGTAATTATCAGGCCAATAGTATCTAGTTTTGGCAAACATAGATTCAAGTTTTTTTTTTTTTTTTTTTTTTTCATCATCATCTACAGCTGGCTCCCCTTTATGACACAGCTGGTAATGGAACAGGTTCACAATAGAGTGGGGGGGATTCAATAAGATTCGATTGATAACAATCAGTGGTTATTTTTAGATCAGTAGGCGGACTAACATTATGTCAAAACTTGCTCGTCAATAAGCTTAAAGTTAGTAACATGACAAAGAAAAAAAAAAAAAAAAAAAAAATCACAAAATAAAACTCCTCTATAGTAGGAGGTTATGAGCAAGTAGTAATTTTGTGACCCTCACAGAAAAGGCTGTCTTTTTTTTGCTATCTCTACTAGTCCCTGCACTAAAAAACATTTATACAAGCACATTAGGCAAGTTATTTGCTGCTTCCCTTCTGTTCCTCTTGCCTTTAAGGTCCTGTGAGTGTCAAATCCTCCAAGTACTCTTTCCTCATTATACACCAAGAATTTCAATTCATTCCAACAAAAAAAGGACAAAAGTATCCTTATCGTTTTCATTTTCTCGTAAACTTTCTCATTGCTCAAATTTTTGATCCATTGTATTCTCATCATCCTTCAATAGAACCACATTTCTTTTACTTCAAGTCTTCCTCTGTGAGGAGATGGATGGATATTATATAACAGTTCAGTACTCTTGTCTGTTTCTAAAATTTTCTGCATTTCTTTGCTTAGCTTTTAGAAAGCATCTTTTGCTATTTGAATGTGTCTTCAGATTTTGATATCACATTTTCCATCCACTGTTAAAACTACCTAAATATTTTAATCTGTACTTGCTAAATTTTGACATCACCAGTTGCATGTTGAGCAGTTACGTTCACTGACAACTACTACATTCTGCTTTCAGTTAGGAATGAGATTATATATATATATATATATACACACACACACAAGAGAGAAGTCAAATCCACAAAAAATAAAAATATATATTTACATATCACTGAATAAACAAATCCATTTATTAAACCAGCTAAAATAAACAGACTTTTGGCTTCAAGAAACGATTTAATGCCATCAAGCAAAAACCCAAGAGAAGGCATATCTTTCAAGTCCTATCTGAAAGAGAAACAAGGCTGCAACAGCAAAAAGAAAAAAAAAAAGAGAAGTGGTGGTAAAGGAGGTCAAGCATGACAGCAGCAACAGAACATTTAAAGGCTCCAAGCTCTAGATTCAGTAGCCTAGGAGATTAAAGAGTTAGTTCAAGAATTTATTGGCATAGTAATTACCATTCAATCTCCGAGCAATGTAGTACAGATTTAAGACTGGAAACAGCACAAGCAATAACTGAACAATAAAATAAAAAAAATAAAAAAAACAAAAAAAACAAACAAACATCCATAGATAAGTTTAACAGAATGAGAATCTATGCTTGTAGTTAGTATAATTTCCAAGTTCCCCAAAGTTTATTCAGATTGACAGACAACTGAAGGTCAGAAGACACAACAGCAAAAAAGTTGTTAGAAGACAAAGACATTAGTCCAAACATAAATAACCTTTCAAGTCCTTGGATTAAAATATATAGAATAAAAACAGATGCTTCCAGATCTTATATGAATTTGACAGTTCAAACTCTTAACATCTGTTCCAATTTATTCTACAATGAAATGCTAGTCAGAACCATGTTAAACTAGGATGCAGGGATTGCAGAAGATTTGGAGCAAGAGCAGATAGGAGTGATAGAAGAAAGGATGAGGAGAAGGATAGTGGATAGATCAAGGTAACTGGAGATGTCGATTGACATTACATTTGAATAGTTGGAGATTATAGCTCTCAGGGAAACAGTAATAGGGAAGGGTGTTCCACAGGCGAGAGGTGCGAGGTATGAAGCTATTGGAGTAGAAGAGACGGCTACATTTAATAGTTTCTACAGTGAAAGGGTGAGAGCGGGATACCAGCCTCATAGGGTGCTTGAATTCATGGAGTCTGGGAACCAGTGAAAGCAGCTCATCGGAGCAATTACCATGAAAGTATTTGTAGAAAAGACAGAGGCAACGGCGTGTGACTAGACGAGATGCCAGATCAGAGCCAATTATATTACATATCTGTCTCTGGATCTTGTCAAAAACTCAGAGGTAAACAGAAGGTGCCCCAGACCATATATGGCAGCAATACTCCATGCAAGGGCAAATGGTTGATTTTTTATATTTGAAGTATTGATTCTGGGGACAAAAATTTCCTGGCGCGGCACAGAGAGCCAACTTTCCTTGCGGTGGACGAAGCAATTGACTCAATGTATTTGTTCCATCTCAGGTCAGTAGTCAACGCGAGACCAAGCAGACACAGAGTTGCTCTCAAGAAGCTGACTATCAGACATTCTAATGGGGGAGGGGGAAGGATTTCTATGGTGATTAATAGAGAGTAGTTTAGTTTTTGAGGCGTTAAAGTTGACCAGCCAATTCTTGCCCCAATTAACAACCGATTGGAGGTCCATTTTAAGACGAGCGGCCAGGTTAGTTTTGTCACTGACACTAAATTTGTTTTCGAGGCAGAAGTAAATTGTAGCGTCGTCCGCGTAGATACCCAACTTGGGAATCTATGGTGTCAGGAAGGTCATTTATGAAAAAAACGAATAGAGTGGGGCCAGGATGGAGCCATGGGAACATCTGCGTTTATGGGATTGGAACTGGAGGAGAATCCATTGAGAACAGTTTATATATATATATATATATATATATATATATATATATATATATAGATATTGTGTGAAAACATTCAAACATTTTTTTCCATATATTACAATTAATTATTTGTGAATATGAAAGGATTATGATAAAAATAAGCAGACATGTTTGTAATTTATTCAGACATGCATATATATATATATATATATATATATATATATATATATATATATATATATATATAGTGAAGATGAAAAAGGTATCAACTACAAAGTTTTTACCCAGACATCAGTAAAATAATTTGAAACTGAACACACAGACCACCTGCAGTGAGTGTAATTAAGTGGTTGCCAAAAATTAAGTTTGTCATAGTCATATGTTTAGAGTGGAGCCAAAATCTTGTCCACCACCATCTGGCATGCCTTCAGGAACCTAACAGAATCAAATTTCTGAAAATACACACATGCATACACGACGTGGATTACTTCATTCACTTTGTAAAAGTGAGCATATCCTGTCACTTACCGAGAGTGACAGTGAGAAAGATTTTTTTTATTTTTTTAAATTCAAGAAGCACAGGCTAGAAATATTTGGTTACTTTCATGAAAAAAAAAAAAAAAAAAAAAATGTAGTTTAGTTTTATAAACAAGGCACCTGAAGAGAAAAACATTGCTTTTTAAACCATTTTGTATGATGTTCTAACATGCGAAATAATGAAATCTGATCACTCAATCATGGGAGGTTAAAAAAAAAAAAAAAAAAAAAAAAATTAAAGGGAGGTGGGTAATTGAATGACAAAGTCAAAAACTCCTGCATTAGATTTTACAATCTTGGAAGTGACTTTTTCAGAAAGTTTCATCTATGAGTTGATAGTCAATTCAGCAAACCCTAATTTATACTTTGTACATTTTATACAATGCTAACTCAGGGGGGGGGGGCGAATAAAATTTTGCGAGACTAAAATTAGTTTTCTAATCTAGAAATTTTGCTACAAGCCTATTTGCTTAAAATTTGATCTATATAAGTAACAGAAGCAAAACCCAGTGAAGCAGCCAGAAATAATCTTTGGATTACTTGGGACACACTTATGGATCATTAAATATTTTCTTCTATCTTGGAAATACCAAAAGATCAAAATTTAAGTGACAGAAAAAAAAAAAAAAAAGCATTGTCAAAAATCTGATTTCCCATTCCCTCCCCAAAAATTATCAAAAATAAGAATGCTAGTTTTAGGAAAAGAAAGCATTTACTTATATTGCTCACTCCAATAAAGAGTTGTCATTTGCTTCTGATAACTCGGCAATAATGCCAAAGAAAAAAGTCTATGTCCTTTGATCATAGGATCAGTTTATAGTTTGTGTCATCCTTATTATACAAATCCAGATATGGAAACATTTTTCAGACAGATTAGAAGTTTAATCCAAATCAAACCCAGAATTGCATAGTTGATGAATAACAAGACAATAGACCCGATTAAATGAGAGTCTTTCAAATTTAGGAGGTTAACAGAATCATTGCTTTGGGTGAAGGTGTGGGTGGTGGAGGAAGAAGAAAAGTTAGCCTGTGATATAAGTTTTGCAAGCTTTGAAACATTCAAGGAAGTCTGAGAGTGATAGGGTATGAGTCAGAAGTGGGTCACTGCTGAGAAACAAAGACATTATCTTTTATACCCGCCCCATTCACTAGACAAGCCATGAAAATTTAACCAGTAGGAGAGAGAGAGAAAAAAAAAAAAAAAAAAAAAAAGGCTTGATTACTTGACTAATATTGTATAGAGAATGGGGTTATTTAATTCTTTTTAATGCTGAAAACCATATAAATAAACACTTTAAAGTTTCCTTATTAGTAATTTGAAAATCTTTTGTACCCTTCTTTAAAATATAGTATTTCCCTGCACAAAGAATGTGCCTATGATTTAACAAGGAATATTTACAAGGGGTTTTCATTAACTGAGAAATCCATCTGTATAGCCATCTACAGACATCCATCTGTATAGCCATCTACAGACATCCATCTGTATAGCCATCTACAGACATCCATCTGTATAGCCATCTACAGACATCCATCTGTATAGCCATCTACAGACATCCATCTGTATAGCCATCTACAGACATCCATCTGTATAGCCATCTACAGACATCCATCTGTATAGCCATCTACAGACATCCATCTGTATAGCCATCTACAGACATCCAGACATCCATCTGTATAGCCATCTACAGACATCCATCTGTATAGCCATCTACATCCACATCCATCTGTATAGCCATCTACAGACATCCATCTGTATAGCCATCTACAGACATCCATCTGTATAGCCATCTACAGACATCCATCTACAGTCTTATAGCCATCTACAGACATCCATCTGTATATCCATCTGCCATCTACAGACATCCATCTGTATAGCCATCTACAGACATCCATCTGTATAGCCATCTACAGACATCCATCTGTATAGCCATCTACAGACATCCATCTGTATAGCCATCTACAGACATCCATCTGTATAGCCATCCATCTGTATAGCCATCTATCTATTAATCAATATTTAGACACAGTTTTGGTTAAATAATTTCATTTTTACTGCTTATGCAGTGTTCTTGAAATGTTGAAAGGTTTAGAATTTACAGAAACACATACATACTCAGACAACTTAACCCCCTGAAGATGGTCTCATAAGATTGACTTGGGGAAAATAAAGACTATTTTAAAGAAAATGTATTTTTCTTAGTTTTCTAAACCTGCAAAAAAAATTATGTGTGTGTGTGTGTTGAAGTAAATGTTAGTCAGTGAGCAGACATTTTAGTCTCCGATATGTTTATTCAGAACATGAGCAATCATTACTCTCTACAACTTTCTATCCTGTGGAGTTCTTAGAAAGAATTGTCTTTTCACCATCCCTTCTAGTCCATACTCTGCCATTTGTTTATACAACATTGTTAGGTACATTACTGTTTCCTTCAGTATGTTCTGTAAGTGTTAAATTCTCCAAGCCTTCTTTCCTCAGATCCAAGCACCTTATTACATGTGTAGTTCATGGTATTTTCAGCATCCTTCTGTAAAAACCACACTTCTGTTGCGAGAAGATTGCCACACAAAATGATCTATATTATATAACAATTCGTCATTCTTCTTTCTAATCAAAGTTTTCCTGTTTTTAATACTTTACTTAGCTTTTGAAAGGCATCTTCTGCTACTCAAGTGTGCCTTCAGATTTCAGTGCCACATTTGCCACCTTCCATGAAAAGACTTCCCAAATATTTAAACTTCCGTGATTTCAATGCCTCCAATTTGGAATTAACATTTTGGGCTTTTTCTCTTGCCAACAACCATACATTTCATCATCTTACAATTGATAAATAGATCAGTCTTATTTTTCTTTACTTCCTTGTGAGGAATTCCTCCATTTTCCTTTCTGTGTCTGCCAGCAACATAGTATCATTTCTTTTGTTAAGATATGTCAATCAATTATAAATCCAGATAGGATTTCTAACCTTCCAGGAAGACGTCATTTAAAAGGTCAATTATGTCTAGTGAGAAGGATTTTTAACATTTAACTCTGCATCATTGATAAAATATTACTTCCCTTTTTTGCTGTATAAGGAATCCCCTCAAAATAGGTTTTAAATATGCTCCTGGAAATCCAGTTGAGCTCTCAAGTGAAAAGGAGTTTTAAAAACAGTGAATGCTATTAAGCATTACTCTTCAAGTACAAGGACAGTGTTCCAATCCACTGGTGTATTTCGTATAGAGGGAAAAAAAAAAAAAAAAAAAAAAAAAAAAAAAAAGTTAGAATTTCCTTTTCTGCCATACGACAGTGACCTAAGGATAAGATATCTGGCTGATGTCAAATCAGTCCGGTTTCAATCCCAGCTTGAAGCAATCAGACTTCTAGTCACACTGAGGAGCTGTGATACAGCAAAACTGTGTGGATTATATCTATCTCTATCCATCTAGATATAGATATCTAAATGCAGTAGCCTCTCAATTTCAGTAAAGATTGTTTTAGTTGTTGTCATAGAAGGATATGACTACACAACTAAGAAATTCAAATTCAACTTGCATTGGCAGGACTAACATTTCACTTGGCAAAAATAATCACCTACAGAATGGTAAAGGCTTAAAAAAAAAAAATCCTCTACCAGCATAGCAATAGAAAGTTTTGAAAAAAAAAAAAAAAAAAAAAAAAAAAATTGCCTGCTGACTGGAACTGAACACATTCCCATTAAGAAAATCTGTGTCACACACTTCGGTTATCAAGAGAATAGAGCATGTTTAAGTGTTAGTCTTGCACTGGTAAATGCAGCCTTTAATAATAAATGCCAAACTTGTTCAGAGATTCGAGAACAAAAAAAAAAAAAAAAAATGCAAGATTTCATTTTCCTTTATTTATAGATAAAGTCTATATTTGTTCTTTTTTGATCACTACTAATTTTTGTTTTCTTTACCCCGAAAAGAGGTACACCCAGCAAGCATTGAACTTCCTACACAAGTAATGGCCTGCAAAAAAAAAAAAAAAAAAAAAAATTGCTCAGTAAGCACAGTTCTCAGGAAATTTTTTCTTGAAGTAACTCAACCCTCCAGCAATTCTTAATATGGAAATATCTTGCCTAAAAGTTAAACCACAATTTTTGTAAGTCAAGATCACACCCACCCCAAACACCCTCCCTCACACAATTTCATTGATTTCACCCCAAGCAAGGCAATAAAGCCACTAAGACAAGAGGTTACTGAGCATGAAAGAATTAGCAACAGAAACATTAATAATGAGCAATGAGCAAAAAGAAAAAAGTAATCAGGAGGACAGTAAATAGCGACTGACATTGCATTTAAATTTTTCAAAATTAAAGTTGGCTGGAAAGCATGGAACGGAAGAGGCTTCCACAAGTGAGAAAAAAATTGTTAGCATAGAATTTATGGTTACATCTAGCCAGCTCAACTGTAAATTGATGTGCTCTTGATGCCAGTCTAGTACTGTGCTTAAATTCAAGAAGTCTAGGTATCAGTTGCAAAGAGTTCATCTGAACAATTAACATGAAAGTATTTATAGAAAATGCACAAGGCAACCTTACAGCAATGGGAAAGTAAAGTAGAGCTGCCAGATCAGGACCGATAATATTGCTGATTCTTTGGATTTTATCAAAGAACTCAAGGTAAATGGCAAGACTATCAGTCTATATGTGGCAGCAATATTCTAATCATGGACGAATGGTAGACTTATAGATATGTACGATAGATTCCGAAGAGAGAGAAAAAAAAAAAAGTTCACCAGGTTGTGAGAATTTATTCTCTCCAGAATAAAAACAAATGAGTAAATATTTTATTCAGTGACATGGCAATCTGTATGCTGTGCATTTCAAATTACTAACAAAAGGGATAGGTAGTGGTCAAGATTTAAGATAAACATTATGTCGTTCATGCATTGAAAATTTGAAAAGGTCAGTTGATATAAAATTGCACAGATGGGACACTTGAAAATAAAAAAAATAAAAAAACATTAGTTCATATTATCTAATATTCATATATTATCTAAAGGTTTAAAATAGTGTTACTGTTCACATGTCTGAAAGACATAAAATATTTAGTGTGATCAAACTGGATAATAGCCATGTGTTCTGTCACATTAATCTGCTCAAAGCAGGTTAATATTTGTTAGTAATAATTGACTTAGCAACACATGGAAATTGTGATTCTCATTTTGTGCACATGTGTAGACATGGCAGCATCAAAGCCCAGTTCAACAAAATCCTATCAGATGAAATGCATTACAAAAAACCTTTCCTGTATATATATATATATATATATATATATATATATAAAAAAAAAATCAATCAAGGGCAGATGGTTGCTAACTACTCCTTTCTAGTTCTTTGTTAATAGCAATTTGTCCAGTTGGAAAACCAATTGTAAGTGTAAATACTTCCATAGTTTCTGTGGTATAGTTTTAATAAAATAAAACATACATTTTCTTAAAAAGTTATATCAAAGCCAATATACATTAAGAGCACCAAAGAGGAGGATGCTGGATTTAAACAAGCTAGGTTTAAAAAAAAAAAAAAAAAAAAAAAAAAAAAAACAAACAACACAGACAGACATGCAGTAATAAAAGTTCAAGAATGTCTTAGCAACACAATATTGCACAGAAATTGTGATCTATGGTAAATGTGCTTCAAAAATAGTTAAGGGTGTATTTCTTTGTTGGATTAAGCTGTTTGGAGCCTCAAACATTTTAACTGATAATGATCCTTTGATAACCACTTGCTATTGCATCTTCTAATGAGAATGGAAGGAAGTCTCGCAATGCACGTAATAATGACCCCTACTGTAATAATGATCCCATACCACCACCAGCAATAATTGCTTGTTGGATCACAAGTGAAATGAGTTCAAAAAGGGAAGCCTGTTCTAAAGGCATGGCTTGTAGACCAGTTTTGAAGAACATGCTGAGGGTCTCCACAAGGAGATATCTACACACTTTCCAAGAGCATGTAGATAAGGGTAGGGGTGGCTAACTCAGTAAAAATAAAATAAATTTTAGCAAGAAATAAAATCTTTATCTTAAATTTGAGTTTTATAAACAAAAATTGTCCAGTGAAAGGGTGTAACATAAAATTCTTATATTCAACCATAAAGAAGCATTTCCACAACGCTCAGAATGGCCAGGAATTATTAAAGGAGCAATCAGAAAAAAAAAAAAAAAAAAAAAAAAAAAAACGTTTATCAATCCCTGAGAGAGAAGATGCTATGTATATAAAAGAGGAAGGAAGGAATTGGGGTCAATACGACTGCCTGGTATTAGGGAGAGGCAGACAATAACATTTCTAAAAGGAGGAAGAAAAAAGAAAAAAAAAAAAAGACATAGGAGAGGGTGGGATTCATTTGTGGATGAGAGAATCTGGAATCCAGAAGAACTTCACTATTTACTAAACCAATCTTTGGTAGTTCTTTATTCAAAATAAAGGAGACAAAAATACAAAGCTGTGGATTTGCTGCCATTGTGTTTGGTAATGGATAGCTAACAGAATGAAGATTTTCATGTAGAATAGAAGACAAAAGATATTACAATCTTGTCATCAATCTGTTATGGGATGCAAGTTAATACTAATTACTAGGTCGCAACTCAAAGTGTCAACTGTATATTATGGGAAATGGCTTCTTATGGTTAAATTATATTGCTTCTAAAGTGTATGATTAATACAATTGGTCTTAAATCAATTTATCCCAAGCAAGGTGATAATGTCACCAAGACGCAAGTGTCTACTTGGAGTGAAAGGGAATGAAGACACTTTAGAAGGAACTGGAAACCTAATCCTGAATAAGAAACAAGGGATAAACCATTACTCCTGTTCAAAAGACTAGAGTGGAGTGTGAACTGGACACTAAAAATGAAAATGGAGGCAATCGACATAACAGAATGTAGTCTATTAATACATACAAATTAATTGAAATTACCTGAGTGATAGTTCAGTTTGCCATATTGGAAAAAAAAAAAAAAAAAAAGACATGCTAAGGGACATAACATGGAGTTTGTAATTATATCCTGTTTAATTTTTTTTTTAATATTTTAGCGTTGATTAATAATTGAAAAGGACTTTTTTTTTTTTTTTTTTTTTTTAACTATTGTTCACCCAATATAAAGGCCCAAGAACCACTCAATGTAGAGTTACTAAATGAAGTGGTTGTAAGGTCATATAACAAGTAGGCAAGAGGTGTATTTTATGAGGATATGTAGGATAGATAAGAATTAATCCTTGACTTGATGAGGTTATGATAGCCGAGCAGATTAAAACATTACTTTGAGAATTTGGTGATAGTAACAGAGTTCAATTCCTGGGTTGGGCAGTGTTTACGTGGATCCCATAGAAACGAAATGAGCAATAACTGAACAGATAAGATATGAGCAGTGGAACAAAAACATACTCCCATAGATTAAATAAAGGATTCAAGTCAACATTTCCTGTAGGTTAAATAAATATTTTAGTGACTGAGAGAAGCATTCCCTTTGGAGTCATACAACAGTCCTGGGGTAAGAAGCTGTTCAAATGGAACTTCCTCCTAACCAGTATGATATGAAGGGAGTGAGGAGTCGACATGGTGTATGTGGCCTGGTGAAACCAAAGAATATAGCTCACCTGAATGTCTGCCATGAAGTTTTTTTTTTTTTTTTTTTATATATACACAAGGCCCTAATTTAATATAAGCCTCTACCTCTTACTAGAGATAGAGGGTTACATTGGGAGAACATTGTGGGAGAATCGATGTGAGAGAGATAATGATTAATCATAGCCTTGACTAGGTTAACATTGTAGTGATCAGAGGAAAACATCCTGTTGGGAGTCAGTTCCACAGGGCAGCGATTCACAGGACGCTACTAGAGTGGAACTTACTACTCATCGATTGAATACAGAGGGAATGTGGGTGGTTTGCTACTATGTAAGTGACATGGTATATTTTTGCTATGGCAGGACTAGGAAATGTAGTTCATCTGAGCACTTTCCATGGAAGTAGTGGTAGAGCAACAAGAGGCTTGCCAC
Organism: Acanthosepion pharaonis; assembly: GCA_903632075.3. Taxonomy (NCBI): domain Eukaryota; kingdom Metazoa; phylum Mollusca; class Cephalopoda; order Sepiida; family Sepiidae; genus Acanthosepion; species Acanthosepion pharaonis. The sequence continues at coordinate 452,712 of CAHIKZ030005635.1, read as the reverse complement.
ATCTTGCCTGTGGGAGAGAGGTTGAAAAGTGGTGAATAATTCAACACCCATAAGGACTTGGAGAGTGAAAGAGTAGCAAGATGCTAGCAACATTTCATCTGTGGCAAAGTGGTGGTAGGGTGGAAGACTATGACCTACAAGGCCACACAAGCATTTGAACTGTTAAGGATTTGGGAATCCCCAGCCTAAATGTGATAATATTCCATTTTGGTCAGATCTGGCTTTTGTAAAAATAAATCTATTACTCAAATTAAGCAAAGATTAGCAAGAGTTCCAATAACAAATAGAGTGTGTGGGAGGGATGACACCATTATTTGCATAATGTTTTTAAACCATTAAAAAGTACTAACAGTGAAGAGAATTAAGAGATGGAAAACAATTTCCATTTTCAAGTGGGGTGGGGTGAGAAAAAAGTATTTCATGGTCAACTCCCTGGACCACACCAGTAAGTAACTGACCTCTCATACTATCCCTTTGCCTTACAAGATCCAGATCAGGCTGAAAATGGAGTATTGTTGGCATATTTGAGCAGGAACTTCCCACTATCTACAGGGTTCAAAAGAGTCAGAGTCCTTGTGAGTGGACAAATTATTCCCCAACCAATCTAAGTGTCACATTATATATATAAATAAATAAATAAATGAGGCATGGCAGAGTAGTGGATAGCAGCTCAGATTGAGGAATCTGAGAGCGAAGTTCAAATTTCAGTTGGATCCATTACATTCACTTATGTGCTAATACCCTTAGGAAAGGTATGAATCCTCTTCTCTCCCCAGCTATGGGTAAATAGCAGGACTGACTGGTTTCTGCAGCTTTGGTTGGCAACTGGTCTATAAAAAGGACAACTGAATTCAAAACCTGCAGAAGGTTGTTTGGGGACCTTGAGGCACAGTGCACCAGGCCTCTGTATTCGGCCCTTCAAAAAAGGTGTGGTTGGTTCTGCACAAAGCCTTCAACACTATAATGTGCTGGTGCCTGGGCTGTTGGTTCCTAGGAATTGAGCTGCTTGACTATTACATTGAATACAATGAGAGAGTTCACTATATATATATATATATATATATATATATATATATATATGTGTGTGTGTGTGTGTGTGTGAGTGTTTTTTTTATGCGATACATTTCAACAGTTAAACTGTGCTCTGAGGATGTTACCACATCTACACTGAAACAAGACGCAGGTAGTTTCAAAATTTTTTGAAAGAATATTTTCTAAATACTGTTTGCTGATATGTAAAACATTTATGTTATGTTTCATTTAATCTAGAGATGTTCTGGATCCTTTCATAGTCACTGATAAGCTTTTTTGTGTCATTATTGAAGGACAAGAGAAAAATTGCTGTGTTCATATTTTTTAGTCCAAGCACTTTCTACATAGAATGAGGTCACCATCAGGGTATGTCAAAAGTGTTCAGAATAAGAAATATGTATCAACATGGCAATTTTTTTTCTTGTCCTTCAATAACAAAAAGAAAAAAAAAAAGAAAAAAAATGAAAATAAGTAAACAGAACATGTCTAAACTATTCAACAAAACATGTCTAAAAGGGCAAATGATTGCTAGCCACTCCTTTCTAGTTCCTTGTTAATAGCAATTTGTCCAGTGGGGAAAAATGGTCCAGATACTCTTCATTTCAACTGGGAGTGTAAGAACTTATGTTTCCTCTGATATAGTTTTAATAAATAAAAAAGTTATATCTAAGCCAATTTACATCAAGAGCACCATCCTGCAAAGAGGATGATTTAACAACAAGTGGAAAAAAAAAAAAAAAAAAAAAAACAAACACTCACAATCATAAAAAGTTCAAGAATGGAGAAATAAGTGTCATTAGTAAAGGTTAGAGCAGCCTGTTTGCAATAGTCAAATGAGAACTCTGAAAAGGGGAGAAGATTATCAGTAGCATTAGATGGGACAAGTGGCATTTAAGATTTTTCTTAACATTTTCTACAACACTAAATATACTAAAAATGCTTCACATCAAAACTTTCATCTTCAGATTTGACACATATACATACATATATATATATATATATATATATATATATATATATATAATATATATATATATATATATATATATATATATATATATATATATATATATATATATATATATATATATATATATATATATATATATATATATATATATATATATATATATATATATATATATATATATATATATATATAATCAAATCACGCTGAAACACCAGTTCTCGTAACGATCACGAAGTTAAGCATCGTAGAGCCAGGTCAGTACTTAGATGGGGGACCGCTTGGGAACACCTGGTACTGTAAGCCCCCAAAGTCCAACCCTTACCTCACAGTCGGTGGGGTGGGGTGGGGGGGTTGTGGCAAATGGTAGTGTCAGAGCTATGCCGCCCGGAACTTTGTTCCTGGTAGGGCCACCCAAGGCGGACAGGTCTGACACACACACTGACTAACAAGGGCTCTGGCGAAAATCCAAGGAGCGTCTGCATCTGTAACCGGCAGCTTCTGGTCGTTCCTGTCTCTGCGTCTGTGGGAATCCCATGGCAAGCAAGAACGTTATCCGAGTAGGCCTGGGTACCCTACTTCTGTAATTTATCCCAAGAATCTTCTTATAACAGGAAGAAGCCGGCTCAATCCGCCCAGGGTGAATGCCGCATCAGTACAATATATATATATATATATATATATATATATATATATATATAAAATACACTTCAACCAAATTAATGTTTGTTTGGTACAGTTAAGTGGTCTCCAAAAAACAGATGGCAGCGATATTTGACAATACAATTTAGGAACAGTACAAAAAGTTATTCACAGGAATTCATAGAATACAAATTCTACATTAGACATACTCATTTCAATGAAATATTTCTTATAGAAATTAAACCACCTGAAAATGCAGACACCAAAACACACAAACACCCACCAAAAAAAAAAAAAAAAAAAAAATCTATCTTAAATTCAGTTTAAACATTGGTCTCAATAACTTTCCCAATAGCATAATTCAGCTGCCCCCTTTTCTGTAAACATTTTCATAATTGTTCTGATGAGCTTTCCTCTTTAGTATCTTGACTTTATGAATTTAAGTTTAGCAGTTTGGTCTCATCATTTTACAGTTGAAATTGCTCAATGCAACTAAGTTTTATGCTAACAGTTTCTTCTCTTGCACTTGCTTGTTGAAGTCTCTTCTGCCTTCTAGTCAACTTTTCACCATCAAAAATGAAGTAGTTTTTAACATTGCAGTTTCTTCTGAATTTATCAAGAATCTCAGAATACATGGCAATAACAGACCAGATGTGACAGCAATATTCAATACATGGACAAAATAGTAGACTTATAAAGGGGTTAAGATAGCTTCTAGCAAGAAAAGTTGTCTGGCACAACACAGCGAATTAGCTTTCCCAGCCGTAAATCTAGTAATTGACTCAAGTTTATTTAATTGATTCTAGTTTATGTCAGTTGAAATGATGAAACCAAGAAGTTGCAGTTGCTCTCCTTGAGTTTAGGATCATCCATGCAAATGGAAGGAAAAAAAACGTATAGGTTTGTAAAATTTCAGTGTCTTATCTATGGTTAAGAAAAAAAAGAAAGAGTTTGTTCTAGGAAGATCATAACTTACATTAAACATTTTGTAAACATTAGGTAATGCCAAGTGAAGATCATGTTCACCTATTCTAGGACAAATGTAAGATTGCAAATCTATCACAAGATAATTACAAAAGTCCTAATGGTAATACAAGCAGTAAAGACCAAAGAGAAAGGATTGTATACCAGAAGTTTCATATATACTAAATTTCGATTAATGGCTGACTCTTAAAAAGAGTTCATATCAACTGATGAATTCCCTTTTTCAATTATTAAAACATTAAATTATCATTTAAAGACAAGTAAAAATGGGGAAAAAAAAAAAAAAAAAAAAAAAAAAAAAACTCAATACAATGCTAATGAGCCACTCAATGTAGAGCGTTATTGAAGGAGGAAAGCAGTAAAATGGTGAGGATAAGGAGGATAGGTAACAAGTGACTCTTGACTTGAAAAGGGGCTAACATCGAATTGTTTAGGGAGCATGTTCCACAAAGTAGGCATTTGGGAAAAAATAGGTTTAAAGTACCAAGGTTCTTTTAGTAAATTAAGTTGCCGATGCAATAAGTACAGAAATTTGTTGAAGTTCTATTACTTAAATTCTGTAAAATCATAGGCTTATGAAAAAAAAAAAAAAAAAAAAAAAAAAAAAAAAAAATTATATATATGGCTGATATGCCCAACAAACAGAATTGACAGTTTTCAATCAGCAATAACAAAAAAAAAAAAAAGCAGTTAAAAAAATAATCCAAAGCAAACAATATATCCAAAATAAAAAGTAGTCAATGCAACAATAAGGCAAAAAGGATACAGGCAAGTGATCATAGCATCCCGACTCCAAGACAAGCAAAAACTAAAATTGTTCTATTTAAAGAGTCTTTTGGCTGCAGCGTTATTCTCTAGGACTACACAATATTTATCAAGTAAAAAAATAAATAACACACAAGTATACTATTGTGATTTTAAGTTTGTTCTGGTGGTTATTTTTATATCTACGAAGTGGTTGCTCTTGGGAAAAGGGCTATTAAATATTTCTCGTCCTGGCTAAGAGTTGAATAACAGAGTAAACTGCTCTATAGCCTTGGGTGGAAATACAAGTCAAAGAAAAGGAAAATTAAATTCCAAATTTTAGAAAAGACAACAGGAAACCACTCCATTACTTTTTGCCAATAAAGGCATAGAATTTCAAAGGGACATGGCACTTTAAAGAAAATAAGTGTATCAGGACTCAACTGCTAAATTTAATGTTGATCACTCAACCTAAAGCACACTGCATAAATAAGTTTCTGTGCATTGGCACCAGACATACATCCACTTTAAAACAAAATGAATGTTATGACCAGTCAGAGTCACTACCACTCAAAAGACAAAAATTTCAAGCCAACTAAAAGCTATACATACCCAAATTCAAACAGACCCGGCACATTTGATGTCAATACAACCATGCCACCAAAAATGCCGACTCATACCAATGTCTATTTCACCATTCTCTGTTGGCTTAGCAATAGGGACAGGTGAAGTTACCAATCTTTCTTTGTGCATATGTAAATAAATCATACATTTATTTGCCCCACTACTCAATGTCTTTTGTTTGATGAAACATAAGGAATTAGCCTCCACAATAGTAACAAGATTGTCTTCCCAATTACCCATTTCCAGCTCCACTACAATTTACATCAAAACTAAGTAGATAATTTTAAAAAAGTATTAATTATGAGATTGGACTGTCTCTTACATGATTGAAGACATTCCTTTATGTGCTAAGGAACTTCAAGAACCACGAGAAACAACAAAAAAAAAAAAAAAAAAAAAAAAAAAAACCCTCAAAGAAACAGCTTCAACCTTGACCATACTTAGGTCACAGACATGCGCATGAAGGTTATTCATTAGAAAATGGCGTAAAGGCAGCACGCTGTGTTGTACTGTGTGTAAAATGACAGAAAATAAAAATCAAGTGACGAAGCAAAACCTACAATTAGTCACACAATGGTCAGCCAGTGAGTTAAGTTATTTCCCTTACGTTTTCACCTGTTTTACCGGTAGCCAAGGTGACCAAATTAGTACGGGTGAGGTAAGGTGAGGAAACAATTTTGGAAGGTGGGAAGTTGTTGAGCCACCTTGCATCGTCAACTCACCCGGAAGGAAAGAAGAAAAAAAAAAAAAAAAAAAAAAAAAAGCTAAGGAGTGTATTTATTAATTCGACTAAGAAAATAAAGGCATTGTCATATAATAATTGTAACAGAAAAATACAGTGAATTTAAGACTTAAATTTCAAGTAGAAATATTGATTTTTCTGCGGGAAGGAAAAGTATTAATTTTTTTAAGTACATATCTCAAAGTATAATTCAATTACACTACAGTCGATTTGACAAGTTTTACGACAGAAAAAACAAGTTAATGGTGATCTTTACTCCCTTGTACACATAAAAAACAAACAAACGACCTTTTTGCGTATAAGGTTTGTAGAAAAAGTCATTAAAATAAAATGGCAGCAGTATGATCTAGCAATAATATTTTGCTTTGCATTGTACGTAATATTTTGAAACTCAAAGTTTAGATGTAATTTAAATTTATAAATGCATAGTTTAATTCACATTTCTAATTTAAAAATAAATTAGAAGATCGAATTTTAGAGGTTCTCAAATTAGAATTTAATTTTGAACTGCAAGATCAGAACAATCGAGGCACCCTTGGACTGAATTGTAGGGTTGGGTTAAGAAAAAAAAAAAAAAAATTTCTGGAAGGTTACCAATTACGAGAGGCACCGGAAGAAGCTCTGGGCGTAATGACAGAAATTTTGTTACGATGACAAGGAGCACACGAGTCTTGGCAAATACTGTCGACAACAATTTATTTAAAACTTGTCAACACTTAGTACATTAACAATACGTAATTTAGTGATTAAATACTGAAGATACTTTATAGCCGAGAAGAAAAAAAATTCAAGTATTACTAATTACTTTCATCATTACTATGAAGGTGGTGAGGGGGTTGAAATCTTCGTTCTAGCAGGAAAAAAAAAAAAAAAGGTTGGGAGTGGAGACTAGGTTGGGACGAGAACTTATCAGCACTCGTTTACATGCCGACTATTGTCCTCATCAAATTTTGGCCGTTGTTCCCCGCGGCTTTTAGGAGAATCTTCATCTGGGTAAGCTAAGCAGGAAGCTTATGGGAATTTCAAATAGGGATATAGTTATCGCTCTGCTGAATATATATATATATATATATATATATATATATATATATATATATAAGACAAGTGTCGGTTCATGAAATTGATGACAGTAATTGTGAGTTGAATTCATAGGCCGGGTTGTTCGACTGACCGAGTGGAAACAGGGGGGTAGGAGGCAATAACTGAGTAGCACTAAATAAGGTAAGGACTAGTAAGTAGACGATAGAGGTGAACAGCGAAACGAGAACGATCTGCCCCCCACCCCCATCCCTTAAAAAAAGAGGGGGGGGTCAGTTGGAAATTCCCTGGTGGTTACCAGAATCGACAAGAAGCACCTGATGAAGTCGGGAGGGCACAAGAGAAATATTGTAATAAAGATGAGGACAATAGTAGACACGTAAAAAAAATGACAACGACTCATCCCAGAAATTTATACACTGTATGTTATTCAATTGTTACGATAAAATGCTAAAAATATAAAGTCGTATTTTTAAGCAAATTTCATTTTATTTAAAATATCTATTTTAAAATTAAATTTATTTCTTTTTCTAACCTACGAGTACAGAGTTATGACTTTCTAACCAAAGCATACTTGATGATAAAGATATTTTTTCTAAATTGTGACAAACTAATGTGACAACTTGATGAAGTACTCATCTTCGCACGTTTTTATTTGTTTGGGGGGTAAATAAATTATGGGATTTAAAATCGTAAAATTGCGCAATGTTAACGGAACGCTAAATTCAATTGTTATAATTCTTCCCTTTATTTTGAAATTAATATAGTCAAAAAAAATTATATAATTTCATTCATTTGTGAATAAGTCTGGAAAGTTTCATTAAATTCTGACAATTATTCGATTTTTGCCAGAATTTCTGAATACTGTTGCCGAAAAACTAAAATTTGCTATGCTAATTTATAGCACATCCTCTAACGCAAGAAAACACTAAAAAAAAAAAAAAATTCGAATATATATAATGAGAGTGAAAGATTTAATTAAAAATTCAAAAAATATTTGCTGTCCTCTTAAAGATTGAGGATAAAATCGTTTTCATTAAGTTTCCTTTTGGAGCACATTTTCATCACGATATGGTGATTTTTTTTTTTTTTTACTAGCGATTTGGTTGGTGTATATACCTAAATAGTTACAGAAATAATATTTTCCAATTACCTTTGTTTACTTTAGATGTGGTACAAGGCCGCAGGTACGCGGCACCCTTTACTCAGTCATCATAATTATAGCGAGTCAAGCATTTTAAACCATTTATTTTACCTTCTCAGCATCCACACCCAATTAAAGTTAAAACCTAGATTTTTTTTTGTAAATCAGTCCAAACAAAACGAGGGGTATAGAAACTCAAGTTAATTCATCAAAGTATTTTTTATCGAGTTTTATTTTTCACCTAACATTATGTATCAGACAAAGTAGGATATAAAAAAAAAAGAAAAGAAAATCCATGCGAAAAGTGTCAATGATATTGTATTGTCCTCCTATTTCATCGCGACATTTACTTACCAGGTCGTCACTGTCAAACAGAATCATGTATTTACTACTGTAGTGAATCTAGGTTAAAAAGACAAGCGAGGAATAACATTTCAGTTTGGGAGAATTTATAAACTAACAACAAAAAAAAGAATCTGAATTTGTCGGTGGAACTGTATAACAATGAAAAAAAATTGGCAAATTGAGAAAACTTGAATTTTTGGACGTCTGAAAAAGGAAATATTGAGTCATGGAAAATAAGTTTTAAATTAGTTCTACACAAAGTTACGCATTTGTTTGTTAAAATAAAAAAAAAAAAAAAAAAACTTAAAATCTTGAATTATCTAAAAAAGATTATATAAAATAAAGACAAGGCAATTAAGAGATTATTCTTGGAGATATTAAAGTTGAAAACTTACAATAAAAATAATTAAGTTTCCTACGATTGGGTTTAAACTTCTCAGTCTAAAACTCAAATTAGGAGAAGACAAAAGAGGATCCTGTTCTAAGTGATAAATTTTCAAAGCTTTCATAGGTCTTGAATATAGATCACTTAAAAAAAAAAAAAAAAAAAAAAAAAAACACAACCACCCACTATGGCGTTGGGTCTAAGCGGGGCCCGGCCGGCAAGCCGCTCCCACACAAAGTGAAACAGTCGTTAAGAGAATTGTCAAAAATTACAGCATACAATGTCACTAACACGATCATTCAAATGATATGTGATAGTGAAAATTAAATAAATTACGTACGGGCCATTTGAAATTCTTAAAAGATCGGAATCAATTTTAAATTAAGACGTCAGAAAGGAATAAATTAAGAAGCGGGGGGGGATTTAGAGTTTTTCTCTTAAAAAGATTTTTAATTTTAAATAAAATGGTACAAGTCCAGAGTTGTTAGTCATTTTGAGTGGTTATGATCGAACTTCCTATGCAAGTGAAGTCTAAATAAAACAAATGAGATTGTTAGCCATCACACTATGAGGTGGGGGAAAAAATAGATTATTGTCCGCTCCCTTCCCACTTTGGAATTAAAAAAAAACCCTTTAACATTAGTAGCAACGAAGGAGACAGAAAAGGGCCCACGAGAAATATACAAATAAAAAAATTTAAAGAAAGAAACTGGAAATATTAGGTTAAGTGTGGGTTGCTTCATCAGTAAGCAAACAGCTTCCCTTTTCTCCCAGTACACAGCAATAGATGTGTAGCATGATCAACCCCTATTAACAGAGAGGGTGAAGAGGAGGCTACCCCGCTGCCAAACTGACTGGTGTTCACTTCTTTATAAGAATCGCGTAAAATTACTCCCTGATTATGTCAGGGACTGTCTGGCCTTATTTTCGAAAAGGCCTTCCTTATATATAAGGAAGGGAGTCGATACCCCGAAGGAAAAAATAGACACCAATCATCATCATAGCAACTACCTTCAAAGCATACTTTTCTAGACAAGTAGCAAAGAGAGAGGGAGGAAATGTATTTTAACAATGACATCGGCAGCTACATGTCAAGACGACTTACATTTTTAAGTAAACAATAAGCACACACACGAAGATCAGGAGTAAGAAAATAAAAGGTTTTAAAATACTCTATGTTCAGTCTTATTTCTGAGTTTAAAACGAGTACGGCTTCTAACATGAAGCATTTTTTTTTTTAAAGGTTTTTTTTTATTTTTTTATTCAGCGTTTTAATATTTAATTAAGACATTCTTTGTTGCAGCCAGTTTTATTTTCGTCTGCATTCTCATCAATATAAAAAAGAAAGAGTTACACACACACACACACAATTATTAATTATAGACATTTTATTACATAATTTATGATAGACAGAATGTTTTAAAAGTGCACACCGTTAAAAACAGGGTGTGAATAGCTGCTATGAAACCCGACAACTTTCACACACTGCATTTAAAAACGGTTAATAATATTCACAAATTAATAGTTATTAATTAACTAAAATTCCTACATTATTTCCTGGATGGGTAAGAAGTTTACAATTATTTTTTGGTGCGTGTGCGTGTGTGGCAGGTCGGCAAATGAAGACCTCGTGAACAAAAAGTGACATTTTTGATAAATTAAAATAAACATTTCATAATGGATTTTCATTTTTAAATAGAAAAGGAACTCAAATTGATCACCATCAATAAAAAAAAAAAAAATTGGGGGTTTCCTTTCATCAGAATTTTCAGTATTCAAACAATACATCCTTCAAAAGCAACCCCACCCACCCGACAATATAATTTATTAATAATTACAGTAGCACCTACTTCCTTTCAGATTTTTTTCTTCAATGGTTTATTACAACCAATTTTAAAGCCTATTTTTATTACGGAAAACATCGATTATTACACATTTGAAAAAACAAAAATTTAATTTTACATGAACAAAGATTAAAACCTCATCTTAAACGGCTACGATATTTCTTACGAATAAATGAATCAGTAGCAGAGAAAACGGAGATATCAGCAGACTAATGCTTCGGCGAGAAAGAGTTAAGCCGGCTTTAGATGGAAATAAAATACAAAAAAAAAAAAAGGGCCAAAAGGAGTCCTTTATTTTCTGTGGTTTATGAACTATACAATAATTAAAAAAAGGAGTTATGTAGGGTATTTAACTGATTCGTTGTTTCTCCTTTAAATAAAGACAAAAAACAATCTCTAGAAACAGAACGAGGAAAGTCACACCTGACTCAAGAAGAGAAAGCAATCGTTACAATATAACCTGCTATTCTACAAAACCGACGTGTACAGAAATATGGAGTTTTTTACGTTAATGAATTCATTCATTAATAAAAATAACAATATTATCATTTAAATAAAGTGAATCGCTATTGTTTTTTTTTCTTGATTAGAGAGGAATCTTTTACACGTCCACAAAAGATGCCATGATGATGCATTGCCATTAGATGTCAAAATTATGTGAATCATCATCTATCAGGATTCAAGACAATACCTTTTTGTTGTTGCCATTTAAGGGACTAAATTTTTTATTTTAAATCATTTAGGAAGAGGGCGTGTTCGTGTAAAGATTGGTAAGACTATCTTGAAGTTCTACTAATCACAGTCCCCTTCGAATAAAGACAATCGTTTCCTCGTTCACAAAGAGTGCACCATTTCATTTCCCCACCTCTCTCTCTCCCACCCCCTCCAAAGACTCAAAGAATAGTTTCTTTGTATTTTACAAGGAAAAAATGTTTTTTTTTTTGTAACTTCAATAAAAGAAAAAGAAATTTACCAATTATTACGTTTACGGTCTGCCGGCATAAAACAAATTTTACAACAACAAAAAGGGAAGATTAAAAATAAGACAAATATTACAAGAGTCAATTATTGTATGAGAAACAAAAAGAAAAAAAGTCTGTCCGTAAAGTTGACCATCAAGAACGTTCATAAACACGGGTGGATTAGGTTTTGTTTTTATTTCTAATATGAAAAATAAAATTTATCCCTTTCCACTTTCCTACTGTTAGGTTTAAGAAGTTCCTTTTAAAAAGAACGTAAAACTTTGTTTAAGAGGATTTTTATTAATCCTAATTAGCCCGATAACTTACTTGAGTAACTTAAAGTAGATTAGTGGAGTTAAGTCTTGAACCGACGCATTTCTTTAAACGAATCTAAGTAGAGACAATAAAAGGAGGATCGAAATTTAACAAGGAAATCACAATGTAAAAAAAAAAACTAAAAAAGACGAGGGAGTGAAATAAATACATAAACAGTGACTCAGTGAAAGTTTAAAGCACTGATCATTAAATTAAAAACCGGAATTAAGGATTGGATTATTATTATTTTTTTTTTTTTAAATAAGAAGAAAAAAGTCAGGCAATGAATAGGTTACAGAAAAGCTAAGTTAAAAATAACTTAATTATTAACAAAAAAAAAAAAAAAAAAATTAAGGCCATCTGCTACTACTATTTTAAGTCAACTAGAATAACACACACGCACTCTGTCCGTGAAGGAAGAGAAAAAAAAAAAAAGACTCGCAGTTCTTGCTTGTATGACGAAACAGACTAGAGAAACATCTAGAGAAAGTCGGTAAGACTGAAAATGACGGTTACAAAAGAAGAGATATACTTACGGCCTGAAAAGCTTCTTCGACTTCGTCATTTTCCTCTGGGGTAAGTGCAGCCGATCGCCGGCTCGTCTCATCCACTGCATCCGCCATATTCAACTGAACACCTGGGACTAGTGCGTGTGTCACGCGCTTAAATCTCACTTGGGCCCGGATATAACTTGATTTGGTACCGATTAAGGAAGTTCTTACCTTAAATGGAAAATAGGCGGAGACTCGGCCATATTTGGAAGCAGTACTATCACTACTACTACTACGTGTACAACTTTATTCACTCACTCGTCTTTCATTTCATTGTACCATTTTTATTTAATTATTAAATATTTTTTAAAAAAGTAATAATTTACCGACCTTAGCTTAGTCTGGCACAAGGCTACAATGAAAAGACACACTTTTAGGATGGAAGTCAATGCACACTGACAATTTGATTTTTTAACAAGCTAACAGCTGAACTGTTATCAGTTCTCCTACATGGTAGTGAATTCTGGACAATCTCCTCACAGATGAAAAAGAGACTTGAAACAACAGAAATGTGGTTCTACAGAAGGATGTTGAGAATACCATGGATTGAATATGTGAGAAACGACCAAGTTTTTGCGAAAATGGAAACAAAATGGATACACTTAACATCATAAAGAGAAATTTGAAATTTCTAGTGTACATAATGAGGAAAGAGAGCTTAGCAAATTTGATACTCACAGGACGTAAAGAAGGTAAAAGGGACAGAGAAAAACAGTGCGTAACTCCTGCCAAACGAGCTTATGTAAATGGTTGACAGAACAAGGATAATGTGAGGTAGAAAAAAGATAGACTTTACTAAGAGTTAGAAAGGACAGGAAATTGTGTACAGCCATGATCCCCCGGGCCACAGCATATAGAAGAACATTAACTATTGTTCAACGACAGGAGTGAAATTTTACTTAGCTTCTAAACTTAATTTAGTACATGTTGATTTATAAAGCAGACAGGGTTGGCGTAACACAATCTTCCTGTGCTAACATTTTACCTTTATGTAGTACTGAATAATATTTATCAAACTGGGTTTAGTCTGATGATAGTGATTTAGTGAATGTTGATAACGAGCTAAGCTTAAACTGACACAAGGCCACAAGCATGAGGTATTCGGTGCGGATTGAACTCACTCACAAAACGGTCTTGGTACATTATTGTTCACCCAATAGAAGGTCCAAGAGCCACTCAATGTTGAGGTTTACTGGATGAGGTTTTATGGACGTAAGAGGGGGAGGTAAGAAGTGCAGATTATTAGGATATGTAGGGTGGCCTTAGACTTGAAGAGTTTATCAGGGAAACATTCTCTCAGATGCCCCACGAAGCTGTCCAAATGGAACTCCCTTCTTCCTAGGGGAATATGAAGCGAATGAGGATGTTTCGTCCCTGTTTATGTGATATGGAAGGTTCTATCTGCAAATGTATAAACGGGTGGAACTAAGGAATGCAGCTCGTTAAAATATTCACAATGAAAATAACCATTATGGGTAGAGAGAGGCCTGCGACGTTTCGCCTGTAGGTTGGAGTTGGAGGGTGGGAAACAATTCAAGGCCTCGACGGTTTGTGCAAAGCGGGTTCTTAGAATACTGATGGGCTCCATGAAGGGAGGAGAGGGTGCTTGCTGCCCAAGAGCTTGTTTCTGGATCTGAAAAATACAGATGTTATCCAGAGGACAACGATTCTCCAATGACGATGAGATGAAAGGCAATTTGCACATAGCTAAGAAATTGGCCAAGGAGGTTATATAAAGCGGGTACATAATTCCTCATTCAAATGTGGAATTTGAAACATTGGTTCAAAATGCTGACCATTTATAGTAGTGAGCAAAAGTGAACCCGAAGATAACCTTTAAAATAATTGTATCTTTTTTTTCCAGATAATCAACAAATCTTAATTAAACTATACATTCACCAAGAAAAACCTTTATTAAATCAGTTACAAGCACTTTCAAAATTTTTTATCAAACTAGAATAAAAAATATTACCGTATTTGACGGCATATAAAACGCACGGCTGTATAAGACGCACCTTAGTTTCGGCAGGGCAAATCAAGAAAAAAAATTAGTAATTAGTAAAATTAGTAAAATTATTAATAAATGGTATAGCCTTTGCTATATTTATGAGGTATTATTTTGGTTAAACAGGCCATGATTACAACTAAACGAAAAATAATAGGAAAAAAAGAACACAAGCCTATAAAAACTTTATAATATCCAAAGGTAAGAAAACAAAATAAAAATCAAGCAATTATTACAATTGAGCAAAACAGTACAGTTACCATTAAAATTCAGTCAAAAATTTTCCTTTTATATGATCTGTACAACCCGCGTCTTGTAAACGTCTTAGTGGAATAATTAGGATATAAAAATTCTGACTGCATTTATACTAGGTACCTCCATGAGAACTAGTAAAATAACAAATTTTCAGCACTTTTATTTTTTATTTTTTTTTTTTGTATGACAGACATTAATTTGGAAAATCTTGCAAAAATAAAAATAATTGTCGGATGTTAATGAAACTTTCAGAAACTATTCACAAATGTTGGAAATTATTATAAATATGTTTTCTTTTTTTAAAGTCATGGAAAAAATATTTTTTATATATTTATTACCCCCCCCCTTCCACCAATTAATTTTATGAAAACGCTAGAAATTCAGTCGCATTCAGTTTAGTGATTATATTAGTTAAAAGCGCAAGGCTTTGAGGAAAGCAAATCATGTATTTTTTAATTGGAACCCCTCCCCCCGCCACAGACACACACCTGAAAATCAGCTCTGAATTGTAACATACAAAACTCAATAAAATAAAGCTATTATTTAATTTTAAATGCTTTTATTTGTTTTTAGATGTTTTTATAAATATGGACAATATTTTCTGAAAGTAAAAATTTTTTTCGATGAAAAATGAATTTTTAATACAATTATTTATTTCATTAATTATAATAGATTTTTACATTTAAGTTGTTAAAATATTATAAAATTAGTTAAAAGCCGCATTCAGTTTTGTAAATGTCCTTTTAGCGCGTTGTAAATTGTATCGTTTTGACTAATCTGAAGACCCGCAGTAATTAAGGAATGTAATTTTGTGTTTATAATCGGGCTGCAATTATAAAGTACGGAAGACTAACCAGAATACAATTAAGTTGCATTATTTGAGTTAAGCATTGCTCTCCACTGTTAAGGCCTTTACTTTTGCGAAACATGTGTGGAGAAGTTAATTAAATTTTTCAATTTCAACTGAGAAGGGTACCTACAACTATCAGTATCATCTTATGAAATTTATATCATCTTATTTTTATATTAATCTCAGTTATGACATTTTTCCATAAATGAAA
Source organism: Acanthosepion pharaonis (assembly GCA_903632075.3). NCBI lineage: Eukaryota > Metazoa > Mollusca > Cephalopoda > Sepiida > Sepiidae > Acanthosepion > Acanthosepion pharaonis. The sequence continues at coordinate 437,072 of CAHIKZ030005635.1, read as the reverse complement.
TACCGAAATTAATAATAAAATGAATGGAAATACAAATAACACAGTAAAATGTAATAAATGCACATAAAATTATAGTATTTTATATACACTTCTGATAAAATTTCATAAGAAAGGTACCTACAAATTAATTAGATACATTTCTTATGAAATCTAATCTTACTCTCAACAGTCTTATTTTAATTTCTTTATAATATATTTTCCATAAAGCATCGTAAACGTAAAGGTGAAAGCTAAGTACAAAAAAAAAAAAATAGAGCGCTGAAAGTTTTCCTTAAAAATAATGAGGTAAATAATTTGTTCACTTAAATCTAAATAATTTAACTTCTCTCCTTCCGTAGAATAAATTATCCTCACGTAATCCGTCAATATGTCATTCAACAAATGTTATGACCGGCTTTGTTTTATTTTCAAACTAAACCTTTTCGGAGCAGAAACTAAATAATGCTTGTTTCAAAATATTTTAAATAAACATTATAATTTCTGATTTTCTTAAAATAAGTTTTGAAAAAAAATGATAATTGATTTTTAAAAGAATTTCAAACTGAGATTTTTATTTTTTTTTTTATAAAATAGAAAAAATGTTTGACATGATTGATTATCTGTCAATTTTGCTGACTCAAAAGAACAAGATTTTTAACGAAAATTTCGGATGTGCTAGGAACGATTAAAAATGTAAAAAAAAACACCCCCAAAATACTTTGATCTTTCCTCTTAATAATGACATAAACATTTAGACGATAAAATTTTGTTTTCGTCAAGTTTGGCGTCTTTTTCATCATACTATGCTTTTTTTTAGCGATTTCATGGAGGTACTTAATTTATACCAATGCAGGAGTTCTCGCAAGAAAAATATTAATGGAACAAATACATTTTACAAATATATAATCTGAATTTATTGCATTTAATTTTAGAGTGAAAGAAAGTACTAATATTAAACGTAATGAAATTAATATAATGAATACTATCAATGATAACACTTTTACTCTGCATAAGAGTCTTTTAATGACAATAGGTATATAAAATTTACTCTAAAGTTTAAGCTAATAGTAGTTGCCAGGTAGCTAATTTCGGCCGACTATCGCGAATTTTAAACCTACATATGTCATATAAGACGCAGGGAAACTTTAAAAGATGTTTTTCTAAAAATAAAACGTGCGTCATATATGCCGTCAAATACGTTAATTAAATATTAAGACGTGCAAAAGTAAGTGAACTCTTACATTTACAGTTTGCATGTTTTGTTTTATATGGTTGCCAGTGAAAATAATTTTTGTACACGTGTAAAAATCAAAATATCACGTGTTCATTTTTTTTGTAAGCTGTCTATACAGCAATTAAACAATAAAACTCATTGTCTATGCAAAAGTGTGCAGCTAGAGACTAAATTAAAAAAAAATATATATATGCAATGATCAAAAGAACTTCCTGAAGCTTAAAAAAATCGCATAGTTGAAACCTATAATGATAGTGAAAACTACAAAAAGCTATCAAAAATGATTTGAAGTACATGTCTCTACAGTGCAACAAATCATTTACAAATGGAAGGCCTTTGGTATGGCGGCAACGCAATCAAGAAGTGGTTGTCCGCGAAAAATGACAGCAAGTGCAAGTAGACATTTAGTTCGGCAAGCCCAGGCAAATCTTGCTATGAGCTTTGTGGTTCTCCAATGCTCATTGGCCAATGTCGGAATCAATGCGCATACATTTTACATTGCGATGAAATCTGAACAATGTCAATCTTCATGTTAAAATGCCTAGAAAAATCCACTGCTTACGAAATAGCACAAGAATGCTCACCATAACTATGCCAAAGCTCATATTAATAAGCTAGAAAAAATTTGGCAAAAGGTTTTATGGTCAGATGAGACGAAACTAGTGCTTTTGGGGAGGAATAATAGGTGAATTACAACCACTTTCAAAGATTCTTATCAAACTGGAATGAAACTATTAATTAAAAATTAAAATGTGCAAAGATAAGTGTACCTTTCTATTTACCATTTTTATTTTACATGTTTGCCAGTGCAAATCATATTTTTGTACACAAGTAACACTCAAAATGACACGTATTCATTTTTTTTTTTTTTTGGTAAGCTGTGTATATTGCAATCTGTGTAACTCATTGTGTATGCAAAAGTGTGCAGTTAGAGAATAAATTTAAAAAATATATATGCAAATATCAAAAGAACTTCCTAAAGCTTTAAAAAAATTGCATAGGTGAAACCCTTAATGATAGAAAATCTATTAAAACGATTTGGATTGCACATCTCGACTGAGTAAGAATTTGGACTTTGGTATGACGGCATCATAATCAAGAAGTGGTCGTCTGCGAAAAATAACTGCCAGACCAAGTAAACATCTAGTTTATCAAGCACCGGCACATCCTTCTATAAGATTTGTGCTTATTCAATGCTCATTAGCCAATGTCGGAATCAATGTGAATACATCTACAGCGCGACGAAGTATGAAGAATGACGATCTTGTTAAAATGCCTAGAAAAAATCCACCGCTTACAAAATAGCACAAGCATGCTCATCTCAGCTACACCAAAACTCATATTAATAAACTCTAGCAAAAGGTTTTTATGGTCGGATGAGATCAAACTAGAGCTTTTGGGGGCGGGGGAGGAACAATAGGTAGTATATCTGGCGAGTTCCTTATACGGCATTTGAAGAGAGGAATTTGATACCAACCCTTAAACATGGCGATGACAGCATTATGATTTCGGGTGCTTTGTCGCAGCTGGAACAGGCACAACAGTACGCATTGATGGCACAATGGACACTGCAAGATAACAAGCAATTTTGAATGAAAATGTTTTGTCCTCAAAAGTTGGGTTTAGGTCGGGGCTAAAACTTTCAACAGGACAATGACTTGAAGCATCAAAGCGATTCCACAAAAGAATGGGTTGGTAAAAAGGAATTTCAAGTCTTGGAACGTCTTAGTCAAAGTTCTGATGTAAACCCAATTGAAAATCTGTGATTCAAGTGAAAGAAGGCAAGAAACCCAGGTAATATTAAACAATTGTGGGAGTTTTGCCAAGATGAATGGTCAAAAATCAGAACTCACTACTAGCAGAAACTTCTTAAAAATGATAAAAAAAAGGCTGGTTGACATTGTAACCAAATATTAAATGTAAGGGTTCAGTTATTTTTGCACATCTTAATTTTTAATTAATATTTTTATTCCAGCTCGATAAAAAAGTTTGAGAGTAGTTGTAATTGAAGTAATAAAGGTTTTCCTTAATGAACATATAGTTTAATTAAAATTTCTTGATCACCTGGAAAAAAGAGACAATATTTTTAAATATTATCTGATGGTTTCACTTACTTTTGTACAGCACTGTGCGTCATTGGTTTAAAATGCCAACTATTTATGTCATTGGTTCAAAATTCCGATCATTTATGGCATTGGCTCAGAATACTGACAGTTTATTTCATTGACGCTAAATGTCGACCTCTTATGTCATTGGTTCAAAAAGACGATCATTAATGGCAGTGATTCAAAATGCTGACCATTTATGGAATTGGTTTAAAATGCTAACTATTTATGTCATTGGTTCAAAATTCCGATCATTTATGGCATTGGTTCAAAATACTAACCGTTTATTCCATTGGCCCTAAATGCCGACCATTTATGTCATTGATTCAAAAAGACGATCATTTATGACAGTGATGAAAAATGCTGACCATTTTTGTAATTGGTTCAAAATACTGATCAGTTACGATACCTGTCTACATAAGCTACGATGAATTTGTACAGAAAAATATTTTCAATATGTTGCCGGATTATCTATTGTTTAAAGATGTATATTGTGTAGTATTATTGAATGCCATATTAATTCATTTCCACCACACACAACTGAAACCTCCTGAAGAGTAGACTGAACAATTACTAAAAAGTTTGTCTACAAAACTCTGGAGTGGAGGTGCTGAATATAACATCAATCAGGTAAGTGACAAATTTTATTTCTGTCAAGGCTATATATATATATATATATATATATATATATATATATATATTGATACATGTTTCATTAAATAATATAGACAAGTGTTGTCTATTTATTTTATGTAAATTCTTTTTATAACGTCTGATAAGCTTAAAATCGCACCGCAGCTCATGACGTCAGATTTGTTGGTAATTTCCATGAGTCTATGCGTAATTTCCTCCAGTTGGTCCGGGGCAGTGATATCCTTTAGTTTATCGTAGATGTCCTGTTTGTTGTTGTTTAGAGTGTTCAAAGTTTTCCTTGGCTATTTCAGTTTGCCTTTTCACAAGGCAACATTTATAATTCCAAGTGTTGCTAGTTTTGTGGACTGCTGGATCATGTAATTTAAAATGTGTGTATTTAGATAGCATTTTTTCATTGATACATGTTTCATTAAATAATATAGACAAGTGTTGTCTACATATTTTATGTAAATTCTTTTCATATCGTCTGATAAGCTTAATAACATTATCATTAAACGAAGAAAGAAAATCACAATATTGATACATATTTTTTAATTCTATATATAAAATTCTCAAATTGCCATATTAGTAAAAAACGCACTATCTTAAATTTTCAAAAAAAAAAAAAAAATTCAACCTCAGCGCTGCGACTGCACGCCCCAAAAGTTTGTATACGTTATCAATAACACATTTAAAAAAAAAAAAAAAGTATATATATTTCGATTCGCATTATATTTTTTCGTCTCGGATGCTACCTGAATTTTACGAAAAACAAAATAATTTCCATGCCTGAAGATGACTGAATGTACAGTCGAAAGTACTTGCGTATTGAAGAAAGACCTTATACAGATTATAATTTTTAAAAACAAAGATCATAACATTCATCGAGTGATTTGTATGTTAATGCACCTTTAAAATTTTGTTAGCAAAGGGATTTCACCATTTTGTATCATTAAGTTTACTAATCTACTTTTTTTGTATGAACGATTCATTGTATATATATATATATATATATATATATATATATATATATATATATATATATATATCGTATTAAATTATTTGTTTGTGTATATCTCATGTAACTGAAAATATATACAGACTTCCGCTTCTAAAATATACTACATATACTATTCAACGAAACTCTATGAATTTATGTATACTACTAGATTGGCGGCTAGGTCTCATCATCTTATAATTGAAATGGCTTGATGTGAACATAAGTTTTAGGCTAACAGTTTCTCGCCTATGGAATTCTCATCCGGCTTCTTGCTTTCTACTCAACTTTACTGTTCAAAAATGTAAATGCAATGTCAATCGTTATCTTCTTTTTAATTCCTGTTTTCTTCTTTATTCTTCTCTCTCCATAATAATATTTTATTTTCTCATATTCTCTAACAATCAGTAACCTTAGGCGTCTTAGTGGCTTTATTGCCTAGCTTGGGGTGAACTGCTTATATATATATATATATATATATACACACACACACTCGACTCTATTAAGGGTATTAACACGTAAGTGAATGTAATGGATTCGACTTGGTTTGAGGAATTTCAGTTGAATATATATATATATATATATATATATATATATATATATATATATATATATATATATATATATATATATATATATATATATATCTGTGTGTGTGTGTGTGAAAATCTGTGGGTAAGTAATCCAAGTAGATCCTATTAATATAAAGTATTAAAACTGATCCACAAAAGAGAGCTCAATATATTTTTTTACGGTGGAGTAATAGATAGCGGCTCGGATTGAGGAATCGGAGAGCTGAGTTCGAATTCCAGTCGAATCCATTACATTCACTTACGTACTAATACTCATGGAAAAGGCATGAATCCTCTCCTTCTCCCTCACCAAGCTTTATAGCCTTGGGTGGCAACTGGTCTACCGCAGAAAGAAATAGCACCCTACTGCCGGAAAAAAATCTGCCTACAAGATACATGATCGCCCAAGCGTGTATCACGCATGGCATATAACTGAAGTGAATTACAAAAATGAAACCCATATATGTAATGTTTTGGACGTACATGCTACAGTTTAACGTTTTAAAAACAGAATCTACTAATAGAAAATAACGCTCCTGGTTTCTTTCCCAAGGTCAGTAAACCGATGTGGGGTGGCGTATGCTGATGACATAGTTATTCTTAGTTGAGGCATGAATGATCTTGAATAGAAAATCAGCATTCTTTACCAAGTGTTTCAAGAAGTTCGACTCAAGTTGAACCTTTATAAAACCAGAGAAGCTGATTTAGAATTGTAATGGAACCATTAATGTCACATGCCCTAAATCTTTCATAATAGGGCACCTCGAGACGGTGTAATGGTTAACAAGCTTGACTCGCTAGAACAATTACGACTGAATAGTGAGTTCGATCTTCACTGGGTGCCCCCTAATTTCGGCCTTGTGCCACATCTAAGCTACGCTTGGAAAATCACTAAATCTATCATAATAATTAAGAATGTGGAATTGATACATTGTAAAAACTTGAAATACCTACGAGTATAAATCAGTTATAACAAATAAGGTATAGGAAAAAAGTAAATTGAACATTAAATAGGCCTCACTAGAGGTAGTTTCACTCAACATAGCAATTTGCTCCAAACTCAAAAATCTAACCTGAAAATTCGAGTCATCTATATATAAAATTCTGTTAGTGCGTCCATCCGTCCGCTCGCCCGTCTGTCCGTCACAACCTCTAAAATAGCTATAAATTGACCGATCGAAACCAATTTTTTTAGAGAAGTGCAAACAGGTAAGGTGGGTAGAACAGTTGATTTTACGAGGGTGCATAGTTTAGTACAATAAATTATTAATATTTTTTGAAAAATTAAAAAATTTATTATTTAACACACAAAATACAACCATAAATTTTAAAGAATTTAATGATTAAAATAACAAATACTTATTTAATAACAATGCACTATTGCTTTTTTGCATATCTTTAAGTTTTTTATATATACAAGAATCCCGTTTTCAGTTTTCCCTGCTTTTGTGAGAACTACAAACAAATCACAAGGCCAAACGCTTCAAAATGTTGGAATTTGTCCCCAGAAGGAAATATTTACACATGGCTAGTTGTATGTGTATGATCTATATTAGAATGAACTCTTCCTCCTTTGTAAATACTAATCCGCGAGACTTCCTAAGCAGACAGTTTGAACGGACACTTCTATCTGCTGATTAATAACACTCTTAACAACTTTTATGAAATTTCAAGAAATTAATTTTTTACAACCTAATGTGAATATTATTTATACGCAGAATTCCTTCGAAAATATAAATCAACATATTTTTTTTTTTTTTTGTAAAACAGGACCCCCGATTACCGAAAATGTGTTCTGTGAAAATAAATAATGCAATGAAACTAAGACTTTATTTAATTAGAAAAGCCTTTACTTCCTTTTATGAATAAGATATATTATATTCTAAGAAATGTTTTTTTTTCGATAAATAATAATTTTTTACAAGACTTGTTTCATTTTTTAAAAAAATTAATCTATAAAATTTTAAATCTTTTAAATTTCTGTATCAATTTGTACCGGTTAGGCGATATTTTTATTAAGTAAAACCTATATTTACTAATCATAAATGGAAAAGCTTACTACAATTCAGCGACCCTCAATATTTTAAAAAGAAGTTTGAATTTTATTTTGTGAGTGTCCTCGTGCCGACTTTTGTCCACACACGACATTATGAAAAGAAAATATCAATAACTGAAGTAAATTTAACGCCAAAGTACTTAAAATTCAATAAAACATTAGATTACGAAGAATATTTTCCTAATTTTTTAAGATTATTGAGTAGTTAAAATTATATAAAGAAGGCGCTCACGATATATTTATCGAGTAATTTTTACAGACGTGTCTCCTGTAAAAAAAAGGAAAACTTTAAATTAAACTAATATCCCTCAAGTAAAGTTTCAGAAAAGTATATTTTATTTTTGAAATATTTTTTAATAAAGAGAATGATATTCTGCTGTCAGATGGTTAAAAATGGCACTAAAATCAGCGATTTAAAAAACTCGTTCCAATCAATTTAAGTTAGTTTTGAGATACAGTATTTTGCTTATTGGAAATATTAAATGTAATCTATTAGCTTAAAATTAACAGTAAAAAAAAAGCTTCAAGAGATATTTTTCATTTTAAAAAATTCATTTTAAACCTTGGCTATCACACTTCTCTCTCTCTCTCTCTCTCTCTCTCTCTCTATATATATATATATATATATATATATATATATATATATATATATATATATATATATATGTGTGTGTGTGTGTGTGTTTGGATTGATGTGAGTTTGTGACCCTGGGTTTCACGCTTTTTGCGATCGTCAGCTCTATCTCTGATATTGAGCGCTTTCTAATAAGTACCGCGCATATAATATATAAATAATTATATATATATATATATATATATATATATATATATATATATATATATATATATATATTGTGCAGATGTAAATATATCTGTATAGATGTTTATTAAGTTAAAATAAGTTTGGTACATGTCCAAGTAAGGCTCAAATATTTTAACTGTACATTTTTTTTTGTTATTTTCACAGTCAAGTTTTCATTGATAGAGCTGACAAATTCCACGGGTGTATAAATTTATTGACCACTGTCGCAGATGAAATTTTTGTAAGTGCATTTTCTTATTACTTAATACTTTGTTTAGCTTCTGAGAGGCATCTTTCGAACGCTCTACAGTCGCAATAATCTACGACTCGACATTATTTACATCTTTCGGAATGCTGTCTTCATCACTATTGCTACGACGTTTCGGTCGTTGTATGCTCCGACCTTCTCCTGGTTATGTACGTTGAAATTTTAAATCGAATCCTTTATTTAGTCCACGGGGTAGATTGTTCTAATTCCACGTGCCATGCCCCAAGGACAAGTGGACCCGTGGATAAAAGCATTAGTTGAGTAATCCAAAAAGTGACTTGACCCAAAGATTTGTGAGTTCAGTACCTGGCCACAGCAGAGGGAACAAAAACAAGAATTGACTGAAACTAGGATATCCAAAACGTGGAACTAGAACAATCTACTCCCGGGGACTAAATAAAGGTTTCAGTTCTAAAATCAAACGTGCATCACCTGAAAAAAAGTCAGAGCGTACAACGGCCGAAACGTCGTGAGTATGCAATAAGGATGAAGACAAGAGTTCAAACGATGTAAATAGTGTAGTGTATCAATAACTCACCTCAGAGATATAGACAGATCCTGAAGAAGGCCAAAGTATACAACGGCCGAAACGTCGTGGATATTGGTAATAAAGATTAGGACAATAGTTCGAACGATGTAAATAGCGTAAATAATTACAATACCTCATCTCAGAAATATAGAGAGATCCTGAAGAAGACCCGAGCGGACAACGGTCGAAACGTCGTGAATATGGCAACAAAGATGAGGTCAACAGCCCGAATAATGTAAATAGCGTAAATAGTTTAAATAATTACAATACTTCATCTGAGAAATATAGACAGATATTTACAAGTCTAACTGGTTTTTTATGGTTGACCATTGAGTCTCAAGAAAACTTGTAATTCATTTGTGGATCTGGAATAATTTTCAAAACATTTATATTGGGGAAAATCGTTGCACTGAGGTAATCCCACCCTCTTGGTCTGGGGAGATCCTTTATCCGCTGGCACGAGGAATTGTTACAAACGGAGACATCCAGGTTGCAATCGATGAGCAGGACCTGTATGTTGAATCTGTAGGGGCTCATATCCGCCTCACTCCACCGGGAGTCAGTCTTTACATGTAACAAAACGGGCAGACCCGAACTTATCGAGGATTTGAACCGGTCGATTACCCTCACTTGCTTTGCCCACCAGTCGAATCGGTTTACCTGGATGTGGTCTCAGTTGCATACAAGCGACTATAATACGTAGCTTGTTATCCAACGATTAAAACGAATCACCTTAAGAATTTTTACTTAGTTTCATTTGACGCACGCTGCAATACTAAAATATACAATGAAGATTGAACCATTCTCACTTTGTTAACTACAGTAGCTATCTCTACAGTAGACGTCCATATTTAGTAAGTATTGATATTTACCAAGTTTGGTTTTATTTGGCTCGAGGCCACACTAATGCTAAACTTCATGAGGATCGAATTCGTTAAACTAGCAAGTTTGGTATATGAGTTAAGGTTGCTAGAAATTACTCAACGACTCGCGCTATTTCGTAAATATATGGTACACATGTCAGTGACTCACAATTCAATTTCCTTTCTTGGTTTAGATGTTCGTGTGCTTAAATAAGATTAGGTCACACGACAAAGGCAGCAACGATGACAGTGAAAAATAGTCATTATTCTTGTAATTCTAGACGTTCCCAAGAGTTGCTGCCACTGCGTTATTTAAGTTAGCGTAGACTGAAACAAGTCACCCAGCGTGGATAGAATTCAGTTTACTTAACGAGATATTTCAGCTTACCAGATGAGATTGCCAGTCATTGCACTACGTTTGTCACATTTTGTATGAACCACTGAAGCGTACTAACAAAGCTGCAATTCTTCTTGGTAGAAAGTAAAAAGAAGTGAATTTTTAATTTCGGGTAGTGACTCCCTCACACCAGGCAGCATTTCCCCATTACGCTTAAAGTGATAGATTCAGAGTCAATGTCCTTCAATTCAATTGGCATAGGGCGCGTCAACGTGACGTCATGGTCAGCGAGGCTAGTCTAGTCGACCATTACAACGATTTGGTGAGTTTGATCCTCACTAGGTGCTCCATAAAATTAGCATTAAATAACCCAATAAGAGTTAATATGTCCTAAAATCAACCACTCTAACTTGGTATGGGATAATAGTTAGAATGTCTAGTCTGGTTGATCATTACTACTAAGTAATGAATTTGATTCTCACTAGGTGGCGCATATAAAAATTTGGCTGTCCTCATTTATTGTTGTATTAACGACGTTTAGGCCGTTGTACGCTCAGGCCTTCAGATAATATACGTTGGGTATGACGATAAACTACGTCCAACAGCAAGGCCTCTAATCAGGAGGTTTTGAGGGGCGTGGAATCACCTCTTAATTGTTGGTGTTCCTATGTCCACCCTAACCCGGGGTGGTAGAACCTGTTAGAGTCCCAGCTATGGGCAAATAGTTGACGCCACAACCTGATTCAAAACACTATGAAAGTGTAAAAATAGATTTTAATACCAGAAATACTTTGTAAAAAAATAGTATCAGCAATAAATTTTTGAAAAAAGAAAATATCACCAGCAATAAAAATCTTGTCAGCATTAAATAACCCATTGAGGTTAATATGCCACAAAACAAAACGAAACAAACTATACATTTTTTTTAAAAAATTATTACCTGCTATCCATTTTTTGAAAAAAAAAATTACCAGCTATATATTTCTGAAAAAATTGCCAGCTATAAATTTTGGAAAATAAAAAAGGAAATTTTGGCGGCATTAAATGACCCATTGTGGTTGATATACCGTAAAACAAACCAAACCAAACCAAGGACAACAGTCCGAACAATGTGAATAGTGTAAATAATTACAATACCTCATTTCAGAAATATAGACAGATATTGAAGGAGTGAATATGGCAATAAAGATGAGGACAATAGTCCGAACAATGTAAATAGTGTAAATAATTACAATACCCCATTTCAGAAATATAGACAGATATTGAAGGAATGAATATGGCAATAAAGATGAGGACAACAGTCCGAACAATGTAAATAATGTAAATAATTACAATACCTCTTCTCAGAAATATAGACAGATATTGAAGGAGTGAATATGGCAATAAATATGAGGACAACAATCCGAACAATGTAAAGAGTGTAAATAATTACAATACCTCATCTCAGAAATATAGACAGATATAGAAGGAATGAATATGGCAATAAAATCAACCAATATAAGCTTGTATTGTGTAATAGTTAGCCTTTCTAGTCCGGTTGACCATTACTACTGCGAAATAAATTTATTCCTTACTAGGTGCCCCACATAAATTTCGACATTAGATAACGTAACAAGGGTTGACGTCGTAGAACCAGTCAACTCATTTTTGGAATGCTTGGGGGACTGAACAATTTTTGTCTCCATCAACACGTACCCGTGAAGCTCCCCAAATTTAAACTTGGCTTTGAGCCACATTCCATCTGCTTGGTAAGATGAATAAATACATAACTTGGGCACATTTTCCCATTTCCATCCCAAGGGACCTTTAGTTCGGCAACCCTCTTCAGAGAGGCAGCAAAAAATTTATGAAAATGAAAGTTTAAATATTTTATATTGTCCGGCCTGAACAATTTTAGAAATCGCTACATTTATGTCTTAGAAATATGAGAACAAATGAAAGACATCTGACGAAAAAAACTTCAAATGCATTTGTCAACGCAAAAAAAAAAAAAAAAAAAAAAATCTGCAGCTGTCAAAAAGAAACTAGTCTAAGTTCGTTATTATTATTATTATTATTATTATTATTATTTGTGTATACTATGTTTCCTGCTTTATATCCTATAGAGATGGGTCTAAATTATGGTCCTTAGTTCCTATAGAAGAATTGTCATTTAATTGATAGCACTTTTCTTAGTATATGGGATGTTCCTAGTAGAGCGAGCTTCTGAGCAACTTGATTGTTAATGTTATCTGGGACACTGTTAGTAAAATTGTCCATTCCTTTTCTCACAAGGCCCAGAGCTCCGATTACTATTGGTACAGTGTCAGTCTTCATTCCCCACATCCTGTTAATCTAGATCTCAGGCCTTTGTATTTGGACAATTTCTAGATAATTTTTATGAAGATGTTACTCTCAGATGGAACTGCTATGTCAATAAGCATACACATCTTGAATTGGCTGTTGGCTTTTATTTCCCTGTCAGGTTGAATTGGCATATCCCAGAGGATAGTTATATCGTTATTTGGGGTTACTGTGCCAGGTTGGTGTTCATGCCATCTCTCAGTATTATTATTATTATTATTATTATTGTTGATATTATTATTATTATTATTATTGATGTTATTATTATTATTATTATTGATGTTATTATTATTATTATTATTATTTATTATTATATTCCTTTGACTTCTAGTGTATACTCATTTCTTTCCGGGTCGCAAATTTTTCACTGAATAAAAAAAGAAAAAAACGAAAAATAAATCTAAGATCACACACATTTTACATAGATAAAATCCTTCATAAGGTTTTTTCGTTGTACTTGTGACTACAATTTTTTTTTATTTCTTTCAGGCCTGGGATACCAAGAATCCTCTGAATGAGTCTTTTAAAATCTTTTCTAATTAATCAGAGGGCTCCAACTACAACTGGAATTGTTGATGTCCGCACCTGCCACATTTTTGAGAGTTTGATTTCAAGGTCCTTGTATTTTGAGAGTCTTTTTTGAAGATCTTCAAAGATACATTACAGTCTGCAGGGACTGCTATGTCAATAAGAAGGCATATTATGTCTTTGCGGTCTCTAATCACGATGTCTGGGGTGGGGATTAGCTTTTATTATTCTGTCTGTGCGTATTGTAAAATCCCATAAAATTGTTACAGGTCCTATCTCCGTAACCAGCTCTGGCTTGTGTTCATATCAATTTCTTTTAGTTTCTTTTCTGTAGATGTAGCAGATTGTCCAGTGCAAATATTGGCCCACTCTGTCATGTCGAGTTTTATATTCAGTGGGTGCCAATTCCACGCTACATGATACAAGATGGTTAATTATTTCTGGATATTTATCACAGAATCTACATTTTGGACGAACATAATATTTTAGTATTTAGCCTTGGTAATTTCTAGTTAACAATCATTGGTTCTGCGCTGAGGGATTGAAACCTTCGGTTTCAGCTTTTAACGCTACACTCCGTAGCCACTGATGAATGGGGTTTTGTCTACATCAGCTTGTTTGGTACAGGCAGTGTATTGACCATGAAGCGGTTTATCTAGCCATCGTTTCTGTATCTGGTCGATTGCATTTGCCTTTGCTTTCTTTTTTAAGTATTTTGAAGCTTCAGTCGGTGTATTGTGCTTTACTTGTATTTTTTCACCCATTTGAAACTCTATTTTGAACTTGTTGGTTTCCTTTATTACTTAATAAAGTCGATTACTACTTTCATGTTCTTTGACACATATCATCATTCAGTCTTCTGTAGTTTCCAAGTATCTTTGAATGCCAATTTGTGTAGTTTTGTAGGACATTTCTAGTTGAACTAATCCTCTGCCTCATTCGAATCTGGGCACATACAGACGATCAACATCAGCCTTTGGATGATGTATGCGGTGGCAGGTGAAAAGCTTTCTCTTTTTGGTGAAACGGTATTGCACTACAGGGACAGCCAAGGTGTTTATGGCTGATATTCTGTTTTTTGAATTTAGCTCGGTATTCAGAACCAGATGCACGCGCCTGTAATATTCTTTTCTTACCTTCATTCGGGTATAATTTATTCCGTGACCTTCGCTAATTTCTAGGTACTTAGAGGCTTCTTCTTGTTCCAGTTTCCTAATCTTCGTGACAAAATCTAAATCTATTGTGTTTCTGTAATTCTTCCTTTCTTGAATGTTACTTTGGTAAATCCATACCCATATCGTCACTTAAACATTTTACAGTACTGAGGAAACCCTTCAACTCATTGTCGTCTTTTGCAAAGAGTTTGAGATCTTCCATGTAGAGTAGGTGATTGAATACTTTCTTGTTTAGTTTGTAACCATGTCTGTTGTTCAGTTCATGCGTAAGGGGGATTAAGGACAAACAAAATAGAAGGGGTGACAGAGGGTCTCCTTGAAAGATTCCTCGTCGTATATGTAAGCGGTTGGAGATGGCAGAGCCTATGGTGTGATTTAGGAATAATGTGGTTTTCCACTTGCCAATGCCGTGTTTAAAGACATTTACTATCACGGGGACACTTTGTTTACTTCCAAAGTCTTAAGGACCCAAGAGTGTGGCAGGCTTTACGCTAATCTATTTCATCGAATTTTTCATTCATAAAATCGTTCCTTCCTTCGTTAAGTTTTCCTATTTTTTCTTATTTCAATTCGATCTTTTAACATTTTATCTTCTTTGTTTATAAAGGTTTGGTCTTTCATTTCATTCTTTCTTTCTTTCTTTCTTTTCGTTTGTTTGTTTTTTCTTTGTTTATAAAGGTTTGGTCTTTCATTTCATTCTTTCTTTCTTTCTTTCTTTCGTTTGTTTGTTTTTTCTTTGTTTATAAAGGTTTGGTCTTTCATTTCATTCTTTCTTTCTTTCTTTCTTTCTTTCGTTTGTTTGTTTTTTCTTTGTTTATAAACCACGTATCTTTCATTTCATTCTTTCTTTCTTTCTTTCTTTTTTTGTTTGTTTTTTTCTTTCTTTCTTTCATTCTTTCGTTTGTTTGTTTTTCTTTGTTTATAAAGGTTTGGTCTTTTCATTTCATTCTTTTTCTTTCTTTTTTCTTTTTTTTCTTTCTTTTGTTTCTTTTTTTCTTTTTTTATTTCTTTCATTTTTCTTTTTTTCTTTCTTTTGTTTGTTTTCTTTCTTTTCATTCTTTCTTTCTTTTTTTTCTTTCTTTCTTTCTTTCGTTTGTTTTTTTTTTTTTGTTTATAAAGTTTTAGTCTTTCATTTCTTTTTTTTTTTCTTTTCTTTCTTTTCTTTCTTTCTTTTTTTCTTTCTTTTTCTTTCGTTTGTTTTTTTCTTTGTTTCTTTCTTTCTTTCTTTGTTTCTTTTTTGGTTTTTCTTTGTTTCTTTTCTTTCTTTTCTTTTCTTTCTTTCTTTCTTTCTTTCTTTCTTTCGTTTGTTTGTTTTCTTTTGTTTATAAAGGTTTGGTCTTTTCATTTCATTTCTTTCTTTCTTTCTTTTTGTTTATAAAGGTCTTTTCATTTCTTTCTTTCTTTTTCTTTTTGTTTTTTTTTTTTTGTTTGTTTTTTTCTTTTTCTTTCTTTATAAACCACGTTGTTTTCTTTCATTTCATTCTTTCTTTTTCTTTTTTCTTTCTTTCTTTCTTTCTTTCGTTTCATTTTTTTTTCTTTCTTTATAATAAACCACGTTTTTCTTTATTTCTTTCATTTCTTTCTTTCTTTCTTTTCTTTCTTTCTTTTTCTTTTTTGTTTTTTTTTTTCTTTGTTTATAAATGTTTTTCATCTTTCATTTCATTCTTTCTTTTGTTTTTTTTTCTTTCTTTCTTTCTTTCTTTTTCTTTCTTTCTTTCGTTTATTTTTTTTTCTTTGTTTATAAAGGTTTGGTCTTTCATTTCATTCTTTCTTTCTTTTCTTTCTTTCGTTTGTTTGTTTTTCTTTGTTTATAAAGTTTGGTCTTTCATTTTTTCATTCTTTTTCTTTCTTTTAAAGTTTCTTTCTTTCTTTTTTCTTTCTTTTTTTTTCTTTCTTTTCATTGTTTTCTTTTTTTCTTTGTTTATAAAATTTTTGGTCTTTCATTTCATTCTTTCCTTCTTTTTTCTTTCTTTCTTTCTTTCTTTTTCTTGTTTATTTGTTTTGTTTTCTTTCTTTCTTTTCTTTCTTTTCTTTCTTTCTTCTTTCATTTCATTCTTTCTTTCTTTTTCTTTTTCTTTTCTTTCTTTCTTTTCTTTCTTTCGTTTCTTTGTTTTTCTTTGTTTATAAAGGTTTGGTCTTTCATTTCATTCTTTCTTTCTTTCTTTCTTTCTTTCTTTGTTTCTTTTTTCTTTCTTTTTTTTTGTTTTTTCTTTCTTTCTTTCATTTCTTTCATTTCTTTCTTTTTTGTTTTTTTTCTTTAAATTCTTTCTTTCTTTTGTTTGTTTTTTCTTTTTATTTTGGTCTTTCATTTCTTTCTTTTTCTTTCTTTTTCTTTTTTCTTTTTTTTTTTTTTTTTTCTTTCGTTTTTTTTCATTTTCTTTCTTTTCTTTCTTTCTTTGTTTGTTTTTTTTTGTTTCAAGTTTTCTTTCTTTCTTTTTCTTTTTTTTTCTTTCTTTCTTTCTTTCTTTGTTTGTTTTTTTTTCTTTGTTTATAAAGGTTTGGTCTTTCATTTTATTCATTCTTTTTTCTTCTTTCTTTCTTTCGTTTTTCTTTTTTTTTCTTTGTTTTTATAAAAGTTTGGTTTCTTTTCATTTTTCTTTCTTTCTTTCTTTCTTTTGTTTGTTTTTTTCTTTGTTTATAAAGGTTTTCTTTCATTTCATTCTTTCTTTCTTTTTTCTTTCTTTCTAAAGTTTCTTTTTTCTTTCATTTCTTTCTTCTTTCTTTCTTTCCTTTCTTTCTTTCTTTCTTTCGTTTTTTTGTTTTTTCTTTTTTTTTTTAAAGGTTTGGTCTTTCATTTCATTTTCTTTCTTTTTTCTTTTTTGTTTCTTTTTCTTTCTTTTTGTTTTCTTTTTTTTTTCTTTCTTTTTCTTTTTTCTTTGTTTCTTTTTTTCTTTGTTTAAAGTCTTTCTTTCATTTCATTCTTTCTTTCTTTTTTCTTTCTTTTTTTTTTCTTTGTTTATTTCTTTCTTTCTTTCTTTCATTCTTTCTTTCTTTTCTTTCTTTCTTTCTTTTTCTTTCTTTCTTTGTTTATAAATTTTTTTGTTTATTTCTTTGGTCTTTTTCTTTCTTTTCTTTCTTTCTTTCTTTCTTTCGTTTGTTTTTTTTTTCTTTCTTTTTTCTTTTGTTTATAAAGTTTTTTCTCTTTCATTTCAAACCATCTTTCTTTCTTTCTTTCTTTCTTTCTTTTTTTTGTTTGTTTTTTTTTCTTTGTTTATAAAGTTTGGTCTTTCATTTCATTCTTTCTTTTTTCTTTCTTTCTTTCTTTTCTTTCTTTCTTTCTTTTTTTTTTTTCTTTTTTTTTTTTTTTCTTTCTTTATAAAGGTTTCTTTCTTTTTTGTTCTTTCTTTCTTTAAAGTTTTTTTTTCTTTTTTCTTTCTTTCTTTTTCTTTTTTCTTTCTTTTGTTTGTTTTGTTTTTTTCTTTGTTTATAAAGTTTTGGTCTTTCATTTCATTCTTTCTTTCTTTCTTTTTTCTTTCTTTCTTTCTTCTTTGTTTTTTTTTCTTTGTTTATAAAAGTTTGGTCTTTCATTTCATTCTTTCTTTCTTTCTTTCTTTCTTTCTTTCTTTCTTTTTTGTTTGTTTTTTTTTTGTTTTATAAAGGTTTTTCTTTCATTTCATTCTTTCTTTCTTTTTTCTTTCTTTCTTTTTTTGCTTCTTTTCGTTTGTTTTTTTTCTTTGTTTATTTCTTTTGGTTCTTTCATTTTATTTTTCTTTCTTTCTTTTTTTCTTTTTTGTTTTTTCGTTTTTTTTTTTTTTTTTGTTTATAAAGGTTTGGTCTTTCATTTCATTCTTTCTTTTTCTTTCTTTCTTTCTTTCATTTTGTTTTTTTTTTTTCTTTGTTTATAAAGGTTTGGTCTTTCATTTCATTCTTTCTTTCTTTTTCTTTCTTTTTTTTGTTTTTTCTTTTTTCTTTCTTTCTTTTTTCTTTGTTTTTCTTTTTTTTATAAAGGTTTTGGTCTTTCATTTTTCTTTCTTTCTTTCTTTCTTTCGTTTGTTTTTCTTTTTTTCTTTGTTTATAAAGTTTGGTCTTTCATTTTCATTCTTTCTTTCTTTTTTTTTTTCTTTCTTTCTTTCTTTCTTTTTTTTTTTCTTTCGTTTGTTTGTTTTTTCTTTCTTTCTTTCTTTCTTTTTTTCTTTTTTTTTTTTTTTTGTTTCTTTCTTTCTTTCTTTCTTTCTTTCTTTCTTTCTTTTTTCTTTTGTTTTGTTTTTTTTTGTTTATAAAAGGTTTTGTCTTTCATTTCATTCTTTCTTTCTTTCTTTCTTTTTCTTTCTTTCTTTCTTTCTTTCTTTCTTTTCTCTTTTCTTTCGTTTGTTTTTTTTCTTTGGTTATAAAGGTTTGGTCTTTCATTTCATTTCTTTCATTTCTTTCTTTCTTTTTTCTTTCTTTCTTTTGGTCTTTCTTTCTTTCTTTCTTTTTTCTTTTTTTTTTTCTTTGTTTATAAACCACGTTTATCTTTTCTTTTTTTTTCTTTCTTTTTTCTTTCTTTCTTTCTTTCTTTCGTTTGTTTGTTTTTTCTTTGTTTATAAATGTTTTGGTCTTTCATTTCATTCTTTCTTTTCTTTCTTTTTTCTTTCTTTCTTTCTTTTCTTTTTTATAAGGTTTGGTTCGTTTTTTTCTTTTTTTCTTTCTTTCCTTTATTTTAAACCACTTTGTTTCTTTTGGTCTTTCTTTCTTTCTTTCTTTCTTTCCTTCGTTTGTTTGTTTTTTCTTTGTTTATAAAGGTTTGGTCTTTCATTTCATTCTTTCTTTCTTTTTTCTTTCTTTCTTTCTTTTTTTCTTTCTTTCTTTCTTTCATTCTTTTTTTTTTCTTTTTTTTCTTTTTTTTTTTGTTTATAAAGGTTTGGTCTTTCATTTCATTCTTTCTTTCTTTCTTTCTTTTTTTCTTTTTTTGTTTCTTTCGTTTTGTTTTCATTTTTTCTCTCTTCTTTCTTTCTTTCGTTAAACTTTTTTTCTTTTCTTTTTCTTTCTTTCTTTCTTTCTTTCTTTCTTTCTTTCTTTCTTTCTTTCTTTCTTTCTTTTTTTGTTTTTTTTCTTTGTTTATAAAGTTTTGTCTTTCATTCTTTTCTTTCTTTCTTTCTTTTCTTTTTTTTTGTTTTCTTTCTTTCTGTTTCTTTCTTTCTTTCTTTCTTTCTTTAAACCTTTTTTTTTTCTTTTTTTTTGGTTTCATTTCTTTTCTTTTCTTTCTTTCTTTTTTCATTTGTTTCTTTCTTTTTTATAAAAGTTTTGGTCTTTCTTTCTTTTTCTTTCTTTCTTTTCTTTTGTTTGTTTTTTTTTCTTTGTTTCATTCTTTCTTTTTTTTTCTTTCTTTCATTTTTTTTCTTTCTTTCTTTCTTTTTTTCTTTTCTTTCTTTCTTTCTTTTCTTTTTTTTCTTTTTTTTTTTGGTCTTTCTTTCTTTTCTTTCTTTCTTTCTTTTTTTTTTTTCTTTATAAAGGGTTTTCATTTTTCTTTCTTTCTTTCTTTCTTTCTTTTTTTTTTTCTTTCTTTTTGTCTTTCTTTTTTCTTTTGTTTGTTTTTTTTCTTTTGTTTTCTTTCTTTCTTTCTTTCTTTTCTTTCTTTCTTTCCTTTTGTTTTTCTTTGTTTATAAAGGTTTGGTCTTTCATTTCATTCTTTCTTTCTTTCTTTCTTTCTTTTTCTTTTTTCTTTTTTTTTTTTTCTTTGTTTATAAAACCACATATCTTTCATTTCATTCTTTCTTTCTTTTTTTTCTTTCTTTCTTTTCTTTCTTCGTTTGTTTTCTTTTTTTTTTCGTTTATAAAAAAACCGTCTTTCATTTCATTTCTTTCTTTCTTTTCTTTCTTTCTTTCTTTCTTTTGTTTTCATTTTTTTTCTTTGTTTATAAAGGTTTAAACTTTTATTTCTTTGTTTCTTTCTTTCTTTTCTTTCTTTCTTTCTTTCTTTCTTTCTTTCTTTTGTTTTCATTTTTTTTTCTTTGTTTATTCGTTTTTGGTTTTCTTTCATTTCATTCTTTCTTTCTTTCTTTCTTTCTTTCTTTCTTTCTTTTTTTTTTTTTTTTTGTTTATAATTTTACCTTTCATTTCATTCTTTCTTTCTTTTTCTTTCTTTCTTTCTTTCTTTTTTATAAAGTTTGTTTTCATTTCTTTTTCTTTCTTTCTTTTCTTTCGTTTGTTTCTTTTTCTTTGTTTATAAAAAGTTTGTTTTCATTTTTCCAAAGGTTTCTTCTTTCATTTCATTTTTTTCTTTCTTTCTTTTCTTTCTTTCTTTCTTTCTTTCTTTTTTTTTTTTTCTTTTGTTTATAAAGGTTTGGTCTTTCATTTCTTTCTTTCTTTCTTTCTTTTTTCTTTCTTTCTTTTTTTTTTCTTTCTTTCTTTCTTTCTTTTTTTTTTTCATTTTTTTTTTGTTTATTTCTTTTTCATTCTTTCTTTCTTTTCTTTTTTTCATTTCTTTTATCTTTCTTTCTTTTTCTTTCTTTCTTTTTTCTTTCTTTCGTTTTCGTTTGTTTTTTTTTCTTTGTTTATAAAGGTTTGGTCTTTCATTTCATTTCATTCTTTTCTTTCTTTTTTCTTTCTTTTTCTTTTCTTTCTTTCGTTTGTTTGTTTTTTCTTTGTTTATAAAGGTTTGGTCTTTCATTTCATTCTTTCTTTCTTTTTCTTTCTTTCTTTCTTTCTTTCGTTTGTTTGTTTTTTCTTTGTTTATAAAGGTTTGGTCTTTCATTTCATTCTTTCTTTCTTTCTTTCTTTCTTTCTTTCTTTCTTTCGTTTGTTTGTTTTTTTCTTTTCTTTCATTTCATTCTTTCTTTGGTCTTTCATTTCATTCTTTCTTTTTTTCTTTCTTTCTTTTTCTTTCTTTCTTTCTTTCTTTCGTTTGTTTTGTTTTTTTCTTTGTTTATAAAGGTTTGGTCTTTCTTTTTTTCTTTCTTTCTTTCTTTCTTTCTTTCGTTTCTTTTTCATTTTTTTTTTTTCTTTGTTTATAAAGTTTTGGTCTTTCATTTCATTCTTTCTTTTTTCTTTCTTTTTTTCTTTTTTTCTTTGTTTATAAAGGTTTGGTCTTTCTTTCATTTGTTTTTCTTTTTTTTGTTCTTTTCTTTGTTTGTTTTTTTCTAAAAAGGTTTGGTCTTTCATTTCATTCTTTCTTTCTTTTCTTTCTTTCTTTCTTTCTTTCGTTTGTTTTTTTTTTTCTTTGTTTATAAAAACCACATGGTCTTTCATTTCATTCTTTCTTTCTTTCTTTCTTTCTTTCTTTCGTTTGTTTGTTTTTTTTTCTTTGTTTATAAAGGTTTGGTCTTTCATTTCATTTTTCTTTCTTTCTTTTCTTTCTTTCTTTCTTTCTTTCTTTCTTTTGTTTTTTTTCATTTTTTCTTTGTTTATAAAGTTTTGGTCTTTCATTTCATTCTTTCTTTCTTTCTTTCTTTCTTTCTTTCGTTTGTTTGTTTTTTCTTTGTTTATAAAGGTTTGGTCTTTCATTTCATTCTTTCTTTCTTTTTCTTTCTTTCTTTCTTTCGTTTGTTTGTTTTTTCTTTGTTTATAAAGGTTTGGTCTTTCATTTCATTCTTTCTTTCTTTCTTTCTTTCTTTCTTTCGTTTGTTTGTTTTTTCTTTGTTTATAAAGTTTTCATTTCATTCTTTCTTTTTCTTTCTTTTCCTTGTTTAATTTTTTTGTTTATAAGAGTTTATCTTATTTCATTTCTTTCTTTCTTTTTTCTTTCTTTCTTTCTTTTTTTTTTTTTTCTTTGTTTTGTTTTTCTTTGTTTATTCTTTCTTTGGTCTTTCGTTTGTTTTCATTCTTTCTTTCTTTTTTTTTTCTTTCTTTTTTCTTTCGTTTTTTCGTTTGTTTTTTTCTTTGTTTATAAAGGTTTGGTCTTTCATTTCATTCTTTCTTTCTTTCTTTCTTTTTTCTTTCTTTCGTTTGTTTTTTTTTTTCTTTCTTTTATCATTTGTTTGGTTTTTCTTTGTTTTCAAACCTTTCTTTCTTTCTTTCTTTCTTTCTTTCTTTCGTTTGTTTGTTTTTTTTTGTTTATTTTCATTTGGTCTTTCATTTCATTCATTCTTTCTTTCTTTTTCTTTCTTTCTTTCTTTCTTTCGTTTTTGTTTCTTTTTTCTTTTTTTCTTTAAAGGTTTCTTACCTCTTTCATTTTTTCTTTTCTTTTCTTTTTCTTTCTTTCTTTCTTTCTTTCTCTTTCTTTCTTTCTTTCGTTTGTTTTTTTTTTCTTTGTTTATAAGGTTTGGTCTTTCATTTCATTTCTTTCTTTCTTTTCTTTCTTTCTTTCTTTTTCGTGTGTTTTTGTTTTTTTCTTTGTTTATAAAGGTTTGGTCTTTCATTTCATTCTTTCTTTCTTTCTTTCTTTCTTTCTTTCGTTTGTTTGTTTTTTCTTTGTTTATAAAGGTTTGGTCTTTCATTTCATTCTTTCTTTCTTTCTTTCTTTCTTTCGTTTGTTTGTTTTTTCTTTGTTTATAAAGGTTTGGTCTTTCATTTCATTCTTTCTTTCTTTCATTTCTTTTTTTTTGTGCTGTGATTCTTTCTTGTCTTTCTCTCTTCTTGGGTAGCAATCTTTTCGGTGTAATAACCTAATATATATATATATATATATATATATATATATATACTCACACACACACACTGTTGGATAGGATAAAAAATGTACATACATGCACAAATACTTGCACGTACGTAAGTATATTTATTTATACATCGCCTCCTGCAATTTGACAAGATCATTTTAATTATCAGTAGTTGATCTTTGCAACTATATGAACTTTTCCTGCATCCCTTCACTTCCAGTAGAAGAATGTTTTTTGCTTTGGGAAAAGATTATTATTATTATTATTATTATTATTATTATTATTATTTCTGTTGATTTCTGGTCTATACTCATTTCTTTCCGGGTCTCGACCAGAGACCTAAGGTCAGAAATAGCATCAGGACATTTTCCATTGAGCAGTTTTGAAAAGGAAAAAAAAACTTTTTGACTCCCTTTCAAACAAAAAACTATGTTTACTTTTTTTATTCACGTGAATACCAAACCTATGCTTAGCATTCCAGTTTACACCAAATCTATGCTTAGCATTCCAGTGCACACCAAACCTATGCTTAGCATTCTAGTGCTTATCAAAGCAACAGAATTCGACATTAAATAACCTGAAGAAGGTTGATATACTGTAAAACAAAACAAATTACATCACTATCTGTCTATATTTCTGAGATGAGGTGTTATGTACATTATTTACATCATTCGGACTATTGTCCTCATCTTTGTTGCCATATTTATTACAACGTTTCGGCCCTTCAGTATCTGTCTGTATTTCTGAGATGAGGTGTTATGTACACTATTTACATCATTCGGACTATTGTCCTCATCTTTGTTGCCATATTTATTACAACGTTTCGGCCCTTCAGTATCTGTCTATATTTCTGAGATGAGGTGTTATGTACACTATTTACATCATTCGGACTATTGTCCTCATCTTTGTTGCCATATTTATTACAACGTTTCGGCCCTTCAGTATCTGTCTATATTTCTGAGATGAGGTATTATGTACATTATTTACATCATTCGGACTATTGTCCTCATCTTTGTCGCCATATTTATTACAACGTTTCGGCCTTTCAGTATCTGTCTATATTTCTGAGATGAGGTATTATGTACATTATTTACATCATTCGGACTATTGTCCTCATCTTTGTTGCCATATTTATTACAACGTTTCGGCCCTTCAGTATCTGTCTATATTTCTGAGATGAGGTATTATGTACATTATTTACATCATTCGGACTATTGTCCTCATCTTTGTTCAGCCTATATTTATTACAACGTTTCGGCCCTTCAGTATCTGTCTATATTTCTGAGATGAGGTATTATGTACATTATTTACATCATTCGGACTATTGTCCTCATCTTTGTTGCCATATTTATTACAACGTTTCGGCCCTTCAGTATCTGTCTATATTTCTGAGATGAGGTATTATGTACATTATTTACATTATTTGGAGTATTGTCCTCATCTTGTACGCTCCGGCCTTCTTCAGGTGGTTGGAATGTCGAACTGAACCCTTTATTTCGCTCACCCGGGTAGACACGTGTCACAGTGGATAAAGGCATTGGTTAGATCCAGTGACAGGACCCAAATTTAGGCAGTGGAGAACTTAGAGAGGGAAATTAACAGGAGATAACTGACAACTGACATCCATTAAACATGGCACGTGGAACTAGAACAGTCTACCCCAGTGAACGAAATAAAGTGTTCAGTTCGACATTCCAACCACCTGAAGAAGGCCGGAGCGTACAACAACCGAAACGTTGTAATAAATATGGTGGCAAAGATTAGGACAATAGTCCGAATAATGTAAATAGTGAAATTACATCGCGTTAAACTGAAAATCTTTTTTTTTTTACTCCACTTCTTTTATCAATTGCTGTCTTTAATCAGTCCAATTGGGAACAGTTCTTGTTGAGATATGTCTGATTCCATGGTTGGAGATCCTAATACATAATGCCTTTCCAATTCAAACATATGTGCAGAATCACCTCCTTTGGATGCAGGCAAGTTTTCATTTTCCCCAGAACCCTTTTTTATATTTCACATTATTGTAAACAATCCATTTTTTATTGCTTGTGATTTTCCTTTCAAAACTACGTCATTTTTGTTATGTTTGATGTAAAAAGATTTGAAATTTACAATCCACGCACGAATCGTACAGGAAGATTATTATTATTATTATTATTATTATTATTATTATTATTATTATTATTAACACAACATTTTATGCTGTGTATTGTTATTTCTTCCAATCAACAAACACAACTTCCGGCCAATACCTCTTCCTCACGTCACCTCCACTCCCAGCTGTGATAAGTGAGTCTATGTGTGATCAGCTGACTCAAGGAAGGTCACAACACAAAAGCCATACTAACTTCTAACGTGTAAATGATGCCTTCTGTGACAGCTGTTCGTAATGATTCATTATAAGTTTCCATACTAGTAGTATCTAGTAACGTTAGAAGCTTGAGAGTCAAGTGACAACAAGTATCCTCAAGGCTCAGTATTTTTTATTGATTTTTTAGTAACGATACCATCTGGGCGGTTTCAATCCGTCATCGGATCTCTAATTCTAAACTTATTTGCCAGGCTTTTCGGGTCTATTTTAAGCACTGTAATAATAATAAGTACAACTAATAACTTCACGTTCTGTAGTAGTCTCTTTTCCCATTATCTGGCAAAATCAGAGTACACACGCACACACACACGCACGCACACACACACACACACACACACACACGCACGCACGGACACACACACACACACACACACATAGTCATCCATGTTTCGCTGTATCACAGCACTTCAGTGTGGCTAGACGTCCGAATGCTTCAAGCCAGGATTGAAACTCGACCAATTTGGCATCAGTCAGAGATCCTACCCCTAAACCATCAGAGAGAAAAGGAAAGGGAAATTTTAGCATTTTTCTATAAGAAATACGCCAGTGGCTAGGGGAACTGAATTCGAACTTGAAGTGTAATACATTTAAGCAGCAGCAGCCACTGTTTTATTAAATTTACCCTTCTCTCTCTCTCTCTCTCTCTATATATATATATATATATATATATATATATATATATATATATATATGTATGTATGTATGTGTGTGTGTGTGTGTTATTTTGTAGTTTTTGCTCACTTTTAATTTCATTTCTTGATCATTTGAAATGGTAGCATCGATAACACAAACCAAGAAAATTTAACATTTTTTTAAAAATCTTACAGTTGCTTCTGGCTAATTATGGGATGGATAATTTTTTTAAAATGGATGACCATTTTTGTTTTATGACAAAATGGTAAACTTTTTATTATATCAATTTTCTAAAGTCAGATGTCTAAATCTTGGACTTTTAAATAGCGCCAGTTTTAATTAAAAAAAACATTTAAATATATTACTGAATAACAATTGTATATGTTCGTTAAAGATGAGAATAACATGCGGACAAAAGTGGACATAGGATAAAATGGGAAAACTATTCAGCTACGCGTTTCGCTCCTTAGAGTAGGCGCCCTCAAGAAACAAGAGAGACAATCCCGTGAGTGAGAAAAGAGTGTTAAAATATGGAGAAGAGGCAATAAAGATCGTTATCAGAGGTTGCGGCCAGGGAGTTGGTATTTTTCGTACTGAGGATACTAACCTAAGACGAGTTGATGTTTTTCTTATTTAGAACGTGGATCTAGTTGTTGTAACATTCGCTTTCCGAGCACGAGTTCGAATTTCACCGTATCAAGGAGATGACTTTTTTTAATGTTATCGGCTTTGGACACTGACAATCGGTATTTACCCAAAGATTACCGATATCTGTCACTAAAAGTTCATATAAGTTGGATATAAAAGTTATTTCAATTGCCATAAACTTTATACCATTAGAAAAAAAGAACTGATAAATATTTGTCTAGTTATATGCCATGCGAGATACATGCTTAGGCGATCATGTATCTTTTGGTATATGACTGACGAGGAAGATTTTTTCCCACGGTTGTTTTTCCATTTTTCTCTGCGGTAGACCAGTTACCATCCAAGGCTATAGAACCCGGTTTGTCCTGCTATTTACCCATACCTGGGGGAGAAAAAAGGATTCATATTTTTCCCAAGGGTATTAGCAGGTAAGTGAATGTAATAGAATCGATTGGGATTCGAACTCGGCTCTCCAAATTCTCAGTCCGAGCCTCTATCCATTACTCCACCGTGCCTTCTACGTACAATTTACAAGTCTTGCCATAATCCTTACCTTCAGTTTATCTTTGGTGTTACAAGGTATTTTGTTGGTCTCTCACTCAACTGCGCCCTACACATGATAATCAAGGAGGTTGCAGTCTGGGGAGTTAAGTGTTCAGGTTGAAGGGGCGATGTGGTCGCAGAAATGACAGACATGACTGGGTTCTCCTGCTTGTATGGCATGGTACGGAGTCCTGTTGCTAGACATAAAGTCTTCCAGCAGCTCCCACCTCCTCTTGACCCAAGGTAGCACTACCTCCTCCAATCACTTGATGTAGGCCTTCGTGTTGAATCTGAGCTCCCCACCAACAAATTCGGGAGTTCTTTTCTTATCAAAACGATCAAGGTGATTTTTTCCGAGTTGCCGCAAATTCGTAATCACAATTAGACTCATCCAACTCTTTCCTAATCCTCTTTACTCTCCTCAGATTGACACCCAAACACCCTGAAATTATCGTATTGGAGTTTCCAGCGTGAATGCCGTTTCCAAATTTCTGGCGGAGTTAATTGCTTCATGGTTCTCTTATGCTCACAGAGGGTGCCCAACTGACCCGACTATACTGTGCAGTCGACAAAATCAAAAGCATACGCTAAATTAAAAATATAAAGTGACGACAATTTATCACTCGCACCCTGTATGTCTGTATATATATATATATATATATATATATATATATATATATATATATATATATAATGAACTCTGACGTCGGTTTCGGCGTATGAGGAACTGACAACTTAACCAATTGATTCAGTTATGAATTCTGTGCGATAATCTTAAGTGGCACTTAAGAACCGCTAGTGATTTGCAAAGGAGGCTGCATATGGAGCAAGAGTGAGGATCGTGTGATGAGATCACTGTTAGATTGGCTGACTTTTTAGATCTTGCTCTCGCTTCTTGAAGGCGATTCAGACAAGCTGATTAAAAACTGCCGGGTCCACTAAAACACGTTGATCTCCATTCTACCCGCTCCAAGGTTAAGCACTCCGAGAGTGTTATGAGGTATATCAACAGCTGACAAGTTGCTCTTCAGCTTGTCTTTGTATCTTAGCCATTGGCGTCCTACATTACTGTAGCCTTGATCTAACTGGTTTTACATTAGGATCTTGGGTATCTTGTCATCAGGCATTCTCAAGACATGACCAGTCCACCGTAACTGAGACTCTATGAGAAAGGTCTCAATTCTTCCAATGTTACATCTGTTAAATAGGTCTACGTTGGATGTCTTATCTTGAAGGTTAACTCCACAGATCGCATGCAGACAGATTTTATGGAAAAAAACTGCCGAGTCCACTAAAACTATCAAAAAAATTATCGCTCTCTGTGTCTGCGAATGCATATTTCAGCATCACCGAGAAGTAAAGGGCAAAAAGACCAGGGATCATGACACACACTTGCTTGGTATCGTTTGTGACATCCTAGGATTCTGACATCATACCATCAGACACGATATTAGCTTTCATTTCCTTCATGAAAGGATATGACCACCTTTAGAATGTTTTCTGGGATGCCGAGTTTCCTCAAGACTTGCTAAAGAGCCTCTCGTCAAGTTCACAAACACCATGTACAACTCTTGGTTTTTCTCGCGAATCTTCTCTGCTACTTGACGATGAGAAAATATCAGGTCAATGGTGCCATGACCTGACCGAAAACCACGCTGCGATTCATGGTAGATATTGTCAACAAGGTGTATAATGATTCTGTTTTGCCTACAATTGAAAGTAGTGATATCCCCCGATGATTATCACAGACACACCTGAAACCCTTGTTTTTGTAGAGGTGTTTGATAGAGGCGTCTTTATAATCCTGTGGGACACAGTCTGCCTTCCATATCTCCACGAAAAGGAGATGTAACTTTTCTACCAACTTTTGGCCACCATGCTTATACACTTCGGGTGGAATAGGATCCTTAGGAGTAGGTGATTTTCCAGATGATATTTGATGGAGTCACTTACCGCTTGATAGGTAGGTTCAAAAGACAACTCCGGAATTTCTGGATTTTGCACAGTTGAATGGCATCAGTAACCGAAATGGTGTTTAACACAGTTTCGAAATGCTCTTTCCAGCGATCCAAAATGTCTGACTTATCCGTCAAGAGAGTTTCACCATCTGCTGTGGAGATTGGAGCAACACCACTTTTCTGAGAACCGAAAACGCCTTTGAGACCAGCATAAAAGCATCCTTTCTATCTGAAGCTTCTTGGAGTTCACTGGCTTTTTCAGACCACTAAAGACGAGGGGACGCTTTTGGACTCTGTTGAGACTAGAGAATGAGTACTGGACAGTTCCTGGCTTAATATTACATCATTGCTCCATTTCAGGCCTAAACTGGCTCTTGGAAAAGTGGAGGACTGTACAAGGCGACAGATACCTGCTGAAGCGGTTCAGGGAACCGACCTAGTTTCTTTATCTTTAGCAATGGATTGTATGTATGTACGATTTCCACTTGAGGTCTGGGTTGAGTCTGAGGCCCAATAGTCGTTCAAGGTACGGGGCTTCCCACCCCCAGGGGAGATCCATTCGTCGTGATTGGTGGTACTTCATGGTCCGATCGACGATGATCGAATGTCACTAGTTTGGTTTTTATCGATAAACTTTACTAACAGCTACAAAAGACAGGAAGTTGCGGAGAGCTATGATTGCGTACGCCCTGAAGGGACATGTCACATTGAAAAAGACGATGATTCTGGATGCTAGGCACACTGTTTCATATGAATACATACACAAGGAGAAACGTTTTTTAAACGAAGGAGAAACGTTTTTTTAAATTCATTTCTTACCTTGGAACATATATTTCATATTCATGTTGTCTCTGTAACTTCGCTATTACAATAACAATATTTTCTTCAGAATATTTGCACCTTTCCTGTAATTATATTTTTTAATTAACGTATATTTCCGCGTATAAGACAATCTTTAAATCCTTGTAAGGAATAGAAGATTGTGGGGAGACATGATTTTGGGATTTAAAAATTGCTCTCAGCATTGTTTGTCTCATTGCCATGGCTTCCACTCGCGTTTTCGTCCACCATTCCCACAATCTCCTCAGGTAGGTGACCCGCCGCTTTCCCCTGTCCTTTTTGTCTCCCTCTATTATATGAGTGTCAAATTTTCCTAACCCTCCTTCCTCATTATGTGCCCAAGAAACTTCAGCTGTCTCTTTCTGATTCTAAGCATAAGTGTCCTTTTTGTTTCCATTTTCGTTAAGACGTGTTAGCTGCTTATGCGAGTCTTACATGGAATTCTCGGCATCCTCCTGTAGAGCAAAATTTCTGTTGTTTCCACTTTCCTTAAAAAACAATATCCCCCTCCACTAATCTTTAAAAAATTATGATAAATTATCTTCTTCTATGTGCTGCGTCCCTTCAGGACATAGGCGATCATGACTCTCCAAAACTTCCTATCTCGTGTGGCAGCTTTTCTCTTTTGTTAAGCATCTCCACCCCGTTCTACCATCCATTCACACAAAATGGTCAGGTAAGTGGTTTGCTGCCTCCCTTGTCTCTCTTGCCCTCAAAATAACCCGTGAGTGTTAAGTTTACCAAGCCCTCCTTCCTCATTATATGCCCAAGAAATTTCAGCTGTCTATTCCTGATTTTTTCTTTGTTTCTAACATTTTTTTTACCGTTTCCTAGCAGCTTGCTTAGCTCTTAGCATATTTTTTCGGCGTGTGGCGTACGCAGATACGTATTTACTGAACTGACTTATATATTTGCCGAATTTGCTTATATATATATATAGCCAGTCTGCCCTGACGATCCTCGTAGGTGAAACCTAGGTAGGTTTGTCTGGCTCTTTACTTTGCTTTATTTGCTCTACTTAGCGTATTGAGCACTTTGATTAGTTATTTTTACTTTACTCATGTGGGAGTTTTTTTTCTTTGGACTCTGAACTTAGATTCGAGACGATTATTTTTGCCGGAAGTACATGTTCTTAGTTCTTTCTTTTTTTACCCTTATTTTTACCCTTGGGTATTGGTTTGTTGATTTACAAACTAAAGCACCCAAAGTTTTTGCCATCTGAGTATAACTGCTTATATTTATAAGATTATTAGTGTTATGTATATATATATATATATATATATATTTATATATATATATATATGTATATGTGTGTGTGTGTGTGTGTGTGTGTGTATGTGTGTCTGTGATAGAAATTATTAGGGGGATTTGAAATAATCATAAGTAATTCATCAAGTCTAGAAGAATCCTCAACAGAATGCAGAAAGCATCGGACGGCCGTTTCGTCCTATATTTGGGAGTCATCAGCCGTGCGTACCCACTACCGAGAATCGAAACCCGGACCGTTACGATACCACGTAAGTGTCATGCCATCTAACATAATTAGACAAATTCCGTGTTGTAACTCATCCGAGTTTCCATAACCCAACAGACTGTGACCCCACAGGTCACGTCTTCTATCTACAATCCGCTCCATCCAGAGCATTAGGAGCCAGTTTAAGCAAGGATATACAAGTGAGAAATTATTAGGAGGATTTGAAATATTCATAATTAAGTAATTCATCGTCTAGAGGGGCGCTATATCTAATTTGAACCGGGTACACGAACTGAATGATGTACTATGAACTTTTGGTATTACCGTTTGTGAGCCAGTATAATGAATCACAAGGAAGATATTAGATTGAGTCATAAGCAATTTCCGTTTTGGTAATGACGAATTTATTATCTTAGCTACTTATCATATGTAGCCGTTGAGAATAAATTTGGAGTACACTAAATTACTCCGTTTTATTTCACTGCAGTGGCAGTGAATACATTGGATTAAAAAAAAAAGTTACTCTCCACCATGACAACGCAAGGCCGCTTACAGCAATAAATAAATAAAAAACGAAAAAAAACAAAAAAACACGTAAGACAAAATTTGGAACTCGGTTAGTCTGTTCCTTGCACCAACCGATTATTGTCTCGATCGCTGAAAAAAATAGTTTGATGGGGAAAAAGTTTCTCTAATAAAAATCAAATTCAAGTGTTTGTCGAAAACTTTTTCAGCTGCGGAATTTTATTCAAAAGTTATCTAAGTCCTTGCAAATAACGCCGAATAAGTAATTGAATAAAATGTAGTTTTTACTTTATTTTGGTGAGAGAAAAAAATTGCTAAACGAAAACGAGAATTATTTATAACAACTCAATACTCTGAAAAGACGGTCGAAAATATATATGCGTGTGTATCTTTATGAATATAAACGTATCATGCTACTGCTTGTAATACGGCTGCCCTGACATGATCCGAACGAAAAAACAAACAAACAAACAAAAAAAAACAATATACATTTCATTTTGTTATTCTGTCATACCACGTTATTCTTATGAAAAAAACGTTAAAATAAATTAAAAAGATTACAGATTACTTGTCGCTTCTTGTCTTAAACAGCTAAAAGGTGGAAAATGGCCAGAATACTAATTTCTATACCAATAAGCTGGTCAAGAACACGATGAACAAATTGTGTAAAGACAAATCCCGCTATACGCCATTTCAGTCAGTGTGAAAGTCATTTCTGTCTGAGTTTCTGGGGTGGGGGCAGTTAGCTTTACGTACATTAGTTACAGCCGGACTAATGTCCTCATCATTGTTGTTATAATCACATTTCGACGACCGCAGAGCACAACGACCGAAATGTGATAATAATAATAAAGATGGCGAAATTATTATGAAAGTAAATAGGAAAAAAAATTACGTGATTTGGAATACGATAAAAATTTTCGATTGATACCTGTAAATATCTAGAATACTTATGATTATCGCAATATTTCATGTATATATATATAAACAGATGCACATTTACCACTAATATTATCTATACATATTTAAGTAATTCATAGAGTATGAAAGAAACGTCAACAGAATGGAGAAAGTACTAGAGTATTTGGGACTCATCAGCAGTGCGCATCCGCTACCGAGAATTGAAACCCTGACAGTTAGGTTATCAAGCAAACATCATACCAACTGTTCTAATGGGCCCCGGGAACGAAGAGATAGCAAATCAGATTCAATATAGCGCCGCTCGCTCACATATTCCATGGTGGAACTCTTACTGAGTTCTCTGTAACCATAGGACTGTGCCTCCTGGAGCCACGACGAATATCATCAAGCCGCTCACTCTAGAATTTGTAGCAAGTAATGGTTAGTTCAAGAGATTCAGAAAACGATTCCAAATTTATAATGGTTTTAGTTTTTTTCATCTGTATTTTTTTGGATTTTTTTTATGATTAGCAAATCTTAGTGTGCAGCGTTTGACTTAAACCTGATCAGCGTAAAAATAAGAAAAAAAAAAACACCGTGTAAAAAGACCATATAAATGATATCAAACGTAAAGAAATAGTAAAAATGATAGAAAAATACAATAATGCCTAAATTAAAGATTGCAAATTAATTACAGGCCAACTTACCACCAAATCAATTTACGATTTGTCGGTTGTAACCAATCGAGGTCGTAGCTCAACGACAGTCTATATATATATATATATATATATATATATATATATATATATATATATATATATATATATATATATACTCTCCCCCTGTCGAATTCGACGTATGAGGTCAAGCAGATCAGTTCCCAGGAAACCGATAGCCCGACAACAGCACATGAGATTTGGTTTATAGTGGTGAACGCAGGACCATCCACACTTTTTGAAGGGCCGAATACAGGGACTTGGTGCACTACGTGCCACAGGGTCCCCAAACGACCCACCGCAGGTTTTGAATTCAGAGTTGTCCTTCTCCTAGACTAGTTGCCATCCAAGGCTATAGAACCCAGTCTGTCTTGCTATTTACCCATAGCTGGAGAGAGAAGAAGAGGATTCACACCTTTCCCAATGGTATTAGCACGTATGTGAATGTAATGGATTCGACTGGAATTCGAACTCGGCTCTCCGATTCCTCAAACCAAGCCGTTATCTATTATCATATATATATATATATATATATATATATATATATATATATATATATATATATATATATATATATATATATATATATATATATATATATATATATATATATATATATGGCCCAGTGTTGCTTGTGTTGATTCAAAAAATCGTACGACTCATACAGCAATCGCTATCACTTGACTTAAAATATTTTTTGCCCTTCCTTGCCTTTAAAAAGGAGTACCCTTTGCCGTGCTGATGTTGCTACATGCCTTACTTCTTGCCTATCTCATACTGAGAATTTTTTCTAAGCTCTATACTAAACATTAAATCTGTTACAAAAAAAGAACTAAACAAAATGAACACAAAACGATCAGCTTTAAAAAAAGACACGTAACTGGAAAAACCGAATGAAAAAATAATGTTAATAACAAATACTTTTTCACACCCAACCCAGTTCTGCGGAATCAGAATCAACGCTGAGTTTAAGCAAGCGAATGAGCCAATTGGAGTAAAGTGCCATGCAGATTTAAATTTTTCCCACTCGTGACGAATGCAACTATCGATTTTTTTTGCATGCTAGTTAACACTCGTGTCAGTCAGCTGTTGGCCCTCACGCTGGCCAGTAGAATCTTCTTGCGTATTTGTGGCAGCCAGCTATAGGCTCTCATTCTGGCCAGTACAAAATGGCCCCAAACTACATGAATACTGCCGTAGAAGCATGAAAAAAATCAATTATTTCCACTATCGATGGGAGTTGGGAAGTGCAAAGTCGGTCTTGGCCTTCCCGCTAACTTGTAGCATGTGCATGTAGATATTGGTGCAAATCAGTCGAAAATTGCGGCCGTGCATTCGTTACCTACACACACACACACACATCCTGCCCTTTATATATATATATATATATATATATATATATATATATATATATATATATATATTCCTTCTTTTTAGAACATTCTAAATTTTGATTAAAAAAACCTTGTTTCTCTTTGTATCACCGGAACTAGTAAATAACATACAATTTTTAGCAGGTTTTTTTTTTTTTTTTTTTTTAAATTCTTTGTATGACAGATATTAATTTGGAAAATCTTGCAAAAATAAAAATGAATGTTAATGAAACTTTCAGAAACTATTCAAAGATGATCAAAATTATTATAAATATGTTTTTTTTTATTAAAGTATTGGCAGAAATATTTTTTTATATTTATTACCCCCACCCCATAACTAATTTTATGAAAACGCTAGAAATTCGATCGCGTCAGGTTTAGTTATTACAATAGTTAAAAGCACAAAGCTTTGAGGAATGCAAATCATGTTTGCTTTTGTTTTTAATTGGACCCCTCACCTGAAAATCAGCTCTGAAAAGTAACATACAAAACTCAATAAAACAAAGATATTATTTAATTTCAAATGCTTTTATTTGCTTTATTTTGCTATTGTTTTTTTATGAATATAGAAAGTATTTTCTGAAAGCAAAAATTTTTTCGATGAAAAATGAATTTTTAATATAATTATTTGTTATTTCTTTAATTATAATAGATTTTTACATTTAAGTTGTTAAAATATTATAAAATTAGTTAAAAGCCGCATCCGCTTTCCTAAGTGTCCTTATGAGATAGATCTTTGTTTAGCGCGTTGCAAATTGTATCGTTTTGACTAATCAGAAGATCCGCAGTAATTAAGAAATGTAATTTTGTGTTTATAATCGGGCTGTAAAGTATAAAGTATGGAAGACCAACCAGAATACAATTAAGTTGCGTTATTTAAGTTAAGCATTGTTCTCTGCTGTTAAGGCCTTTACATTTGCGAAACACATGTGGAGAAGTTAATTTGATTTTTCAATTTCAACCGAGAAAGGTACCTACAAGTATCAGTATCATCTTATGAAATTTATATGATCTTATTTTTATATTAATGTCAGTTATGACATTTTTCCATAAATGAAATACCAAAATTAATAATAAAATGAATGGAAATACAAATGACACAGTAAAATGTAATAAATGTACATAAAATTATAGTATTTTATGTACATCTCTGATAAAATTTCATAAGAAAGAAGTACTGTTTTTTTTTTTAAATAAAAACAAAAATACTAAAGAACCCCGGATTATTTACCTAACGTGTCCTTTCCTTTTTTCTACATATATATATATATATATATATATATATATATATATATATATATATATATATATATATATATATATATAATATATATATATATGTAAAAAATAGGAAAGGACACGTTAGGTAAATAATCCGGGGTTCTTTAGTATTTTTGTTTTTATTTTAAAAAACAAAACAAAACAGTGCTCCATACAGAAGTAGAGCTTAAATTATAATTATTTTTTCAGGACCATATTTTTTTTAAAAATAATTATAAATATAGGAATCATATTTTTTTTAAAATAATTATATATATATATATATATATATATATATATATATATATATATAAGCCAAAAATTTTAAAATACCTCATATAGGGTATAGACCTATTTCAACCGACGAAAACTTTTGACGAAAAAACGACTGACAAGGTACTGTGTTTTTTTAATGAAAGTTGTATAAAAGACTACAATGAAGAATTAATAAGATACATTTCTTATGAAATTTAATCTCACTCTTAACAGTCTTATTTTAATTTCTTTATAATATATTTTCCATAAATAACTTCATTTTTCTCCTTCCGTAGAACAAATTATCCTCACGTAATCCGTCAATATGTCATTCAACACCTGTCAAGTGACGCGAAAGGTTATGACCTGCTTTGTTTTATTTTCAAACTACATCTTTTCGGTGCAGAAGCTAAGTTAAGCTTGGTTCAAAATATTTTAAATAAACATTATAATTTCTGATTTTCTTAAAATAAGTTTTGAAAAAATGATAATTGATTTTTAAAATAATTTCAAACTGAGATTTTCATAAAAACAATGAAAATCTCAGTATGAAATGGAAAAAATGGATGCCATGATTGATTATCTGTCAATTTTGCTGACTCAAAAAAAAAAAAGAAGCTTTTTAACGAAAATTTCGGAAGCGCTAAGAACGATTAAAAAAAATGTAAGAAAATACCCCCAAAATACTTTGATCTTTCCTCTTAATAATAACATGAACATTTAGACGATAAAATTTTATTTTCATCAAGTTTGGCGTCTTTTTCATCATGCTATGCTCTTTTTTAGCGATCTCATACTCTCCCTATCTCTCTTTCTCAATGTATATATATATATATATATATATATATATATATATATTATTGGGATGGATAAATCGTTTAAATTACGCAAAAACGAAAATAATAATGACAGTTCATTTTAACAGTTATACTTACCAAAATTACTAGAATTAAAGAGTAAGATGTCATGTAAGAAGACCTTCACATAGAAGAAAGGATGAGTTCTTCATGTCGGGACAATGCAATAGAAGACGAGCCTATGCATGAGAGCTGAAGTGACTCAGACACGGAAGAAAATTTCTCTGTAATAAGGAGTGCCAAAGAAAAGAAATGATAACAAAGTTGCAATATGAACTCTGGTAAAGACATGCAGTGATAACAGCAAAATTGCAATATGAGCACTGGTAAAAATGATGCTGGAAACATTAGGTTTATAATACTCAGAAGTTCATACCCAGATGTCGTCAAAGACACATGGCGCAGTGGATAAAGGCGTTGGTTAGATCCAGTGGTAGACCCAAAGAAGGTGAGTTCAATACCTGGTTAAGGCAGTGGAGAACTTTCAGACAGTATATGTGAGGTAACTTGGTGTAACGCTGCGATAACTGGGTGCGAAGTGATCCTTGTTCTTGATTGTGACAGTTTGCGTTCCGTTTTGCTAATAGGTCTTCCAGTTTTCTTGTATACTCCGATTTGTCCAACACTACAGTCGCATTGATTTGTCAGTAGTATGATGTTGTTTTCGTTCCTCTGTAGTGATTCAATCGCCAGTCTCTCCAGTTTTGTTATGTTAGACCTGGGCAGCTTGGCTCTCTCCAAGGCCTGTCTCACTTTCCATCTCATTTCATCCGCCTGAGCCTGAGGGCAAATTAGCAGGAGATAACTGACATCCATCAAACATGGCACGTGGAACTAGAACAGTCTACCCCAGTGATCGAAATAAAGGGTTCAGTTCGAAATTCCAACCACCTGAAGAAGGCCGGAGCGTACAACGGTGACAAATATGGCGACAAAGATGAGGACAATAGTCCGACTAATGTAAATACTGTACATAATACCTCATCTCAGAAATATAGACAGAGTATTGTACCTTTTTGCTTATGTTAAGTAGAAGAGACATAATGGATATAGTAAACTAAGAGACAGGAAGATGTTGAATACTGGTTACGTGTCATATAACTACACAACACTTGTCAAATTATTGGAACGTATTATATGGAGAGCATTTTTTTAAATCATTTCACCCCAAGCAAGGTAATAATGCTACTAAGACGTTACTGAGAGTGAAAGAAAAGGAGAAGACATTACTAAAGAGAAAGGAGAATAAAAGACAGGTTTCAGGAAGACAGAATGAGACCTAATTGCCAATCTAGCTGTTCGCTTAAATTAATGCGTTCGAGGTAC
The DNA here is from genome assembly GCA_903632075.3 of Acanthosepion pharaonis. Classification (NCBI taxonomy): domain Eukaryota; kingdom Metazoa; phylum Mollusca; class Cephalopoda; order Sepiida; family Sepiidae; genus Acanthosepion; species Acanthosepion pharaonis. The sequence goes on along the minus strand of CAHIKZ030005635.1, from coordinate 398,453 downwards.
CAATAAGGAAAAATTATTGCTATGAAAATATTTATAGTAAATATACTTCTTTACATATTCTGATATATTAAAAAGAGGACTGTGAATGAGATGTGTTATATATTCAAATATATAATATATACTTTATATTATATAATTTAATTATACATCTAATGATATAATAATATATAATGTGTTATATATTCAAATAAAACGCTTCCTTCGTTTGATTGATTGATTCAAACCATCTCCCTTGTTGTTATCACAGGCTAATTCAGATGTTAAACCTGGTGGTGAGGAATGGGGCTAATTCAGATGTTAAACCTGGTGGTGAGGAATGGGGCTAATTCAGATGTTATACGTGGTAGTGAGTGATTGAGTAATGTTATGGAGTCCATCCTCTAATGAGGCTATTGTGGACTCTTCCACTTACTATAAAGTTAATAGGAAAAGTAAGCCTCGCGGGGTTGGGGCGGTGATATAGACTGAACGCTGGTCAACCGACACACCTTCCCAAGGCGTGTAATACTCTTCTGTTGTCTTTACTGTTCAATACATTATTTATCTGCAACCTCCTGTTTTGTTATTTCATAACCAATTACTTGGTCACAAAAAGGAATAAATCCGATGTTGAACGTGGTTGTGAGATAGAGAGGGTAGATCAATCAGATGTTGAACGCGGTGCTGAGCGAGCATCTAATTTAGATATTAACCTGGTGGCGAGGAAGGGGGCTAATTCAGATGTTAAACGTTGTAGTGAGTGATGGGGGAATAAATTCGATGTTAAACGTGGTTGTGAGATAGAGAGGGCAGATTAATCAGATGTTAAACGCGGTGGTGAGCGAGAGGAGATAATTTAGATGTTAAACCTGTTTGGGGGAAGGGAGCTAATTCGCATGTTAAACGAGGGAGGGGAGATAAATCAGATGTTACACGAAGCAGTGCACATATTATACTTAAATTATCCAGTCAGATGAACAAGCCTGTATATCAACCGCACATAAAGTTACTAATTATAAAAACCTGACTGCATCGTGATTTTCAATATTTACACATTTTCTTCCCGTAAAGGCCTAATAAAATCTCACGTCATTTTGACTGAAAACCTTAACGCACATGTTAAGCTCGAGTAATTTATTCAGTAGACCTAGCATAGAAATAAGCGCCACATGGCAACTTTTAATCAAGAAAGAATATTAGGCTAAAACAGCAAAAACTAGTCTTCAATTCTAAAAATCAACCATTCGCCCTTGCATGGAATACTACTGCCATATATGGTCTGGAACCCCCGTTGTTCGTCTTACGGTCCTCGACAAAATCCAGAGACGAATATGCAATATGATTGGCCCTGATCTGGCATCTCGTTTACAGTCGCTCTCTCTCACAGACGTGCCGTCGTCTCCCTCTGTCTTTTCTACAAATACTTTCATCGTAATTGCTCCGACGAGCTACTTTCGCTGGTTCCCAAACTGCATGAATTTAAACGTGCTACTAGGTTGGCATCTCAGTCCCACCCTTTCACTGACGAATCGGTTAAATGTAGTCGTCTCTTCTACTCCAATAGCTTCATGTCTCGCACTTCCCGTCTGTGGAACTCCCTTCCTCTTACTAGCTTCCCTGATAGCTATAATCCCCAACTATTCAAATGCAATGTCAATCGACATCTCCAGATGCCTTGATCTATTCCCCATCATTCTCTTCATCCTTTCCTCTATCACGCCTCTTTATTCTTGCTCCAAGGCTCTGTAACCTCTTGCGTACTAGTGGCACTCCACCTTGCTTGGGGTGAAACGTTTAAAAATCTCTCCACTTACCTATAGTGTAAAAGTCATATACTTTGGCTGAGTTGAAGAGCAAGATAAGCGACATTTCAATGCTGAATTAACTGATACGAGATTTACTCTAGCATCGACAACGGAATTAGCCCAATCTAATCTAGGGGCTTGAATAAAAAAAATCCGGTTCTAAATCAGCATAAGTTTACCGACTAAGATATCTGAAGAAAGTCGGTAAACGTTGTGACTAAAAGAACAAAGATGAGAACGCTAGGTGAAAATAAAATCATATTAAAATTTTGCGTGTTCCTTAATTACGCCTTGAAAATACCTCATAAGTAATGAGCTAGTCCGTTTTAATCGCGAGGAAAAAGACATATCAGAGAAACTGTTTGGTTTCAGTGAGGGAAAGGGGGGAAAAAGAAAGAAAGGAGATGATAACACTCTTCTGCAGTTAACGTCTGCTTCAGTGAAATGAAAAAGTTTGTCAATTTCAAATCTTTTCATTTGTATTCTTTTCCTTTTCTTTAAATAATGACTTGCATTCATTCTTATGATCGTTATTGAAATATTTTGTTAAAATTGTTTAAATATTTAACGATGAAATAGAGAAATTTCTACGCGTATTTTATAGTCGTTGAACTTGCAAGATTATATAATCATTAAGTATGAAGATTAATCAGAAAATTCAGATTAGAAAACCATGACATTTTCACAGGTATTTCTAGTAACGATAATTCATTTTCTCAAACACTCCGACAAAATTTTCCCAGTTAAAAAAGAAAAAGAAATCAGTGTGCTGGAGAATTACCTCGGAGGTCCAAGAGGGCTAGATTAACGTAGCCTAAATGTGTGTAAATGACGAACAAATTACTCACGTGGTAAACCGTCCGAGCATCGGCGCTGGAATGACGAGGCGCATGCGTCATTGAGTCAGATCGAGGCTGGCAGCGTGCTCAATATGGAAATTCTCTGGCTTGGCAAGAATGTATAAAAAGAATTTGTTGAGACGATCAGAGAGGCTTTGTCGATGGACAGAGTCGATTCCATTATTATGGGGGTCTACGGGGGAATTTTTGCCCTAGCCTAGGGGATCGGAAAAACCTATGTTAAACCGGTCTTGTGCCACATCCCGCTCTGTGGGGAGCTCAGGTAAATACCGAGAGCCTTTTGCGCTCAATGCATGTTACGTCGTTGCGTACTGGACCAGAATCCATTGCGAGTGTTTTTCCAGTGTCTGTGCTACAGAATCCCAGGTTTCCTGCTATAATCGCGTAGACCTGTTTCTCAAAAACCGGATCAGGTGATTTTGGCAGTTCTATTAATGATTCATTGAAGGTATTTCGTGTTTTTTTTTTCTTTTGTGAAATAAATACGCGTTTGGATGTGGTTACTAACCAATAAACTAATTCTATGCAAAAATAAAAAATAAAAGGAAAAAAAAAGAAACGTCATTTAAATTAAAGAATAAAAACCAGATGTTTTTTCACACGGTATTGACTTTTTACTTTTTTTTTCTCGTTGTTTTGGGCTTTCATTCTGGAACCTAGAGTCAGTTTGTCGACATTCCTTTGAGTGTCTGCGGCGAGAAAAAAAAACAAAAGGAAGAAACTAAAAAGAGACAGATGACAGATGGAGCTTGTGAACATTTCCTGCACGCCGTATTCATGATGCACAAACAAGGAAAGAAAAAACCCCAGAAACATCCACGCGTAGAATTGAGTTTACGAGACTATTTTTTATAAGCCAGCCATTGCAGTGCTTGAAAACGGGTCTCTCTCTTTGCAAATGAACTGTATAAAACGATCAGAGGAAGAAAATATTGTGACACATCGAAGAAAAAATAATTAAAAAAAGGATTGTGTATTGATAAATAAATCAATAAAATTAGTTGAATAATATTAATATTACTTTTGTAGTAAATCATTAAATAGTATTAATATTACCTATGTAGGAAATTAGTAAATAATACTAATATTACCTATGTAGGGAATTATTAAATAATATTAATATTACCTTTGTGGGGTATTATTAAATAATATTAATATTACCTTTGTAGGAAATAATTAAATAATATAAACATTGCCTATGTTGAAATTATTAAATAATACTAATATTACCTTTGTAGGAAATCATTAAATAATATTAATATTACCTATGTACGAAATTGTTAAATTACCATTGTAGAAAATTATTAAATAATATTAATATTACCTTTGTAGGAAATTATTAAATAATACTAATATTACCTATGTAGGGAATTATTAAATAATATTAATATTACCTTTGTGGGAAATTATTAAATAAATTTAATATTACCTTTGTAGGGATTTATTAAATAATATAAACATTGCCTATGTTGGAAATTATTAAATTGTATGGGCATTGCCTATGTAGAAAATTATTAAATAATATTAATATTAACATTGTAGGAAATTATTAAATAGTATAAACATTGCCTATGTAGGAAATTATTAAATAATATTAATATTAGCTATGTAGGAAATTATTAAATCTATTGATGTGGTTCTATCAGCAAATGCTAAGCAACGAAGAAGTCTAAGAAAAATACGAACAACAATGAAACTTATACGTACAATTAAAAAGATATATTTGAAATTACCGGAACACATAATAAGTAAAGAGAATTAAACACTCACAGGATACAAACACTGCTAGGCTTTATGCGAAAAAGAAATATTTACAGCCAATTTCATATAAATATGGACTATTCCATTTTGACAAACTATGGCCATAATATACAAGTTATTTATTCTGTATAATACAAAATTGTGGCACAAGGCCGAAGGGGAAATGGGGAGAGAATGATCTTCACTCACGACCCATTCATTCATTACAATTTACTCATTCACAACAAGAACTCATCCATCACCTCTCAATCCTGAATAGACCACAATACCGCATATTCAGAGGAGACCTACAAAACACCCTATGACATAAAAATTTGATGAAAGGCTAAAATATATAAAAAATTTCATGAATCATGAAATAATAGGGAGAGGATGAACCCAGAAAACGAACTAAAAAAAAGTAACAAAAAGATAAAATTAAAGAAAACAAATGTCAGTAGGACCCGTCCACTCATCAAAATAATAATAATAATAATAGAGGCCGCTGTATTCTGCCGATAGGCATAATCAAGAAGCATACTCACTAATGGAATGGTAAAGATAATCGTCAAAATATACAGAATTAATTATCTACAGTATCTGCCTGATGATTTCAACACATGAAAAAATTTCCCGAAAACTGAAATACTGTTTTTAAAACTAATCAATTAAGACAATCCCGTTTGTGTTGTGTTAGAATCTTTGTAAAACTTTTCTTTTCAGTGGAGATGCATCAGCTATTAAACTTTATGGAAATGTAAAAATTTGCGACTTAAACATTTTTTCAAGTAAAATTTAGTCATGAAAATATTGGCGGTTATTACAAATGAATAACATTTTCTCATATTCTTTTTTAATAAAAAACTGTTCATTATAAAAGTAAATACTTAATGAATATGTACTGAAATTGTCATTTAAATTCGATAATTCCCTGATTTTAGGTAATTTAAAAAAAAATAGTGCTGCCCTTCTACCCCAATTTTGCTTCGAGGTTTTGTGGTCTCCAGTTTGGGAAACTCTGAAATCGACATGTAGTAAAGAGGGGGGTCCCTGTATCAAAATTTCTTTCGAGACCTCTAGTTCCGGCACTGACTATATCCTTTGAAATAGTACTTAGAAGGAGACGGTGGAAACTAGGTGTTCGGGTAGTGACCATAAAGGGTAGCAGTAAAAGTCTGTAATACTTTAGGTTTTCATGAGCTTTTCAATTTTCTTGAACTTAAGGTTAGCAGCTCGTCCGAGTTATGTTAGTCTCTGTTAAACTATATAACGATTAAATAGCTAGATCTAACTGTATGTTCTATAGTAATTGGTGGTGGAACTCTCTTCCAGCTTCTTGCTTTCCAGTCAACTTTGATCTTCAAAAATCTAAATGCCTGATTGTCTTTTTAATTCCTGTTCTTTTATTGTTCTCAATTTTCTTTTTCTCATATTCTTTCACACTCAGTAACCCCCTGTGTCATAGTGGCTTTATTGCCATGCTTGGGGCGAAATGAATAAAATAACGCTCATATATCTTATGTAAAAATAATCAAGGGGAATGAAACGGCTTTCGTTCAAAACTAATAAAGGTAAGAAGGTTAAATGTGTTAGTGTAATGGTCAGGGGCTCTGAAGATCAACTCGGCTTGTCGAATTTGAAGTCTGATCAAGTTTATTGCTTTTCTCTTGCACAAATAACTTTAGAAAATGCATAAATCCATTCTTTTCTCTCTGCCAGCTATAAATAAAATAGCAAGGCAGACTGGTCTCTCTAGCTGTCGTTGTCAACTAATGTACCGTCCTGGGTAAGACGATAAACTACATCCGCGTCCTGGGTAAGACGATAAACTACATACGACAGTAAGGCCTCTGATCAGGAGGTTTTGAGGAGCGTGAAGCCGAATGCTTTCTTTTACAGAAAACTGTTGCAAAATTACATCGCTGATGACAGTTTTATTATTGAAATATATATCCATTTGAATCAACCTGCTTAGAGTTTAGTCCAATTCCTGGAAAATAAGATAATTTCATTATAAATAATTTCCTTGTTAGCCATTTCAGGGTAAACTATTTCAGCAGCCTGCTTTATTTGAAGCTTAGGGTTAGTCATATGAAACCACGTGGGTTTACATATACCTTTATTTGAAAGCCGCTATATATGCAGATGACACGACAAAATGAAAAAGAAAAGTCAAAAAGATTTGAATTGACACATTGATTAGGGGTTAAAAAGAAGATTTATTGAAGTGTTGATAATATATGTCAAGCAAAAACACTTTGCGTCTGCGTGCGTGGGGGGTAATTCTTGACACAGACTGTTCACAAGTAGCAATAAATATTGAATGAACTCAAAAAAAAAAAAAAAAAAATTTAAACACTCATAGTCACACACGAAATCTCCCACCCATAAACATTAACGCTTGAAATCAAAATTGAAAGTAACATAATCAATAATACAATTTAGTTTTTCAGTTGAACCTGATTTGATAGATAACCATGAAGAGACTAAGATAGATAGATAGATAGATAGATAGATAGATAGATAGATAGATAGATATGAAGAGACTAAAATAGATAGACAGACAGACAGATAGATAGACATGAACAGACTGAGATAGATAGATAGATAGATAGATAGATATGAATAGACTGAGATAAATAGATAGATACGAACGGACAGACACATAAACGAACAGACCGAGATAGATAGATAGATAGATATAAAGAGACTGAGATATATATATAGATAGATAGATATGAAGAGACTAAGATAGATAGATAGATTTAGAAACAGCTTAAAAGATTTCAAATGTCAAAAATAAATATGATTTAAAAATTTAAAATAATATTATGGATTACTTGTAACTGCAGGTATGAGTTCCAGTACAAATAGTTATAAATAATTATTGACTGATTTTATCATTGTGATATTTTTGCATTATATCAAGTATTAAGAATAACTAGGGTCTGCAAATTGGAGAAGAGTGTTATCAATGATTAATTTTCTAATTTCGAATCCGCGGATATCTCCCTTTAACTATCACTGCTTTTTTTGTTTTCTTTTTCGTTTTTAAACGTACTTTTTATCACATAAAATTTCCTAGGGCGTAAGCAAATTTTCATCCCGAAAATGCGACACAGAAAAAAAAAATGTGTGGGAATCACTGATCTAGGGGAAGAAAAACCCTGATTTTAAATTTCCGCTACCCTGAGGTCATATTCAAACACCGAAAAGGCCATGGAAGTAAATACAGACAGAAAACTGTGGAGTGGAGCCACAAAGGTGGTTTTGTGACAACTTCCCGACAACTTCTGCAAACCAAGTAGTCCCCCAATGTAATGTCCTGTATTCCTTTGACTCTTGTCGGTACGGCCGAGACGGGTGGAAATGCCTGGATATCACACGCCATCATCCATGACTGAATTCTGAACAAAAAGGTCGCTATATTTATACCACGAGATAAAAGGGTGCCTACTGTTTCCTAGCAGACGATGAGTCAAAATCGCTTCCATAATGATGGAATTAATTTGTCTCAATACGTTGTCAGTGCAATGTAGACGTGCTGGCCGAGTAGGGGACCTAGAACGCTTATTTTTCGGCTGGATCTCGACTGCTGTTAAGTTACATTTTTAATAAGTTTTTACTCTCTTTTGATGTTGAAGGGTAAGCAAAAGAACAGACCCACCTAGGTAAATAAATAAAAAATAAATATTTTAAACGACCTCAGATTCTACTCCTGAAAGTACATTGTCGAACAGAGCTTCTTATTAAAACTTACAAATTGATTTTTTGAAACTAGCTTCTTCATTTCTTTTGGTCGCCACTATAAGAACGCTAGAAAGAAAAGAAGGAATAATTCATTACTTTCTGAATTTTTCATCTGGTTATTGACTAAGCAATCAATTTATTTGCCTATGTTGAAAATAATAACCGTTTTCTGGCATTAATAAAACTAATTTTGATATAAATACTTTCCTAGAATCGTTATTTAAGAGGCCAAAAGAATGAGTGAAATGTTGTTCAATTTCTGTAAGAATCAATTAATTTCTCCCTTCTGATCATACACCAACATAAAATCAATGGAATGTGTGTATATAGGAATGAATATATGTATTGATACGTTTGTGTGCATATACAGTGGCCTAAGAAAAGTTTTAGCCAGGAGAAATAAACAAATTCAAAATTTAATTACGGAATCCCAACTCAACATAAATAAACAGTATTTGGAACTAGTATGAAGTTGGTTCTCCATTTGCTAGTTTCAGTGCATGTATTTGATTTTTCATGGATTTGATCACGTTATCAACAATCGTCTGATCCATATTTTGCAATGTTTCTTTAAGGGTTGCCACTGACGTGATTTTGGTTGCACACTCTTGAATTTTTCAGTCAAGGGGCACCCAAACATGCTCTGTTGGATTCATGCCAGGATTTTGGGCTACTCATGGCAGTGACTTGATTCCTTACGATTACTTCCAGACCTTTGTTACTTTGCTCGGATGACATGGCACTCCATCTTCTTGAAAGAAATAGACACTCTTGTCAATCTGATTGATTTCAAATAGTGGGAATAGTCCTTTCTCTAATATTTGACAATATTTTGGACCCTTCAATGGCTCGTCAGCAAGAATCAGCTCAGATTTCCCTCCAAACCAGACAGCGTTCCACACCATTATTCCAATCCCTCCATGTTTCACGGTCACCTGCAGATATTCAGTGTTCCAAGTCTCATTCTGAGTTCTCCAAACATTAACCTGTCTCAAATCCAAATATTGGCAGAATTTACTTTCATCTGACCGAATTACAGACTACCAAAATGAATAATCTTTGCTCTCAAATTCTCTCGCCAACTTCATACGCCTGTTTCTGTTAACCTCTGAAATCAAGGGCTTCTTTCTTGTAACTCTTCTTTGATAGCCTAGCTCTTTTAGAGTCTTTCTCGCTGCATAGGGCGATATTTCCATGCTGTTGGCAACTTCTTATATGCTCTGACCATAGTTTCTGATGACTTCCCTCTTCAGTGCCCTTTTCTTTTTACTCAGACATGATGCTTGGTTCCACACGACAGTTGCATTCTTCATTAAATTTCTTGACAATATTTTTAACCGTTTGATGATTAACCTGGAAAAAACTAGCAATTTCTCTATTTGACTTGCCATACTGATACGATCCTATTATCTGCCCTTGTTGAAATTCACCAATTTCCTTACTTCCGCGAACTTTCATTGCAAAATATAAGTCAACTATCGTTCAGAGATGAGAATAGCTTGATACTAATACGGTATTGTCTGAAAAAAAAAGAAGAGACCTTATTACACAAGCCAAAATTGGTGTAATCAAGGGTGGCTAAAAACTTACAACCCACTGTATGTATTAAATTGGAAGAAAATTACACTGCCGAAACCACTCGCATCATCAACAACGACTGGGGGACTGGAGTCAGCTTCAGAAACGATCACACATCGTTGGTTTCAAGAATTTACTTGTGGGGATTGGACTCCCAAATTTGAGCATGGTTTGTGGTAGCAAGGAGTCACTCAAGAATGAGAAAATGAGGAGAGCTGTGGATGCTCATTCAGAAACAGATACTTAGGAGTTGGGAGCAAAGTTGAAAGTCATGTAACAAAATTCGCTTCTAGTGAACGAGGCCCCAAATTGCCCAGTCCTCGCAACCAACGCCGCGCTGGCATCGATATTCAACCGGCTTTCTCTCTTACTCGCCCCCTCCCTCACCACCACGGTGACGGGATATGGGACAAGGACAGCTTAAAGTTGGCAGCCTAAGTGTTTGAACGTGGGCCAAAGCAAAAACTGTCCCTGCAACCAACTTCATTCTGGTGGCGATATTTCACCGACCTTCCCTCTTTGGTGCAATGAGGGAGGTGCTGTCGCAAGATTGGAATCCCCGGGACCAGGCATCTTTCATTTATTTATATTCTGTCTGAGGACAGCAACACAATTTAGAGATAAAATGCAGTTTGTCTGCCCGAAAGCAGATCGTTTTTATTTGCCTCCGCAAGCTGATAGGAGGCGATATAAGGTCAGTTTAATGGGTGAAGCCCGAGCGCGTTCACCCAAATAGCCAGCCGAAATACCCAGTCCCCGAAACCGTCGGTTACACTACCATGAGCATCACATTTTTTTTTAATCATTTCACCCCGAGGAAGCAATAAACCACTAAGATGCAAAAGATTACTAAGTGTTAGAGAATATGAAAAAAAAAATTAGTAACTATTAAGGAGATAGGGAGGCAGGGTGGAGTAATGCATAGCGGCTTGGATTGAGGAATCGGAGAGCAGAGTTCGAATTCCAGTCGAATCCATTACATTCACTTACATGCTAATACCCTTGGGAAAGGTGTGAATCCTCTTCTTCTCCCTCCAGCTATGGGTAAATAGCAGGAAAGGCTGGGTTCTATAGCCTTTGATGGTAACTGGTCTAGGAGAAGGCCAACTCTGAATTCAAAACCTGCAGAGGGTCGTTTGGGGACCTTGTGGCACATAGTGTACCAGGACTCTGTAATCGGCCCTTCAAAAAGTGTGGATGGTCCTGCACGAAATCTTCACCACTATAATGAAATTTCATGTGCTATACATGCGAGTTGGGGGCCGCTTGTGAATTCTAAATTCCCATGAAACTCCAATATTGGAGCCGGCTCAACTCACCCCGGGTGAATGCCGTTATAAGAACAAGAAGAGAGGGAACAATAAGAGAACAAGAATTTAGAGGATAGGAGATAACGATTGACAATGCATTTAAATTTAAATCATAGATGCTTGGGAAACAAGAAGCCGGAAGAGTGTTCCGCAAGAGAGAACCAACTTCATTCTGTGCGAAAGAAGAAACTGTTAGCATAGAACTTGCGGTTACATCTAGCCATTTCAGCTGTAAAATGGTGAGACCTTGCCGCCAATCTAGTACTGCGCTTAAATTCATAAAGTCTAGGTACCATAGTGGAAAGTTCATGAGAATAATTACCATGAAAATGTTTGTAGAAAAGACACAGGTTAGGTAAAGACCTGTAGGCAATGACACAACTGGGTTGCGCTTTATCCTAAATCATAAACACAATTGAGAGATAAAATATAGTTTGTCCGCACGAAGGCAGATACTACACTTTGATCCCAGTTTGATGGCCAGGGTGGTATTTATCAGTGCGTCCACGTCACAACTGAATGTGACACAAGATCAGTTTAATGTGGGTTTACCGGCAATACCGAGAAAAATTGCGCAAAATATAGTCCCTAGGTACTTCCCCTATTTGGGGACAGTTCAAGCGCCGGGTAATGACCCCAGCTCCTCCCGAAGGAGAGGTACTGCCTGAGGGATGGCCAGGGATTGAAAAAAAAGTGTAACATTGTTCGGTTAATAAATGTCGAATGTCTCCTTATATCAAAACGGCTAATATTACAATAACATTTAACAAAGCTCTTTCTAATGAGTTTCTTGATCTTTAAGATCAAACGTTTGATGATTGTATTTAATTGGATAATGCCGACAATAGTAAAAGATTATATTTGTCATGAAGCCAGTGATGCTTGAATTTACTGTCATTGGGTGAAATTCCTAACATAACATTGAAACTAACCTGTGAGGCATTGTACAGGTGTACTTTGATTCAATCTATAAATTTACTTGTAAAATCTTCAGTGGTCTTAGATAGGTCTACCTCATTGGCACAATAAAGAGGCATCCAGTAAGGAGTCTTAAGAGAATGTGAGGTCAGCTTGTTAACAATCACTTTTACAGTTGATGTCTTCGTCTCTCATTCTCTCTCTCTCTCTCTCTCTCTCATCCCTTATATATATATATATATATATATATATATATATATATACAGGGTAAGCCAAAAAAATGGGGATTTTTGAAGTGCGTATTGCCAGACATGAGCAAGTGGCAACACTGCGAGACAGTGACCTTGAGCAAGTAAACATTTCGCCATTTAGAATTCAAGATGAAATTCACAGTATCCCAGCTGAGATGTTGCAGCAGTCAATGAGGAATCTCAACAGCAGATTTCAAGAATGCATTCGTACAGGAGGACGCCATCTACAGGACGTAATTTAAAAAAAAATGAAAGTTCCATCATTGTTTCTTAAATGGCATGTTTTAAGGTTTCAATTACTATGAATAAAATATTTTCTTCCATCACTCTTGGTTTTGTTGGATTGTTAAAAAGTTCCCGTTTTTTGGGTCACCCTATATATATATATATATATATATATATATATATATATATATATATATATATATAAAAAACATTAACTTCATTCAAATTTAACCAACACAAAATACAGGGAGTCACAAAATGCAACAAAAAATATGTGGGGTTTGTGACATCATTATAGAAGGAAACTCCTACACTTTTGAAAACCCCAAAACGACATACAAAATAAATAAAAATTTAAACTGCAACTCCAAAAATGTGATTTATACGCGCAAATGCACAAAATTCAAGAAGTCATATATAGGTATCAGCCAACGACTAAACAACAGAGTTTTCCTTCACAAAAGTAACATCAAATTACCTGACCACAGGAAACTCTTTGTATCGCAACACATCTATAAATGTAACCAAGGTGAATTTAAAACTATGCCAATATATCAAACAGACAATTACTCTTATCTACAAATGCAAGAAAAAAACTTCATAAAAAATTTAAACCAGCACTAAATAGACCATAACCTCACACAGAAAAACACACAACATGCACGCATAATGGCCAAATACAGTGATCGAACCACTCACATGCATACGCACACATTCACATATATATATATATATATATATATATATATATATATATATATATATATAATCGATTCTCCCGTCGAGATTCGACGTATGAGAACCCGACACCGGCACATGAGATTTGATTTGGTGAAGGCCTCGTGCAGGACCATCCACACTTTTTGAAGGGACAAATACAGAGACCTGGTGCACTGAATGCCACAAGGTTTCCAAACGACCCTCCGCAGGTTTTGAATTCAGAGTTGTCCTTCTCCTAGACCAGTTGCCATCCAAGGCTATAGAACCCAGTCTGTTCTGCTATTTTACCCATAGCTGGAGGGAGAGGAAGAGGATTCATACCAAGGGTATTAGCACGTAAGTAAATGTAAATATATATATATATATATATATATATATATGTATATAAATAAAAAGAAAGAACAGTAAGATATAAAATCCGGTGTTCTTATAGATATTTTTACAAAATAGTGCTCAATGTAAATTTATAGAGCATTAATATTATGAATTAATTGATTTAAAATATGGTTTTATTCGCTACACAGTTCCAACCATGTTTCAAAAATAGAAGCTAAAAACCCCGAATTTAATTTTGCAATTAAATTAAAAGCATTAGTTCCATTTCATGTTCAAGCGAATTTTATATATATAGGAGGCACGGTTTACTGCGATGAAGTTCTAAAGGATGAAATGCTTCAAAAAAAAATGTTTTTTTCAATGCGGTGATTGTTCGAGTAAATTGAACTCAACAATACATCTAGGGGAAGGAATACTTTAAACTTCGGATGCTTTAGGGCCATATCGAAACACGGAAAAAGCTATGGATAGAAATAACAGAAAACCTGGAGTGGAGCCCGGAATACGGTTTGCTGCCAACACTGACAACTTTCCGGCGACTCCTTCAAACAAAGCGTTCCCAAATGTAATGTAATTCCTTTGGATCTTGTCAGTACGTCCGAGAAATGGGACATAATGCGATCGCCCAAGCCTGTACCCCGGAAGGTTAATTCCAGTTTCGCCATCAAAGGACGGTATTCTGACCAAACAGCGCTCTAAATTTATCTCGCGAGATAAACGGGTGCCCACTGTTTCAAAACAGACGATGAGTCAAAATCGATTCCACAATGACGAAATTAATTTGTCTCGATTCTTCCTTTGTGCAAGATGTGCTGCCAGGGTGAGGAATACGGAACGCTTATTTTGGGAACGGATCTCGTTTTCTGTTAAGTTACATTTTTAATGAATTTTACTCTCATTTGATTTTGAAAGGTGAGCAAAAAAAAAAAAAAAAAAAAAAAAAAACATAAACAAAACAAAACAAAAACACAACAACAACAACAACAACAAAACAACAAAAAAAACAAAACAAAAAAAAAAACGGGCCCGGCTAGGTAAATAAATAAAACATAAATATTTTAAACGACCACAGATTCTATTCCTGAAAGTACATTGGCGGACAAAACTTATTAAAACTTAGAAACAGATTTTTTTAAATTACTTAACATTACAAAGATTTGTTTATAAGTTTGTCACCCGACGAAAAAGAATATTTTAAATAGCAAATATTTCTATTCAAATATTTCTATCCTTGGATTTGGTAGTGGCGCGCGAATTCAGCAGGAGCGATCAATAACTGATATTGGTTTTCATTTGTTCACACCTACCATTGTGGGCATTTTACATTTAGCATAACTTTAGTTTATTTAAGTAAGTATAAGATTTGTTTGTTTCAATTCTTTGATAGGTGCTATATTATTTTAGATTTATTGCAATACTGTCCATTTGTATCTATCAGAAGGCGAAAGATATTGGTGTGAAGATCGTAAGAAGCATGTCTTTCAAATTTACTGTACAGGCAATAAATCTCTCCATCTGTGAAGAGCTGTGATCAAAATTCAGTAAAGCAATTTTTGCCATCACTGTTTCCCTATTGAGTTATTTAAACAGAAAACATCAAAATTGATTCAAGGAGAACGAACTTCATTTCCTTTGCTCGTCACTGCAAGAACGCCAGAAAGAAAGAAGGAACAAGTCCGTACTTTCCGTTTAAGTAAGGAAAAGTTGGATTAATAAATAAATATTTCTATAAAATAAATAAATTTTTCTAGCTAGACATGCTTGCTAACCATTACACCGCCGCCATTGTCCCTCTCTCTTTCTCTGTCTGTCTCTTTCTCTCTCTATCTCTATATATATATATATATATATATATATATATATATATATATATATATAATAAATTTGGGTATGCAATTCCGTCATAGTTATAATCGTTTCTCCAAATGTTAATAACTCATATATATATATATATATATATATATATATATATATATATATATAAAGGGAAGTTATTGAAATTTAGGTACATTTTCAGTACCTACTCGTATTATATATATATATATATATATATATATATATATATATATATATATATATATATATATATTATGTATTTAGGCAGAAATCCTCTTTTATACAAGTTTCCTAAGGACGACTGACAAGGTACTGTTATTAAGCGTTTAATTTAATTTTTCTTGTGTTCGTACAAATATTATCTGTTGACACAAAGGGTGTAAAAACTGTTCAAAAGTTCTGCATTTCCGAGCGCTTTCGACTATACTTTTAGCCATTATCAAGGATGATTTGATTTTTACATTAACTGAATACATGGGCTGTGTTATGCATGTATCTATATTTATAGGTATGTTTTATTTCCGAACACTGTCAGCACATTGTGGCCGTGTTCATAGTTAATATTACTGAGTGTTGGATTTTTCTTTATTATTAGGGCTTTCATTATTTTAATCCTTTTTTTTTTTTTTTGGCATGTGGATAAGGTTATTATGCTTTTATTTTCTACTAGTATATTTTCGGATGTTTTTTGTGGGTGTTTAAATGAGTCCTAATAGAGCTATGGTCGAATATGTGTAACGTAACTCGTCTGTATAGGCATGTAGTATTGTGGCCAATCTAATTATTTATGAGTTTAGTTTGATTAGGAACACAGTTCTTTAAGTAAATAATGTTGGTAATTTGTAGTTTTGATTTTTCATGTGTGTTGCTATTTTTTTGATAAGCTTAGTTGTTTTAAATATATATATATATATATATATATATATATATATATATAAAACATTTTTATGTTTATACGTTCTTTTTATAGATACAAGTATTTAAGTAAATGCTCTGTTTATAACAAACAGTATTAACATTTACCGGCCTGAATGTCCGAAAAATTTTCATAAAAAATATGTATCCTCCGACAGGAATCGAACCTGTATCCTATACAGAACCGTCATATAGCCCGATGTGCTTTTACCGATTCGGTTAGCAAGGTCGATTTTGCTGTTTTTAAACTACAATTATTCATGATATTCTCTCATACATTCATATCTGCTCGATGCGTATCCAAATGTAAATAATTGTCGGACTTTGTCCATTTCATTTAGTGTACATGCTCTCTCTCTCTCTCTCTCTCTCTCTCTCTCTCTCTCTCGATACATATATATATATATATATATATATATATATAGTATATGTGTGTAAGCGTGTGTGCGTGTGGGCATTTGTGATGGAGTTAAACGACATTCCTTTCATAGCTAAACAAGAAAATATCAACTCGAGCGTAACTTGAGCAATTGAAAGGGTTGAAGGTGAAGAACGTTTACAACCTGCTAAACCCCCGAAGTAGGTCGGGCGAACAGACATTTCAAATCCTGAGGTATTTTCGATCTTCAGAAAAACAAGCCTGGCATTTTCAAGGGTTGAAATCGTAGTCATTTCCCTTGATAATGAATTTCACCAGAATAACTTGCCTTGTAGGCGTTTGGATTAACAATTCCCATATTGTTAAATACTGGCTGACTTTAAATACTTGGATTGGGTTGGCCAAAATATTTGTTCGCTTTATTAAATAAAGCATTTTTTTAGCCAACCCAATATAAGAAGGAAAATATTGGTTTCAAAATCGATTTGACCCTTTTACTATTTTAAACCTTCCTTCTATCTTTCTTTGTCTTTCCTCCGTATTTTCTTTTTTCTCTTTTGGCTTTCTTTCGCGTTTATTTATTTATATTTTCTTTCTTTCTTTCTTTCTTTTCTTTCCTTTCTTTTTATTTTGCTTTTTTCTCTCTTTTTTATTTCTTCTATTTTGCTTTTCTTTCTTTATGTTGCCTTTCTTTCCTTGCTTTTCTCTCGACTTTTTTCAACTTTATTATCTTTTGCTTTTCTTTCTTTCTTTCTTTCTTTCTTTTCTTTCTTTCTTTCTTTCTTTCTTTATTTCTTTTTGTCTTCCAGAACGTTCTTCTCTTACCTTTCTTTTTTCTCTTTTGCCTTTCCTTCTTTCTTTTGCCTTTCTTTCTCCTTTCTTTCTTTCTTTCTTTCTTTCATCTATCAGGTAGCTTGTCACGCGTCACTGGTTAGAAAGCCGGTTTCAGAAGCATTTTAAATTCATTTCTCATTTCATGCTTTACAATCGGCGTGTCTTTAAAGTGACAAATTTTATATCAGTTCACAGGCTAACACTATATATTGTTCTGCTGCTGCCGCGCCTCGAAACAGGTATCTGGGCACGAATAGCAAAAAACGTGAATTCTAGTGAGACATGAAAATCTTAAACGAGTAAAGTATAAGTGGTATAGTGGAACACACCTATTCTATAGTTAATAGACCCTCCCACCTATAATAAGTAACGAGTCGGTCAGTGAGTCGATGCCGGACGACAGTTAGTCGGATACTAAAGTATCAGCGACTACAACTAGATTTCTCTGTGTCATGACCTATTATATCAAGTTCCTAACGTTTTGTACGTCGAACCTATTTTAGGACCGACTTAGTACAAATACAAGCCCCCACTGTGAAATCACTTCCACAACAATAAGATATATTTGAATGGTGACAATTCCAGAAGAAAATAGACTCACTCACACTGGTATCTCAACCTGTGTCATTGCGAGTTTGAGTTTATGTCAATAGAAAACGAATGACAGCATATTTCAAGACATGAACGATCGAGAGTCTTCACGATTTTCTTTCCTTCGTAGCCCTTAGTAAGGCTTTTTTTGCCATATCTCCTTATCCAAACAATGCCAAACATTTAAGTCGCTAAACACTTTGTAATGCCTTTAACATTTTCACCACAAAAGTCAGTAGTCTTGCCCTAAAAGATTTCGTACTTTTCTCGCAAGATCTCAGAAACTTAGAACTATGAAACTTAACAAAAGCGAAAATAGCAGGGGCACCGGATCATATATGGCAGCAATATTCTAAGCATGGACGACTGATAGACTTAAAGATATGTAAGATAGATTCCAGAGAAAAAATCTGTCTCGCCAGACAGTGGACCGACTTTCTTAGCAGATGATCTAGCAATGGATTCAGTGTAGTCATTCGCCCTCATCTCAGCCCCAGAAGGCGCAATGAGTCACTTTCTTGGAGGATAGCATCAGCCATACCGATAGAAGGCAGTGAGGGGTCTCTCAGATGACTAATGGAGAGCAGTTTACTTTTGTAGGCGTTCAAATTGACAAGCCATCTTTTTCCCCACAACGACGTTTTTGAGGTCATTTTGTTCATCGGCTACCATTTTGACATTGAGGAGGCACGGTGGAGTAATGGATAGCGGCTCAGATTAAGGAGTCAGAGAGCCGAGTTCGAATCTATTACATTCACTTACGTGCTAATACCCTTGGGAAAGGCATGAATCTTCTTCTTGTAATGGGTAAATAGCAGGACAGACCGTGTTCTATAGCCTTGGATGGCAACTGGTCTACCTTAGAAAGAAATGGCAACCTACTGCGGGAAAAATCTGCCTCGTCAATCATGTATCGAAAGATACATGATCGCCTAAGCGTGTATCACGCATGGCACACAACTGACTGACTGACCAGTCTTACTATCGAGGCAGGAGTAAATGGTAGTATCGTCAGCGTAAATGCCAAGTTGAGACCTGATATTATCGTGAAGGGCGTTAATGAAGATTAAAACAACGTAGGACCAAGGATGGAGCCGTGGGAGACACTTGCGTTAGTACGAATGGATGTAGACGAGTGGGCGTTCAGGATAACTTTCATTTCACGATTTGATAGGAACGACTGGATCAGCTTAAAAACTTGCACGGTGATATCATAGCTGTTCATTTTGTGGAGAAGACTTGAATGCCAAACCCTGTCAAACCCTTTCACCGTGCTTTATCTAAAGCACGATAGACTCTTTCCGCAATTATTGTTAGTACATTAGCAGTTGATCTGGAGAAACGAAAGCCGTATTGCTTAATTGAGAAAAGGCCCTGTGATGAGAGATGATGAACCAATTACATACTGATTAGGACTTCTATGAGTTTCCCCAAAAGAGGTAGAAGGCTAATAAGCCAATAGTTGGAAGGGTCGGATGCTTCACCAGAGTTCTTAAAAACTGCAACAACAGACGATGACTACCAGCAGGTGAGAAAGCAGGAGGTAGCAAGGTATTTCTTATACAGTTTAAAGTAATAATTCCCAACGTGGTGTTAAAAATGACACGCCATCTTTTGCCCCAGTTAACAACGGTCTTAAGTTCGTTTTGGACACCAGCTGCCATTTTGACCTTGTCGGATTGATTAGCCTTACTATCGAGGCAAGAGTAAATGGAAGTGTCGTCAGCATAGATGCCAAGTTGAGAGCTGATATCATCAGGAAGGGTTTTAATGAAGATTAAAAACAACGTAGGTTACCAAAATGGAGCCCTTGGTGTACATCCTTGTTATCACGAAAGGATGTAGATGAGGGGCCGTTCAGAACAACTTTGATGTCACGATTTGATATAAACGACTGTATCAGCTCCAAAATGTGTCCGGAGATACCGTAAATTTACAGCTTGTGGAGAAGACCTCCTGAAAGCCAGACTCTGTCAAAGGTTTTCAAGATGTCCAATGCTACAGCCCTGGCTTCACCGTTTATATACTTTCCACAATTATCGTAAACACATCAGCAGTTGACCTGGAAAAACGAAAGACATATTGTTTGTCTGAGAAAAGGCCCTGAGATGAGAGATGATGAACCAATTCAATACTGATTAGGACTTCTACGAGTTTCCCCAAAAGAGATAGAATGTTAACAGGCCGATAGTTGGAAGGGCCGGACGGTTCACCAGAGTTGTTATAAACTGGAACAACTGAAAATGACTTCCACAAGCAGGAAATAAGCGAAGCAGCGAGATATTTATTATACATTTTAGAGAGAACATGAGCCAGTTTGGAAGCAGGCTTCTGAATAACTATTATAGGAATACCATCGGGTCCACATGCTTTGTGGGGGTCAATGATAGCAGGTGTGATATCCATATCACTCAACAGAGAATCAGTTCTAAGTGAGAAGTTAGGCAGGGATGCTCTAGATGAGACATGAGTAGAGTTTGAAGAGAATTTACGAGCAATGCATTACGGGCAAAGCATTATCTCTCTATTACAGAGACGCCAGTAGTTACGAGAGCCAAAGATTTTAGAGGCTGACCGGTGCTTCATTCTCTCAGCAAACAGTGACTTAGCTTCTTCGAGGACTCGATTACATTTGTTACGAGTAGTAGCAAATAGGCCCCTGTTATGGCGAGAGCTGTCCAGCTAATATAGCCGGAAATAGTGGTTCCTGTATGCTATGGTGGCCGGGCAGGCTGGTGTGAACCATGGAGAAGATTACGGTTACATATCTGTAAAAATATTACCAGCAATGCATTTTTGTAAGAAAAAAAAATTGCCATCAATACAGTTTTTGCAAAAAAATAACTAAATAAAAAAAGTCAATAAAAATTACCAGCAATACATTTCTGTAAGGGGAAAAATATTACCAGCAATACATTTAAAAACGAAATATCACCAGAAATGATTTTTTGTAAAATAAATATTAATAGCAATGCATTTAAACAAAATTACCATAGATACATTTAAAAAAATTACCAACAATACATTTTTGTAAAATAAATTACTAGTAATTCAATGTTTGTAAAATTGCAAGCAATGCATTAAAAAATAAAATAAAACATTACCAGCAATATATTTTTGTAAAAGAAATTACTAATGCTCTCAAGAAAATTAAATTTCAGCATTAAATGACCCATGAGGTGTTGATATACCGCAAAACAAATAAACATGTCTCTCAAATGAATTATTATTATTTCATCAGTTGTGTTGTTGATCTATAATCATTTTTACACTGACTTCATTTGTATGAATCTTTTGTGAATCATCTTGTTACAGACGTCCACTCTTCAGGAATCAAAACAGTGACATTCAATTTTTTTTTCTCCTTTACCGATTCATATTCCCAGCGAAGGCCATTTCTGTCTCTTCCTGAAAAGTTTAATTTTACTGAGTATAAAACGAGAGCACAGGACAACTGGTCAAGTGTTTTATAACTCTTTGATATTGACCAGTTTTGTTCTAATTTCCTTATCAATTTCAAATGTAGTCTAAAACCCAGCTGACCTGGGTTTTAGACTACATTTGCTATGCTACTTGTATCACGCGTTGGTTACCGCATATCTCGTTTCATTGACTCACTTCATTTAATTTCCTGATACGATATTCGGTTTCAGGCGCTGCACTGATCCTAACTCCGACTAGCATAATTTTTATCTGTTCATATCATTTGTCACTCATTCTAAATAAAGCTATTCATATATATATATATATATATATATATATATATATATATATATATATATATATATATATATATTTATTTATTTATTATAATTTTATCATATAGTAAAATGGCTTTGTCTATATGATAAAATTATAATAAATAAATAATTATCACTATACTAGCGGTATCGAGCCCTCTTTTGGATTAATGCTGTGAACGTTGGAATTTATATATTACTTTCGTTCTCATCGCATCGTATATATATATATATATATATATATATATATATATATATATATATATATAGAGAGAGAGAGAGAGAGAGAGAGAGAGAGAGAGAGTAGATAAGTTGGTCAATAAAATAAGATCAATGTAATCAGTCCGAAAAATATATTAATATTAACCACGTGACAAAAATGAAGCACGGAGATTAAGGTTCCAAGTTCGGAATTTTCCAACAGGCCTGCATTCTCCATCGGCGGATGCGAGAAATACACAGAGGGACGGTAGAAACTACCCAACATTAGTTCTTGAAGCTGGGTAGTGTCCCGCTTTTAGGGGGAATTATTAGTAAAAATCCGTCCCCTGTTTGATTTCTCGCTGTGCGAAACTTTTTGTGAAAATAACCTTAGATTTAAAAATTGTGATTGGTCGTGGGTGGAACGGGGAGTGAAATGCTGTATTTAGAAGAAAAAAGTTACAGGAACAGGGGTGGGGACGTTTAGTGCTGAGAGATTTTTTTGTTAGGATAAAGTGTGGGAACATAGCGAAAGAGGCAATAAAAATAAAATGAAAGAGAGAAAGTGAGAGGAAATAAATAGCACAAAAAAAGGGATAAAGAATCCTTTAGGAAAATCATTGTTAGAAAATGGTGGGGTGCGGAAAAACTAAAACTGAAATGAAACATAGCAAAATACTAAAAATAAAGATAATGGTAATATGAAAAGGGAAAAACATAAAAAAATAGATGTGTTGTGTATTAAGATTAGATCAGAGTGTAAAACGCATTAAAAATAAAATAAAATAAAAGAGAAAAAATAGGGGAAGAAATAGTACAAAAAAGCGATAAAGAATTATTTTGGAAAATCATTGTCAGAAAATGGGGGGGCAAAAAAAATAAACTGAAATAAAAGATGTAACAATCTGTAACGTAACAAATGTAAAATTATATACACACATATATATATATATACATATATATATATATATATATATATATATATATATATATGAAAAATATAGTCTTAAGGTGTGCTATATTTATGGGATAAAGTGCTCAATATCAGAGACAGAGCGTCTGTAAACTGTGACCTGACGACTGCCTCCTACATAAAACAGACTGTAACCTCTAAGTGTTGACTTCAAGGTTCATTTATATATATATATATATATATATATATATATGTATATATATATATATATATATATATATATATGTGTATGTGTGTTATATACCGTACCTATGAATACTAATCATCATAAATACGTTGGACACTATTGTAAGTGGGAGTAATATGTTTTCTAAGTAGTCCACAACTAGCAGTGCTTTACCTACTTCCCGCGAGTATTGTATTTTGTTGATGTTATAAAGATTACCATTTCATTTTCAACCTCTGTTTTGGTTATTCCTCATTCAGTAACCTTTTCTAGGTTACAACAATATATATATATATATATATATATATATATATGGTCGCTTCTTATTGTGATGAAGGGGCTTGCATGGCCCAATGACGCAGTGAGCGATGCCGTCGGGAGTTCTAAACACCTGGTAAAACCATCTTTGGCAGCAAGGTCGAAGACGAGGACAAACGGATGACGATTATAACAGATCTCAACGGTTGGACCAGTTGATGAAGAGGGCTACGCATGACAGATATGCTACAGAAGGCGTCACTCGAAATTATAACAGAGTTACCAGCAGTCCGTTGCAGTCCATTGCAGTTTCATAACTGGATTCTGCATGTCTCATTCCATATGTGCCGCAGAGGAAGGTCATGAAATCAAGTGTGTGGGTCACTTCCTGGCAAGTTGAGGTCCACCTTAAACAAATTCACGGCATCAGCACTTTATTCTACTCTGATTTTCTTTCACCTCTAACACTTGCAATGCTTTCACCAGCAAAAACTTTGTTTAATCTAGATTGTATTACTATGTGACCAATACCAAATCTCTGGAATAATAAACTCAACAGTCAAAGCATCGAATCGATGATCATTCGATGGTCAGGACATGTAGCGAGAATGGAAGATTCATGGTTTCCACGTCAAGTCTTATTCATTGAACTCATTTCAGGGAAAAGACCATGAGGTTGTCCTCTTCGAAGATACAAGTCCAACTCAAAACAATACTGAAAACCACTGGACTTGAGCCTAAATCTTCTGAAACACATCCACAAGGCCACACTAAATAACGATGTTCCATCACCATCGGGATCAAAGACTTTGAGGCCACAAGAAAAGAAACGACAATGAGAAAAGCTCGACAAAATCAATTTCGACCTCTACTAACATTACTATTTATTCAATGCTTCCGGTTCTTCTTTGCATGAATTGGTCTACATAGTCACCAATTCTATCATCATAAAGGAAGCGATCAGAAAAGAAGAAATTTTATTCCTTGTATACGAGATAAATCCGTCGACAACGATAAACACACTGTTTAAATTTGTTCTATATTTATAGAAGGGTTTGTATAAGGTTATCAAAAAAGTCCTTGTCGTTTTTTTACGTCCTGTTAGAATTGAGAACTGAAACGCAAATGAGTTACTCATCTGCCGAGAAAGTAATGGTATGGATGTGGCCATTGCTCTTGACCAATGCGGGTGCGGTGCGCACGCGCATCAGTCATAGTTCGAGCAGCGGTGTCGAAGCAGCTCGTTCGGGGTCGTCTGCTTTATAACTTTAATTTGGGCTTGTCCGTAGCTGCACCAAGGGATCGTGCTGTGAGTGAACGCACCGCCATGCATTGGTTCTAGAATTTCAGTTCGGGAGATCGGCCCCTTTCTGGTTGTTGGGTCCAGAATAACGAGGCCCTGAAGGCGGTCACAGAGGAGGACAATAGCCAAAACTGTGGTGAGCTTGCTGAACGCTTCCAGGTTTCTGACGAAACAGTCAAACTTCACGTGCACCGCAAAGTTGAGCAAGTGGGTACCCCACTCAATGTCAAAAGCTAACAAGCAACAACCTGTGTCTTGTTCCTTTCTCGGCACCACAACATACCCATATTTGATCGAGTGCTCCACAGTGACGAAAATTGGGTACTGTCTGACACTCCCAAACGTTCCAAGCATCAGTTGTCACAACGGGACCCTGTGCCTCACACCACAAAATCACCACTACACACACGCAAGGTCATGCCCTGTATTTCGTGGAATAGTCGACAATTGGTTCACTATAAGCTACTACCAATTAGTTTTGAATGACAGTGTCAGCGTATATAGAGGATTCAAGAATAAATTTCGTGAGGATCGAACTCGCTACTCAATCATAAATGATCCATCGAGACAAGCATGTTGAAATATTTAATAATTATTACCCGACAAGAATGAGATTCGAACTCACGCAGGAAGAACCGAACGGATTAGCACATTAGGCCACAATCGGCTCTTGATATAGAGATCAATAAATTACAAGATAGACTCATTTTGTCATGTAAAACTTTTTACCGCATTCTTTGAAATACCCACTACATATAAAAAGATGGTCACTGAATTTGAATGCCTAAGACAAAAAACTTCCCAATTTATCAAGTTTCAAATTAAAACGCTCATTGTTTTCTTTCAATATTGAACGGTAGGAAACTAGGATCGGAAATTGGTTCCTGATATATTTGCTTTGACGGTGTGTCGTTTATAGCGCATTTCAGAATTTAATTGGGAAAACTAGCAAAGAAATCATTCTGTTTGAGAATCAAATATCTAATACAAAGTTCCACCATCTGGGGTAGTCTTTTAACCAGGAATGCCAACTTTTCATTAATCATCAAGTCTTTTTTATATTTAAATATACGTTTATTCTATTGGTGTATTCACATGTTTGGTTTGGTTTATTTTGTTTTACGGCATATCAATTTCAATGGGTTATTTAATGCTGACAACATTCTTATGATAGATTCGTATGAATACAATATGTATTCTTTGGTTTAGATTGATTTGGTTTATTTTGTTTTACGGCATATCAACCTCAGTGGGTTATTTAATGCTGACAACATTCTTATGATAGATTCGTATGAATACAATATGTATTCTTTGGTTTAGATTGATTTGGTTTATTTTGTTTTACGGCATATCAACCTCAGTGGGTTATTTAATGCTGACAACATTCTTATGATAGATTCGTATGAATACAATATGTATTCTTTGGTTTAGATTGATTTGGTTTATTTTGTTTTACGGCATATCAATTTCAATGGGTTATTTAATGCTGACAACATTCTTATGATAGATTCGTATGAATACAATATGTATTCTTTGGTTTAGATTGATTTGGTTTATTTTGTTTTACGGCATATCAATTTCAATGGGTTATTTAATGCTGACAACATTCTTATGATAGATTCGTATGAATACAATATGTATTTTTTGGTTTAGATTGATTTGGTTTATTTTGTTTTACGGCATATCAACCTCAGTGGGTTATTTAATGCTGACAAAATTTTTTATTGCTGGTAATATTTTGTTTTGTCAAAAATCTGTTTCTGGAAATACTTTTCCTTCAAAATTGTATTGCTGGTAATTTTTTTTCAGAAAGTATTGCTGGTAATACTTAACTATTTGCCCATAGCTGGGACCCTAACAAGTGCTACCACCCCGGGTCAGGGTGTATCTGGGAACACCAGCAATTAAGAGGTGGTTCCACGCTCCTCAAAACCTCCTGCCTTGCTGCTGGATGTAGTTTATCGTCTTACCCTGGACGCGGATGTAGTTTAACGTCTTACCCAGGACGAGCGGTGATATGTGAGTTTCATGTTTTAGTTTTGTTGAAGTTATATTTTTGAATACAATTTAATTTCTTTAAGAAATTGTAGGATATTATATAGATTAATGTCATGAAAAAGTTCTTTCATGTTGATGGTTTGATTTGTTGATTTTGTTTAGCGGTATATCAAAATCTCCGTGGGTTATTTAATGTCGAAATCTAAATATTTTGAACACAATTTTATGGCTTCAATTAAATATACTTTAAAAGCATTTGGATGCCTTCAGCTCCAGATAAAATGAATTGTTGGTCATTTTGTTTTAAATACGTATTTTGGTTAGTATACTATACGTATTTCTGGCAATTTTTATATGAACTGTATTGCTGGTATTTTTACTATAAAAATGTATTTTTTTCTTTAATACTATTTGGCTTTTGTTTGGCCTTTCACTATTTACCCATAGCTGGGACCCGAATAGTTACTGCTAATAGGATGGACCTGGGAACAATAGCAATTAAGAGGTGGTTTCACTCTATTCAAAAATTCCTGATCAGAGGCCTTGCTGCTGGATTTTGTTTATCGTCTTACCCAGGACGCGGATGTTGTTTAACGTCTTACCCAGGATGCCGGGTGTAGTTTAACGTCTTACCCAGGACGAGTATTCACATGTTTTACGTGTTTCACTGATGTGATCCAAACAACCAAGGTGAAAGTAAAGTTTAATGGCAGAAAAAGGCATCTAGATTTATAGGTTTATTCCATCTGGCAGCGTGTGCCGTTTATGGAGAATTTCATGAAAAGCTTAACACAATTTACGGAGAACTTAGACCAATCTCCCTCCAAACAAAAACGATTACAGAAAGGGATTGTCAATGGAATTCCGAGCAACAATCGGGAGGTCGAAGGATGATGATGATGATGATGATAGTGCATTTTAGAGTTTAATTGAGAAAACACACAAAGAAGGAATTCTGATTCCTCGTGAGCTTGATAACCGAACACAATTTTCCAGCATATGTGGCAGTCTTTTAATTATGAATCTCAGCCTTTTCATTTATTTCATCGAATTGTTACAGGTGATGAAAAATGGGTTTTGCATGTCAACAGAAAAAGAAAGTGGTTATAACAGAATGAGAAAACCAATTCCAGTACCAACTCTCGAGCTACAGAAGTCCTTGCAATGTGACTAGTGAAATATGAAAAGTGTTCACTATTTACATTACTCGGACTATTGTCCTCATCTTTGTCGCAATGTCTATCACAAAGTTACGCCCCGGCCTTCTTCAGGTGATTGGAATGTCGAACTGAGCCCTTTATTTCGCTCACTGGGGTAGACTGTTCTAGTTCCACGTGCCATGTCTAATGGATGTCAGTTAACTCCTGTCAATTCCCCTCCGAAACGTTGTGACAGACATGGCGACAAAGATGAGGACAATAGTCCGAGTAATGTAAATAATGTACATAATACCTCATCTCAAGAATATAGACAGATAATGAAGTGTTGTCCATCTCGAACTGATGGTACACAGAAGGACCATCACTGCAGACGTTTCTTGTCAGAAATTTGGTCGGGTAGACGAAAAATTACACTGAAAGTGTCCTGTTTTGGTAAATAGAAAAGGTTTTTATTCACCAGCGTAACAATACAAGAGCATGCTATATTAAAATATCATCGTTCTACGAAAATTAAAATGACATGGGAGCTTCTTCTACAAATATACGCTATTTAACATTTAGATATTTTCATTTGTTTTGATCACGAGAACATTTCATAAGTGACTTTTCTTTTATCCGTTTCTTTAAATGTGCGTTGCTTAGCAAGTTTTCGCAATTAATTCACAATTATTGTCTGCAACAATAACAAAAAATATTTATATATGTCGCATTACAAATGAATAATTTCTTATTTCTCCACTTCTAAATGTTGATTTGAATTAAAAAAGAAAATTAAAAGAATAAGCTGCTTCATTACTATTGCGTATTATTTTACAAGGTTATTCGGTAGATATTTACGCAATATAGAAATGTAGAGAAAGAATGAAAAGATCCCGGGGTTTTCTGCTCGCCTACTTAAAAAAATAATGTCAGCAGCTCAGAAGGCGACAGCATGATGGAAGATAAAGGCAAACTACAGTACTTGAAGTCGTGGCCAAATTATTTTTTCTCCTACGTTGCTGTCGTCATCTGAAAACAGCTGTCGCCAAGAATAAAAAAATATGCAGCCGTCCTTTAAACCTAATCGGGTTACAAACATGTCATTGCCTTCGAGGCTGTGACTAACACGTACACACAAGATCGCAGCAATGACAGCATTCTCGAAAGAAGTCTTCGAAAAATAAAAATAATAAAAATAACTGCAGTTCTTTGTCGAAATATTTGGTTGTTATTTACTAAGCCCATCTTAGTTTTTGCATAAGACATGGGGCGCGCCGTGATGTTTGAGATCTCAACTATCTACAATTTCAGATTTCTATTACACCATGATCCAGCGACTGGTTCAAATATTACGTTGACCAAAACTTTCTGTTCTCGCCGGCAGATGGCATTAGGAATAATTAATTTGAACTAGTTTAATTCAAAAAATTGCTTTTGACTGTACACTGACAGCTGTCATATCGGCTGTCATATTTAGAACTGGCGTATTTTATTTATTGATTCTAACATCGGATAAGAAAGAAAATAAGCAACATTGTTATTCTAAGTTGAAAATGCAGCTAGAAAGCGATAAAAAGAAGGATTTGTGTAGGTTGTGGAGAAGATAATGGAAATGATCGAACAGTTATTTGCGAAGAATTATGATTGGATAGACCAACTGAGATACAAAAAGATCGGTTCAGGATATTACTTGAGAATAATTAACATTATATACGACCAATATCTACAATCATTATATACTACCAATATCTACAATCATTATGTATTTACAATCGAGTAAAATAATTATCGACAATAATTAACAGAAAATGTATAAAATTCCATGAGGAATACGTTTGTCAATTCTTGACTGGAGTTAAGGTGTAGTCCGAAAGTCTTCTCACCCTACATCATAATATAATTTTCAGTTTTATTTTGTGCCACGAAAATGATGTTCATACAGACCTTCTCGATGTGTGACAGCGTCAATGAAAGTGAATAAAACTAAATCCAGTACACGTGATCGAGCGGCGCTATATCAAGTTTAATTCGTTACCTGTTCGTCACCGAGCCCGTTGGTACAGTTGGTATGGCGTTTGTCTCCTATCGTAACTGTTCGGGTTTAAATTCTCGGTAGTGGATGCGCACTGCTGATGAGTCCCAAATATAGGACGAAACGGCCGTCCAGTTCTTTCTGCATTCTGTTGAGGTTTCTTCTAGACTCGATGAATTACTTAATTATGATATATATATATATATATATATATATATATATATATATATATATATATATATGGTATATTTGCCTCCTATCGTAACTATTCGGGTTTAAATTCTTGGTAGTGGATGCACATGCTGATGAGTCCCAAATATAGGACGAAACGGCCGTCCAGTTCTTTCTGCATTCTGTTGAGGTTTCTTCTAGACTCGATGAATTATGTAAAATATATATATATATATATATATATATATATATATATATACCAGCCTATATCGTGACAATTCACTTTATTACAAAAAAAACCTAGGGAAATATATAAATCTATTTCCTCACCATATATATCGGCTAAATAGCAGGATTTGGCTGGACCTTCTCTTGAGGGGTGGGGACAAGGTTATGGTTAGGGTTAGGGTTTTGCGGGGGTGGGGGCAAAGCCGTTTATAGAATTGTTTGTCGCGGCTTCACTTAATTTATGACGGTGTAGACGTAAGCTAGAAAATTGGAATGACATTCGTATTGGTCCTACATAGAGGACCCTTTTATCCTTCTCTCTTCCCTGACGAGTTTTATCTTCTGTGAATTGGTTTCACTTTTCTATTTATATTACGTCCGTGGACCGAAATACGAGGAAATAGACTCACGAGGGAAATTTAACGGAGATACTTGGAAATTAATGTTCAAAATGATATTTACGTTCATACAGTCTTACTAATGTATTGCTATCTCCGCCTACAAAGGTCCTGTGTGGGACCTAGGCTCACCCCAGATCCATGGGGAGTAGTGGGTCATTACTCTACCGAGATGACCCAATGCGTGCTGGTAGGGGGCGGATGTGACACGCTTGAACGATCATGTCTCTTTTCGATCACCCAAGGGTTTTTGCGCGTAAGGTAATGTAATGACCCCGTTTCCTCATCCCGAGCCGTTATTCATTACACCACCCGCACATCCAAGATTACAGTACCTGGTATCCCACGTGGTCACCCATCTAGGTACTGACCAGTTTCGACGTTGCTTAACTTCGGTGATCTGACTAGAACTGGTGTTTCAACGTGATATGGCCGTAAGCCACTAATGGGCTTCGCAAGTTATAATTTAATCTCGGGTTAGCTTTGCATACATTCAATAAAGTGTGTCTGTGGGATAGCGATTGTAGACTAGATGCCAGATCAGGATCTATCATCTTGCATATTCGTCTCTGGATTTTGTGAAGGACCTCGAGACGTACATTGGGAGCACCAGACCATATATGACAGCAATATTCCATGCAAGGATATAAATAATTATTCATGTCCATACCTAGAATCCTCAACACACACATGCAGAAAAAAACACTGGACGGCCATTTCATACTGTTTGGAACTCATCAGCAGTCAGCATCCTCTACCAACTTTGTGAATCGAACCCGGGCAGTTAAAATACGACGCAAGCATCATACCATTGGGCCAGCGAGTCACAGTGGTGAAGAGAAAATTAAGTTACTAGACACAATATAGCGCTCGCACCTCATCCTATTTCCGGTGGTGATACTTATCTAATCATATATGACCCACAGGACTGACCCCAATTTGGGGGTTTGTATAATTTTCATAATAACTGAACTTAGAATCCTCAACCTACACACATGTAGAAAGGTATTGGATTAGCTTTATGAAGGCAAATGTAAGGGGTTTTATTTTGCAAATAGAAGTAAAATGTGGTTAGTTTGTTAGAATTTTAAAATTTAAGGACCCTCATGAATACAGTTCAAAGCAAATGAAACTCAAGGTAAATTACGGAGTGATGTAATTTAATGTTTAATAAACGAAAAGAAGAAAACGTTCTTGAATTTGTTTTATAATGCAATTATATTGAGATTAATTGATGCTTTGTATATTTTAAATAATACAAAGTTTTGAATTTTAATTTTTTAAACAAGGGTATCATTGAACACAACAAGGATCTTGTGTTTATGGAACTGTTTTTGGCGAATTCCGGCGTTTCCTCGTCTGCTGAAACCAATTTCAAGTGACTCAATGTTACACTATTTATAACCTTTACGTTTTTTTTTTATTCCTTCTTTTCGCAAATACCACAACAATGGCCTCCTAAGTAGGATGTAAAAGATGGAATTGATATTTATAATTTGAACAATGCAATATGGATGCTTTATTGTATTTTGCTATTGTTTCAACAAAAGTTTGCTCAATAGAATCATTTGATGTGACCACAGCTGGTTTTCCTCGTTTTAAGCACCGACCTGTTGGTAAGTGCTAACACTTAAACAAGATTCCCTATTTTCTGAGTTTTATCGTTGTTTCTCAGCACAATGTAAAACTGTACAATGTTAACAGTTCATCAAATCAGGATATCAAATATGGAACAGGACAGTGATTGTTGCTATTTGCACAATGGCTGCTTTGGGCTGCAATTCGTTTTTTGATGGTTTTCTTTGTTTCAATATCAGAATTGGTTTCCTCTTTTCAATTACATACTCATTCCTGGTATATCTTCATCAACATATCAGAGAAAATTTAAAAATTGGCATATTAAAAGGGTTTGCAAATAAAATACTCCAATTTCATTAACGCTTTCACTGTTGCATTGTCATAGCATTGTTGCCTGGCTGTGCTGTCCCATTTGGGGCAAAATAGGAAATTACCATTTAATCGAAATAAACAACTCTAAAGACGCTGGCAGCAAATTACCTGTGCGCTGCCATTTTAATTTTTTATCGAATGCTGTGCGGTACTAAGCTAAAAAAAAAATTAACACAAAATATAATAAAAATACGTAAAAAAAGGTATGCTACTATATATTATATACTGGTTTCAAGATAGTTCCAAGCGTTACTTAATTTAAAATTTCTTGAAATATATATATATATATATATATATATATACAGTAGGCAGGCTATATGACATAAAAAGCGTATTAGTACGTCCACAGCACAGTTTACTATTATACTAAGCATAATAGGAATCAATATACAGAAAGACATTTAAAACAATCGCCAATATCAATAAAATGTTATATATATATATATATATATATATATATATATATATATATATACTCCACTCTCCAGTCGAATTCGACGTATGAGGGTCAAGCAGATCAGTTCCTAGGAAACTGACAGCACATTAGATTTGATTATAGTGGTAAAGGTTTTGTGCAGAACCATCCACACTTTTTGAAGGGGCGAATACAGAGACCTGGTGCACTACGTGCCACAAGGTCCCCAAAGACCCCCCCTGTAGGTTTTGAATTCAGAGTTGTCCTTCTACGAGATCAGTTGCCATCAAAGGCTATAGAACCCAGTCTGTCCTGCTATTTATCAAGGGTATTAGCGCGTAAGTGAATGTAATGGATTCAATAATTGCCGCTTCAATAGCTTTTCCGCCGATTTAACGTAGCTTCTTCTTCTATGTGCTGTGTCTCTTCAGGACTTAGGCGATCATAGCTCTCCCCAATCTCCTGTCTTTCTTAATAGATTTTGTCTTTGTCATTTTTCCTAAACCTTTTTCCGCTTTCCATTTTCTCAAGCTCGCTAAGTAGGTTATGAGTGTTTCTTCTGTCATCCCTCTTACCCCAAAGCCGATCCTGTGAACATCAGATTTACCAATCCATGTTTCCTCATTATTTACCCTAGAAATTACGACTGTATATTTCTGATGTTAAGTATAAGTTCCTTCTTTGTTTCCATTTTCTCTAAAACTTCATCGTTGTTCACATGTTCGGTCCATGGCATCCTCATCATTCTTCTGTGGAAGATTGTGAGGGGATTCTACTATTTGCATTATTCGGACTATTGTCCTCATCTTTGTCGCCATATTTATTACAACGTTTCGGCCGTTGTACGCTCCTGCCATCTTCAGGTGGTTGGAATGTCGAACTGAACCCTTTATTAATTCTGCTTCGAGATTTAAAAGTTTTTCTCATCTTTGTCGCCATATTTATTTACAACGTTTAGGCTGTTGTACGCTCCTGCCATCTTCAGGTGGCTGGAATGTCGAACTGAACCCTTTATTACGCTCGCTGGGGTAGACTGTTCTAGTTCCACGTGCCATGTCTAATGGATGTCAGTTATCAGTAATCTCCTGTTAATTCCCCTCTCCAAGTTCTCCACTGTCTTAACCGGGTATTGAACTCACACTCTTTGAGTCCTGTCACTGGATCTAACACAACGCCTTTATCCACTGTGCTATGTATCCTTGAGGACAATAGTCCAAATAATGTAAATAGTGTACATAATACCTCATCTCAGAAATATAGACAGATATTGTGAGGAGATTGTTCAGCATTCGCTGCTATATAGGAAAACTGATACCAGAATGCCTTTCTTCTTTTTCTCTATATCTCATTCTTTGATGAATAATTTATAAAAGGGAAACATGTTAAATTGATAAACGTTTCTTATTCGTCCTTTATCCTATTCTTTGTTTGAATTCCGATCCATATTGATTTGTATTTGATCCCAAGTCATATATATATATATATATATATATATATGTGTGTGTGTGTGTGTGTGTGTGTGACGTCATGAGCTGCGGTGCGATTTTCGCTTCGTCTTATATGCACGTGTTTATCGTTGCTTGGAAATCATCCATGTAAACAGTAACAGACTATCATCACTGTCTTGTCATGTATATGTTGTACAGTAATTAACATCTTTGATAATGGCTTATGTAAGCCGAAAGCTTAGATTGGATTAAAAAATATGGATCAATATTGTGATTTTCTTTCTTAGTTTAATGATAATGTTATTAAGCTTATCAGACGTTATGAAAAGAATTTACATAAAATAAATAGACAACACTTGTCTATATTATTTAATGAAACATGTATATAATATATATATATATATATATATATATATATATATATATATAGGTTTGGTTTGGTTTGATTTGTTTTACGATATATCAACCTCAATGGTTTATTAAATGCCGATAAGATTTTTATTGCTGGTAATATTTTTTTCGAAAAATGTATTGATGGTAATAATTATTTTCTTAAAAAATTTATTGCTCGTATTAATTTTTTGCAAAAATATATTGATGGTATTAAGAACTATTTTTAGACTTTCATAGTGCTTTGAACTCAGTTTGGGGGTTAACTATTTGCCCATAGCTAGGAGCCTAACAGGTACTACCACCCCGGGTCAGGGTGGACCTGGGAACACCAGCAATTAAGACGTGAATCCACGCGGCTCAAAATCTCCTCATCAGAGGCCTTGCGGTTAGATGTAGTTTATCGATGTTGTGGTAGGATCCACCTAATTTGCATAGTGGAGTACCGACCATATAAATATGGTTGGTACCGGAAAGAGAGGAAGGAATCAAGAGATTCAACCAGAGACTCTGCCCGACTGCGACTCAGTCAACACATTCTCCAGGAACGGTCTTACCAGGAATATACAAAAGACTATATGTAAATAGTGTGTACACGTTCTTGTTTCAATACATTTTGTTCTAAGTACATTTTGTATTGCATTATTATTCCATGCATTAGTCAAGTTTCAATAATCGACTTACTCACGACGCGGATGTAGTTTACTCAGAACGCGGATGTAGTTTATCGTCTTACCCAGGACGCTATATATATATATATATATATATATATATATATATATATATATAAATAAAAACAAAGATTATTATCAATATTTACAAAGTCTTGCTTTTTATGACACAATGCGAAAAGGGAGAAGTAGAGGATTTTTTCTTTGTATTACCGGAACTCGTAAAACAACATATACAATTTTTAGCACGTATTTTTTGTGTAACACATTAATCTGGAAAATCTTGCAAAAATAAAAATAATTGTCGGATGTTAATCAAACTTTCAGAAATTATTCACAGATGATAGAAATTATTATAAATATGTTGTTTTATTTTTTTTTATTAAAGTCATGCCAGAAATATTTCTTTTATATTTATTACCCCTCCCCATAACTAATTTTATGAAAACGCTAGAAATTCGATCCCGTCTGGTTTAGTGATTACGGTAGTTAAACGCACAAGGCGTTGAGGAATGCAAATCATTTTTTTTTTTTTTTTTAATTGGACCCCCCCTCTACCTGAAAATCAGCTCTGAATTGTAACATACAAAACTCAATAAAATAAAGATATTATTTAATTTCAAATCCTTTTATTTGCTTTTTGTTGTTTTTATGAATATGGACAATATTTTCTGAAAGCAAAAAAATTTTTCGATGAAAAATGAATTTTTAATACAATTATTTGTTATTTCTTAATTATAATAGACTTTTGCATTTAAGTTGTTCAAATATTATAAAAATAATTAAAAGCCGCATCGGGTTTTCTAAGTCTCCTTATGAGATAGATTTTTGTTTAGTGCGTTGTAAATTGTATCATTTTGACTAATCAGAAGATCCGCGGTAATTAAGAAATGTAATTTTCTGTTTATAATCGGGCTGTGATTGTAAAGTACGGAAGACCAACCAGAATACAATTAAGTTGCGTTATTTGAGTTAAGCATTGTTCTCCACTGTTAAGGCCTTTACTTTTGCGAAACACGTGTGGAGAAGTTAATTTGATTTTTCAATTTGAACTGAGAAGGGTACCTACAAGTATCACTATCATCTTATGAAATTTATATGATCTTATTTTTATATTAATCTCAGTTATGACATTTTTCCATAAATGAAATATCAAAATTAATAATAAAATGAATGGAAATACAAATAACACAGTAAAATGTAATGAATGTACATAAAATTATAATATTTTATGTACACTTCTAATAAAATTTCATAAGAAAGGTACCTATAAATTAATTAGATACCTTTCTTATGAAATATGAAATTTAATCTCACTCTTAACAGTCTTATTTTAATTTCTTTATAATATATTTTTCATAAAGAATCGTAAACGTAAAGGTGAAAGCTAAGTACAAAAAAAATTACAGCGCTGAAAGTTTTCCTTAAAAATAATGAGGTAAATAATTTCTTCACTTAAATGTAAATAATTTCACTTTTCTCCTTCCGTAGAACAAATTATCCTCCCGGAATCCGTCAATATGTCATTCATCACCTGTCAAGTGACGCGAAAGTTTATGACCTGCTTTGTTTTATTTTCAAATTACATCTTTTCGGCGCAGAAGCTAAGTTAAGCTTGGTTCAAAATATTTTAAATAAACATTATAATTTCTGATTTTCTTAAAATAAGTTTTGAAAAAATGATAATTGATATTTAAAAGAATTTCAAAATGAGATTTCCATTTTTTTTATAAAATGGAGAAAAATGGTCAATTTTGCTGACTCAAAAAAAAAAGATTTTTAACGAAAATTTCGGACGTGCTAGGAACGATTAAAAAATGTAAAAAAAATACCCCCAAAATACTTTGATCTTTCCTCTTAATAATAACATAAACATTTAGACGATAAAATTTTGTTTTTGTCATTTGGCGTCTTTTTCATCATGCTATGCTCTTTTTTTAGCGATCTCGTGGAGGTACCTAATTATTGTTAGTGATAAAAGAAAAAAATAGCACTATATAATTTCATTGGAACAGGCTTAATTTTTATCAGCATGAAATTTTTAAATTTATTAATTTGGTGCAAAATAAGAAAATTTCCATATTTTGATAGAATATCCAGTATTTTCAAGACTTTAATCCAGAAACCAAGTTAAAGTGTTCAACAAGATATATTAATTCTAAGATTCTATTTATGTAAATTATATAATCAAAAATAAAAAATAAAATTTACTCCAGCTTTGTTTAGATCAAAATAATAAAAAATAATTAAAAAAAAAACAAAATAACTTTCTATTATCATTTTTCCTTTCACTTTTAGATTCTATAATTATTATGCAGAAAATTACAGACAAGAATTAAGCAGTAGAAATGTCCATTTTATTTCAGAGAAACTGCACATAAATATCTGTAATGCTATATATAGCAAAATCTTTTGTCTAGTGCACAAAAAGAAAAAAAAAGTTGTTGGCGGCATCAACTGGTTAGTGGTTAATTAAACATACTGGTGGAAAAAAATAATATTAAGTCATTTGAGTTGTATTAATATAGTAAATGCCAACAATTCAACCAATACCAAACTGCAAAGAAAGAATCTGATAGAATTAATTTCATGATCATATTAACTATCGTTTAATTTAGATTTTTTATGCTATTTCCTTTTACCAATACCTTAACAAAGTAAATGCTTATAGATTAAAATATAAATTACCAATGCTTAACTACTAAAATATAAACGGCCAATACTTATCAATCTCTGAAGCAAGTAAATGTTTACTGACTTAAATATAAACTACCAATATTTATCAGTGCCCGAACCAAATAAATACTTATAGACTTAAATATAAGCGACCATTGTTTACAAATTCCTACACCAAGTTAATACTTATAGACTCAAATATAAGCGAGCAATCTGTACCAATCCAGGAAATTCTTATAGACTCGATTATAAACGATAAATTTTACCTACCCCCGAACGAAGTAAATCAGTCAGTTACGTGCCATGCGTGATACACGCTTGGGCGATCATGTATCTTTCGATACATGACTGACGAGGCAGATTTTTTCCCCGCAGCAGAGGATTCATATCTTTCCCAAGGATATTAGCACATAAGTGAATGCAATGGATTCGACTAGAATTCGAACTCGGCTCTCCGATACCTCAATCCGAGCTGCTATCCATTACTCCATCGGACGAAATACTTAATTCAAATCTGAATGACCAATATTGCTGATTCTATTTTAACAGACTGATTCTTTTATAAAAATAAATAGAATGAATAATGACATAATTGCAACAGCTATAAGTACGGACTTCATTCAATCTCAGTATATACATGTCACCCACTGACTTTACCGTTACCCCTTCACTGTATCGATTTACTTTCAGCACGAATAAACTAATTATTTCTGGTAGTATTGAAAATTTCGTTGTTTAATTTTGATATTTTTCCTTGAAATTTCTTTGTCCTAGTTTCGGCATTCAGTCTGTAGCCTGTGCATTGAAACAGAAAAAAAAAGAAGAATCACGGGCAAACCTTCCTGACAGAAATGAGGCTATTACAAATATCTAAAAAGAGTGAGTAGGTCAAGTGGGGATAGAAATATTATGTTGCACCAATCTTCAAGTTGAGAAGGACCAAACAAATTATCATTGCCCTGAAAATCAAGAAGATGCCGGCTTTTAGTTGGGTTCGAATACAAACTTACGACGCTGGTGTAAAAAAGATAAAAGAAAAAAAAGTAACTCTCTCAATCACGAAGCAAGCCACGTAAAATTATCTTCTCACATATGACTTTTGTTTGTTCGTTTTTCGCCAGTGGTCACACAAAAGCAAAAAAAGCAAACAATTAAATGATTGGGAAGCCTAACATGAAGATAAGCAAGTAAACAATGTCCACATTACAGTATTAAAGTAAAAAAATATCCACATTACAATATTAAAGTAAAAAAAATGTTCACATTACAATAATAAAGTAAACAATGTCCACATTACAATATTTACAATATTAAACTGTTATTTGAATATCGGAGCAATTAAGGTGGAAATAATAAGAGGATTGTTTTTTTTTTTAATTTTTGTAATTATCTGAATTAAATACACAGGTAACGCAACAACATTGAAAGTGAAATCTATCATGTGATTTAACCCAAGGTGGATTCCTGCCTTTTCCAAGGGCATTAGTGCGAAGTGAACAAGACAGACATGGTGAGAATTTAAACTCTGATGAAACAAAGGAATATAGCTCGTCAGAACACTTGCCATGGATGTAGCGAGAGGCTTGCGACTGTTAGTCTGTGGGAAAATGGTTGCAGCGTGGAAAACAATCACCCACAAGGCCATATAGATGCTTTTTAACTCTGTCAAGACAATCAAGTGTGGACTGGGCAGCTCCAGCCAAGATATGGCAGCGATACTCCAGTTTTGGTCTCATCTAGCTTTACTAAAGATAGACTTTAGCAGGGGAGGTAATCAGATGCTTACTGGAGCGGTACAATGAACAGATAATTTTTCCGGTACGTTTAGCACTAGATCGTATATGTGAGTTACAAACCAATCCTTTCCATATATGAGGGTAGGTCAGTGGAGAGATGAGCTACGAAATTCTAGTTATCCAGATTTTGTGAGGTGCAACTATATACTATTGTGCTATCTGCATAGATCATATTTATTATAAAACCCAGGTTGTGTGTGTGTGTGTGTGTGTGTGTGTACGTTTATATATTGGATCGGATTTCCTACATTTTTCAACCGATTTCAACAAAACTTCACAGGACTACGTAAAATTACCTTGCGGTGGTTCTGACAGCGCCCAAAATTGGAAAAACACAATTGTTTTTGCACGAAATCAATTTGAAAACACGATTAAGAGGCATCGCGAGAATGAAAGGGGGACAACTCATATCGAGTTATACTTATTATAAAACTCAGGTTGTTTGTGAGTGTGTGTCTGTGTTCGTTTATATATGGGATCGGATTTCCTACATTTTTCAACCGATTTCAACAAAACTTCACTTTTTTTTTGGCAGGTAGTGTTTCTTATTGTCTTGCACACTTTTTTCTTTATTTTTACATTCAGAATGCTTTAAAAATTCCATTTACAAGACAATTGTTTATAATAAAATTCTATTCAATCGGTAGACTCATTACGATTGAAAACAATGTTTTTGTTTCAGTTTGGGTTCCACCAATTCGTAAAAAAAAAAAAACTAATTAAGACATGTGTGTCCGTCAACCTTAAACAATAATCTTTGTTAATTTTATTTTTCAGTCTTTATGATGGTCGATACTTGATCTATCTCTTACTTTTACATCCCCGGGCAACGCCGGGCTCTACTGCTGGTATTCACTAAATATAAGAATATGTTCTTAGTATGTTCCTGCTGGATTTTGACATCCCCAATATGTAGCTCACTTCTTTTGCTGACAACCATACATTCTGTTTTCTTACAGGTAATAATTAATCTTTTTTTTTCTGTTTCCCCTTTTATTATTATTATTATTATTTCCTTTGATTTCTGGTGTGTACACATTTCGCTCCGGGTCCCGCTCAGACACCTAATGACATTTTCCACTAACCAATTAAAAAAAAAAAAAAGAATCACAAACATAAGCAGTTGAAAAAAAATAAAGAAAAAATCACAGATATTTTACATAGATAAAGCCCTTCGATCCGAGGGCTCCATCTACAACAGGGATTGTTGATGTTCTCATGTGCCACATTTTTGAGATTTCGATTTCATCATCATCATCATCATCATCATCATCATCATCATCATCATCATCATCATTTCCTTTGATTTCTTCTGTATACTCATTTCCCTCTGGGTCCCAACCAGGGACCTAAGGTCAAAAATAGCATCATGACACTTTCTACAGAACATTATTTCAGTCCCTACCATATCTCTCTATATTTGGTATATCTGATCGGTAATGTTCTTTTGAGGATTTTCGAGTACATTAAAAAAAAATGTCATGTCTTGTTTATACTCTTCATGATTCAATTTAGTTCGCTTTCTTTTTTTTAATTGATTTGGTATTAAATCACCAGGGTCAAAGTTGAAGTTAAGGTGTCTCTTTCTTGGTGAAATAGTTTGTTGCTGTGACAGATTTTTAAACTGGTTCCTCTCAGAGGGAAGCGGTCCTTGGTGACCCGGGTGAACACTGATCAGGTATTATTATTATTATTATTATTATTATTATTATTCATAAACTGTTCTCGATACGATTGAAATCTTATCCTTTGTCTTAGCATGCCCAAATAAATTATGATAATAAGGCCATCAGATCGGACGTTGAACAAGGAAGAATATTGGCAATTCGAAACGCATTTTCCCCGATGTCATCGATATCATCTCTCCATTCTTCTTTCTTTCTTACCTTCTTTTTCCTTTCCTTGCTATATTCTTTTTTTCTTTCTTTCGTTTTTCTTTCTTTCGTTTTTCTTTCTTTCTTTTTTCATTCTTTCTTTTTTCTTTCTTTATTTCTTTGATAGTCTCTCGGTTGTTCTCCTCTCTTTGCTTTTTTGTTTGCTTTTCTCTTTGGTTTTCTTTTTTCCTTTGCTTCACTCTCTTTCTTTCTTTTTGTATTTTTTGTTTGCTTCACTTTCTTCTTCCTTTCTTTTTTCATTTTTTCTTCAGTTTCTTTCATTTTTCTTTTTTATTTGCTTCATTTTGTTTCTTTTTTCTTTTCTATTTGCTCGTCTTTATTTCTTTCTTACTTGCTTCCTTCTTTTTCTTTCTTTTCCTTTTTTCTTTCTCTTTCTTTCTTTTTTATTTCTTTCATTTCTTTCTATTTCTTTTTTCTTTGTTTTCACTTTCTTTTTTGTTTTA
This sequence comes from Acanthosepion pharaonis, assembly GCA_903632075.3. Taxonomy (NCBI): domain Eukaryota; kingdom Metazoa; phylum Mollusca; class Cephalopoda; order Sepiida; family Sepiidae; genus Acanthosepion; species Acanthosepion pharaonis. The sequence continues at coordinate 356,135 of CAHIKZ030005635.1, read as the reverse complement.
TTATCTTTCTTTGTATCTTTCTTTTCTTTCATTTTCTTTTTTTTCATTTTCTTTTCCCTTTTCTTTTTGCTTCTCTTTCATTTGTTTCTTTTTCTTTTTTCCTTTGTCTTCACCTTCTTTTTTCTGTTTTGTTTGCTTTCAAAAATGACAATAAACAAATGAAGATTAAAACAAAGATTTCAAAGTAAAGCAATGATTTGTCTCGTCAATCACAAATGAATGTTTTTTACTCTGTCTGTTGACACTTCTAATTTCGCACCGACCACAAATAACCATATCGTGCCAAAATCTAAAGACACACATTAAATGCGGTGTCCGAAATTTGGCACTGAACCCATTTTAATATCTCCCTTATTTAATCAGTTTGCATCAGTAACTAATTAACACTTTCACTGCTACTCATTAGCCCAGTGCTTCCCCCCATCCGTCCAGCCATTTTTAAAGAAAATGCCAAATTTCAACCTCCATATTTTATTACACAGAAAACTGGCACCAGTGTGTTTTACAGCCTTCCATTTTCATGGATATACCTGGGAATGACTTACCAGATCAGTAATGATATCTTTTGAAGCATTGTCCTTTGTGATTTGACGATAGATGGCGCAATGGGACACTCATACCAGTGGTATGCAAAAAAAAAAACGTAGGTTTCCGTACTTAGCCAGCTGGAGCAAGATAAGAAAAACGAAAATCTCCGTAGTTAGCAGCGGAAGTGTTAACGAAAGAAAGGGAGACAATTCTTATGACTTTTGTCTTTCGCTAATGAGAGGAGGACAACATTTTTTTAAAGTCACGCCGTACGTATAAAAATGTAAAAAATACTGAACGAGAAAGAAAGGATTAAGGATAAAAGAAAGAAAGAAAAATTAGATAAAAACAAATGAACAAATGTAAAACGAAGAGAAAAAAAGAAAGTAAAGAAGGAAAAGCAAAATAGACAAGAAAGAAGAAAAAAAAGGCCAGAAAAAAGCAAACAAGTGAGAAAGAGAGAAGGAAGCAAGAAATAAATGAAGAAAGAAAGAAATACAGAAAAAAGAAAGAAAGGAAGCAAGCAAGAAAGAAGCAAGAGAACAAGAAAGAAAGAAAGAAAGAAAGAAAGAAAGAAAGAAAGAAAGAAAGAAAGAAGCAAGCAATAAACAATAAAACACAAAGAATAAAATAAAAGAAAGAAGCAAGCAAAGAAGAAAGAAAGAAAGAAACAAGCATGAAAAAGAGAAGGAAGCAAGAAATAAGTGAAGAAAGAAAGAAAGAAAAAAGAAAGGAAGGAAGCAAGAAGGAAAGAAATAACAGAGCAAGCCAGCAAAAAAAAGAAAGAAAGAAAGAAGCAAGCAATGAGCAATAAAGCACAAAGAAGAAAAGAAACAGAAAAGAAAGAAAGAAGAAAAAAAAAAAAAACGAACAAAGCAATGAGAAATAAAAAGTTGTACGCAGGCGGTTGAAAGAAAACTGAACCCTTTATTTCAGAAAATTCTAACGAAAGAAACGTTGTAAAAAATATGGCGAAAAGATGAGAACAATAGTCTGAATAAAAATAGTGTACAAATAGCTCATCTCAGAAATATAGAAAAATACAAGGGCAAACGTTGCAATAAATATGACAAAGATGAGAACAATAGTCCGAATAATGTAAATTGTATAATAGCTCATCTCAGAAATATAGACAGATACTGAAGGGTCGAAATGTTGGGCGACAAAGATGAGAACAATAGTCCGAATAATGTAAATAGTGTACCTCATCTCTGAAATTAGACAGATTCTGAAGGGCCGAAACGTTGTAATAAATATGGCGACAAAGATGAGAACAATAGTCCGAATAATGTAAATACATAATAGCTCATCTCAGAAATTAGACAAATACGAACCAAAACGTTGTAATAAATATGGCGACAAAGATGAGGACAATAGTCCGAATAATGTAAATAGTGTACATAATAGCTCATCTCAGAAATATAGACAGATACTGAAGGGCCGAAACGTTGTAATAAATATGGCGACAAAGATGAGGACAATAGTCCGAATAATGTAAATAGTGTACATAATAGCTCATTTCAGAAATAGAGACAGATACTGAAGGGCCGAAACGTTGTAATAAATATGGCGACAAAGATGAGGACAATAGTCCGAATAATGTAAATAGTGTACATAATACCTCATCTCAGAAATATAGACAGATACTGAAGGGCCGAAACGTTGTAATAAATATGGCGACAAAGATGAGGATAATAGTCTGAATAATGTAAATTGTGTACATAATACCTCATTCTCAGAAATATAAACAGATACTGAAGGGCCGAAATGTTGTAATAAATATGGCGACAAAGATGAGGACAATAGTCTGAGTAATGTAAATAGTGTACATATTAACTCATCTCAGAAATATAGACAGATTCTGAAGGGCCGAAACGTTGTAAAAAATATGGCGACAAAGATGAGGACAATAGTCCGAATAATGTAAATAGTGTCCATAATAAAATCCACCTGTCTCATAATACTCTGCCTAGCTTTTAGACTGCGTCTTTGGCCATCCCAATACGTCTTCGGATCTCAGCGTCGCACCTACCGTCCTCTGTGAGAACACTTCCCAGATAGTTAAATTTCCGCACCTGCTTGATTTTAGTGTCCACGGCCTGTAAATCGCTCTTTAGGCTCATCTTTTTACCGTCGACCATGCATTCGGTCTTCATGTAGTTTATGCTTAGATTTACTCCAACTTATCATTGCTTCTTTTTAAGCATAGCACTGGGTTTACATACATATTTTTACTCCTATAGTCAACCTTTTTCAGGGGTTACTCAGCGGTATTATTTCCCGTGTGTCTATGGCATATTTACTAAGCTTGGGTTAGTAAAGATTCTGTTGCACAAATCCATGCGCTTTTGAAAATCAGCATTTTTACCGGAGAAAAATGTGCCATTCTCTTAGTCACGAATCTGTCTCTATGTATTTTTTGTAATTTGTGAAAGTGTACGGGAAATATGCTTGGATGAGGTGCGGAAAAAACCTATTAGCGTTTAATTCGTGCGAACTCTATACTTTAACCTTTCTCAGCGTTGACCCCGGAACTACTCATACAATCGTTTTCTAATAGTAAAAGTACTTAGAATCAGAAAAAGGAAAAAGATAAAAATGCAAGAGTGACGTCACTGGTGACATTCGCTGAGATCGGGAAGATAGATGAAAGTAAGAGTTGCAAATGCAGTGTTTTCCTTTGATTATGTTACGATTTGGCTATCATTGAGGTAATACGAAACGAAAATATGGATTTAATTTGACTGTGAAACTACAGCTAAAATCATCTTACGGTTTTTCAAAAATATTTCGTTGAACTTCTCTAAGCACATACAAAAGCAGGAAAAAATTAAAACCCAGAAATCTGCCATTCGTCTGTGTATTGAATATTGCTGCTTCATCTAGTCTGATGCTCCTGCTATATATTTTGAGATTCTTGATAAAATCCAAACAAGGGTCTGCAATGTTATCAGTCCTGATCTGGCATCTCGGCATCAGTTACTTTCCCACCGCGGTAAAGTAGCTTTCCTGTGTCTTTTCGCATAAATATTTTCATGGCAATTGTTTTAATGAGCTCTCCTCCTTGGTACCTTGACCTCATGAATTTAAGCGTATTACTAGATTGGGGGGGGGGAGCATTAATTTCAACCCGGAACTAATTTCAACTCGGAACTTGAAATTCAACTTGGAAATAATGAAAATTTTAGAAAAGATGAATTCTGAATTATGCTATCTACTAAGGATTTTTAATGCTAAATTAAAAAATTAACACCGATTCATTGTATTTTGTTTAGGAATTCACGGAAATTGATAACTTTGATTTTTAATCGAGTTGAAATTAATTCCGTGTTGAAATTAATTCCGAGTTGAAATTAGTTCCAAGTTGAAGTTAGTTCTGTCACTCCTAGATTGGTAAGTAGATCTCACTATTTTAATGTTGAAATAGCTAAATGCAACCGTAAGTTCTATTTTAATAGTGTCTTCTCTCGCACTTGGTGAACTCTCTTCCGGCTTCTTGCTTTCTTGTCAAGTAGGATCTTCAAAAATTGAAATGCACTATTAATCGCCATCTTCCGTCTTTTATCGTCATTTCTCCTCACTAACGTGTTTTCATTTTCTATCATTCTCTAGCATCTTAGTGTTATTCTCGCCTTGCTTGGTGTGAAATAATTCAAAACGATTAGATTCTTGTAAACTGGATTCAACACTTGGATAATGATAATTCAATAATGTATATTGGATAATCCAATAATGTAATAAAAATCCGTTTCAAAATCTTCAGAGGGTTATTGAGTACGAAAAACACCCGAAGAAAACCGGAAAATACAACGATCAAAACGTTAAGAGCAGAACACGTAAAATGATCTGGATTGTTCGAATGAAAAGGAAGGCAGTGATGAACATTCTTTATCTCAAAAACACATTTTCAGACACAAAGTTTCGGCCAACTACCGTCTCGCTATCTTCAGCAAGAAAATAACATAGTAATCGACACATATAAAATATCGCATATCAAGTCCTGGGTATGACGATAAACTAAATCCAGCAGCAAGGCCTCTGATTGGGAGATTGGATATTTTGAGGTGAGTGGAAACACCTCTTAACTGTTGTTGCTCCCAGTCACACACTGACCAGAGTGGTAGCACCTGTTAGGGTCTTAGCTATGGGCAAATAGTGACCCCCCCAAAAACAAAAAAACTATGAAAATATAAGGAAAAACATATTTATAGTAAAAATACCAGCAATACATTTTTATATAAAAAAGGACCAATAATTCATATTTACATTAAATGACCAACAATACATTTTATAGAAAAATAACAAGCAATATATTTTATCTGTAGTTGAAGGTATAGAATTGCGATCAAAATACATTTTGTTGAAGCCATAAAATTGTGTTCAGATCATTTCGATTTCGTTATTAAATAACCCATAGAGGTGTTGATGTGCCGCTAAACAAAGACAACCACCCAAACAACCTTTGATGACATTAATCCATATAATATCTGACAATTTCTTAAATCAAACTGTATTCCAAAATATAACTTCAACAAAACTACAACATAAAATCCACACATCACCATTAGTAATTATGTCCACACAAACATGTATATGCGCAAAAGCTGAGTATTATCTACCATTTATTCAGTTGTGAAAGCAGAATAACATATATCATATTTTTATTGCTTCAAAGCGCCCAAGAAAATTAAATTCCAGTATTAAATGAATCCTAATTAGTTTATATGCTGTTAAACAAAAAAACAAAATCATATCGCATATCAGTGAAATAATGAACACCTGAAGATACTCGGATGGTAATTGGTCGAAACATTATGTCTATATTAATCTATGTAATAATCAGTACAAGAACAGGAGTTCAAATAAATCGATTCCTGGCAATTCCTCAAAAAATCAAAAACAAATTATCTAACAGATTTTGTGTTTTCTTCAGTGTGCTGTTTACAGATAGGGAAGGTTTGCTTACCTAAAAATTTACTTCATCCTAGTAGGAAATATCCATTTTAGCCACGGGACAGCTCAGATATTTATGTTGCTTTAGTCACATGCAAGTGAATATGTTCGTGGCATAAAGGTTATCTTCATGGAAAGAGAGATTGTCTCGCCGACTTCAGATTCCAATCGGTGCCACTGCATTCACACAAATGCCATGAAAACGTTATAAAACTAACCCCAACTGCAACCAACCTAGAAGTATAACGCTAAAATCAAAACGGTTATTGATGAGATACCCCGTGTAAAACTTTCATGTTACAGAAAACAGAGCAACAATGCCTAGGATGGTGAGGCAGTGTCCCTGTACTCTACTCTTGAGCGACAGTTCGGTTCAGCTCTCTGCTTTCGGGCGGGAGGAACTCGAAGGAGGCTACGCTGAAGGGCGGAGTCTCCTTCGGGGAGGTAGACCGGCCCTGAACCCGTTTATACGGGTTCAATGGGTATATTTTTGGCCGAGCCCGCGGGCTCGGAGTGCCCACGTTAAACCGGCCTTGTGCCACATGACGCCCTCGTGGGGGGACGACTAAATATAGTCCCTGTACTCTACAGTCTACTGGAAATGCCTACATACATAAATAAATACAATTATATACCCGTAAGTAGCTATATAAAACTTGTTTTTTACATTCACATTTTAATATATAGCCTTCTTGTTGTCTCAATAACTTTTCTATGTTGGTAGGTACATTATTTAATCTGTAGGCTAAAAATTAAATAAACATTTATTTTACGCAACAAATATTTTTTTTTAAATGTAAGCACCTTCCTAGTCAATGAACTTAATTGACATAGATCGAACAATATACAGTGAAAATTTCAGATCAAATTTCAATTTATAACTACGTTTCAAGCTACGGATTATTGAACCACTCTTGTATGATTTTTATATGCCTCTATCCCTAAAGTATCAGGTCATATTTCATGAAATTTTACACGTGGGCTTACTGGACTTCGTTACTAAACAGAATTCTTTTGTTAGGAAAAGTTTTTAAGTCGGTTAAAATGGTGTCTTTTTTTTTTTTTTTTTTTTTAGACAAATGGAAGTTTAGCGATGCATCAACTCCTTATGGGTTATTTAATGCAGAAAATTAATTTTCTTGAAAACTTGAATAATTTATTTCTTTTTACAAAAATCTATTGCTGTAATTTTTTTTCAATCTCTGAGACCCTAAAAGGTGCTACCACCCCCCGGGTCAGAGTGGACCTGTGAACAACAACAAATAAAATGTTTTTCGAATTTATCATCGACTGACATAATCGTTACACCATAAAATCCACGGATATCACAATGTTGATAGAAAACTCAAAAGAAAAATTGTAAGGACTCCAAAAAAGGTCGTAAAGACTAATTATTACTTGTTTTATTGGTTGATTGATTTGTTTTTTATGACTTATCAACCCTTTGCAGTTTATTTTAAAGCCAGAAAATATTTTCAACGTGATGTCGCCGTAAACCTTCAAAGGCTGAGTTTTGTCTTCAACATAGAAAAAATGAATTTGTTTTTTTTTTTCTTCATTGATTGATTGATTCGTTTTCTACGGCTTAATAACAAACGAGAAATTATAATATGGACACAAAGTGGGGGATCAATTCTATATTCAAATCTAAACTGATCCCTCACTTTGTGGTCGCTGTAGTTTCCATCCATTTATATTCCAGGGAATGTAAATAAATGTTAAAGACATGACTGTGTAGCATATCAGTATCTCACTGATTGATCCGTTTTCTAAGCCTTTCAACAAGAAATTATAATGTGGATATAAAGTGGGGGATCACTTCTAATTAAAATCATATATAAACTGATCTCTCACTTTGTGGCCACAGTAGTTTCTATAATTTTATAGCAGAGAATGTAAATAAATCTAAAAGACATGCCTGTGTAGCTAATCAGTATTTCATTGATTAATTGATTCGTTTTCTACGGCTTATCAACAAACAAGAAATTATAATGTGAACATAAAGTGGGGGATCAATTCTATATTAAGATATATATATAAACTGATCCCTCAGTTTTTGACCACGGTAGTTTCCATCTATTTATATTCCCGAGAATGTAAATAAAACTAAAAGATATGCCTGTGTAGCTAATCAGTATTTTATTCATTGATTGATTCGTTTTCTACGGCTTATCAACAAACAAGAAATTATAATGTGGATATAAAGTGGGGGATCAGTTCTATATTTAAATCTATATATAAACTGATCCCTCACTTTGCGGCAACGGTACTTTCTATACATTTATATTCCAGAGAATGTAAATAAATCTAAAAGACATGCCTGTGTAGCTAATCAGTATTTTACTGATTGACTGGTTCGTTTTCTATGGCTTCTCAACAAACAAGAAATTATAATGTGGATATAAAGTGAGGGATCAATTTTATATTTAGTTCAGCATATAAACTGATCCCTCACTTTGTGGTCACGGTACTTTCTATACATTTCTATTTCAGAGAATGTAAATAAATCTAAAAGACATGCCTGTGTAGCTAATCAGTATTTCATTGATTGATTAATTCGTTTTCTACGGCTTATCAACCCATTGCAGGTTATTTAAAGCCAGAAAATATTTTTAGATTCTAAGAATTTTTGTTTATAGAGATAATTGTTTAGTGATACAAGTCATACTAATTAAGTGTAAATGAATATAACAAATCCAAAGGTAACTGGAACTCAGTTCTCCGATTGACAATTCCAAACCATTATCTATTTACACCACCTGCACATCCAAGCTTACAACACCTGGTATTCTCAAGTGGTTACCCATCTAGGTACTGACCAGGTTCAATATTGTTTAACTTTGGTGATCATATGGAAACTGGTGCTTCTATGTGATGTGGCTGTAAGCCTTCGACATTGAAAAAAAATGAAAGAATTTTGTTTTTTTTTTACTTATGCATCACGTATTGTAATTTTGCTTTTGTTTATTTCCTTTGGCTTCTTTTGACGTTGTTCGTGCTTTCTGAAAAAACAAAACAAGGGGAGATAATTTTAAAATTCAAAATATAAAAATGGTGAATTTTTCTCTTTTGTCCAGGGGAGGGGGAGCTGCAGAGAAAAAGAAATGAATATAAAAACAACAAATACAAGAAACTAAAACAATTTGAAGATGCAACAGTCATTTTTTAAATTAAGTCAGTTTTTTTTAGTGGCATATCAACAACTTATGGGTCATTTAATCATGAAATTGAATTTTCTTTGAAAAATGAGTAATTTCCTTGACAAATGTATTGCTAGTAACATTTTGTTTTTTCTTACTAAAATCTATTACTGGTAATATTTTTTACTATGAAAATGTATTGCTAGTATTTTTTTGAGACAAATGGAGGCGGCATAACAACTGCTAATGGGTCATTTAATGCCAAAATTTAATTTTCTTGCGAGCAAGAGTAATTTCTTTTTACAAAATTGCTGGTATTTTCATACTTTTATAGTGTTTTGACCCCAGTTTTTTTTTTGGGGGTAACTATTTGCTCATTGTTGGAACCCTAACAGGTGCTACCACCACAGGTCAAGGCAGAGGAGAACAACGGCCATTAAGGGGAGGTTCCACGCTCCTCAAAACCTGCAGATCAGAGGCCTTGCTGCCAAATGTAGTTTATCATCATACCCAGGACAGTTGTAAAACTGAGAGAGAAGGAAAATTTAAAGTATTATGATATTATTTAGTATATTACTATATTCTATTGAGGGTAAGCATACTAAACTGACAAGTCACTCCAAGTCAGTTATCAACCAATGATGGGAGTAAAAAACGCACGCACTGCACGCTCCAAAACTTTGTTTCCGTTTACAATAACACATTAAAAAAAAGAAAAAAAAAAAAACATATTTCGATTCCCATTTAAGTTTTTCGTCTCGGATGCTACCTGGATTTTACTAAAAACAAAATAATTTCCATGCCTGAGGATGACTGAATGTATAGTTGAAAGTACTTGCAGATTAAAAAAAAGACCTTATACTGCTTGTAGTTATTAAAAACAAGGATCATAACATTCATAGAGTGATTCGTAGGTTAAAGCAACTTTAAAATTTTGTTTGCGAAAGGATTTCGCCATTTTATATCATTAACTTTACTAATCTACTTTTTGTATGAATTATTCATTGTAATATAAATTGAACTGCACCACATATTCGACATATATATATATATATGTACATCTCTCTCTCTATATATACATATATATATATATATATATATATATATATATATATATACATGTCCATATATATATATATATATATATAAAGCCCAATGTACCCATCATGACATCAAGCTTGATAAGTGTATACGAGTCAGATGCATCACAGCCAAATATGATGTCATATGGTGATAGATTTTGATAAACTTGCAAAATATTTTTACCATAGCGTTCTATGTTATTTTTGTAGCTCTCTTCTTCCTTCTCGTTATCGCCGATGTGACGATGAAGAACCAAGTAAGCAAAAATGAACTTTTTTCATGCCTGCTTCTCTTCGTTTGCAAACAGTGTCCCAAAGCTCTGTCCGGAAAAGGCGGCTATTCCAGAAAGAACTGCCCAGAAACGGTTTACACGCTTAAAGAAGTCGAACTTGCAGCAGCGCTGCCAAATGTGCGCGTCATAGTTATAGGTTTTGATCAAAGCAGCAGATAAATCTGCAGATGGAATCGAGTTCAAAAAATACTTTCCGGTCGAACAACCCAATCCGCTCGGATGGTCTCTGATTGAGGGCATTCCCTAATATCTAAATGTGGCCTTCAATCTCCTTCACTTCTACCCTTAACGCATTCAAAATTCCAAGAGTAAACCCGGATATAAGAGACCCTGATATAAGAGAAACCCGGATATAAGAGAGATTTTTTCTGGTCCCTAATTAGAGCCTGTGTTAATGTATATAAAATAGACCAAACCCGTATATAAGAGAAACCCGGATATAAGAGACTTCTCCCGGTCCCGACAACTCTCTTATATCCGGGTTACACTGTATAAGGATCAAAACCTGTCTTTTGTGTGTTTGTGGGCGTGTGGCGTAAATGATGTCAGACTGTATTGATGTATCTACTTAGTTAATATTTTCTCCTCCAAGCTATGGGTTAAATAGCAGAATGTGTATCTTCTGAATCATTGTATAGCGAAGAAAATGGCAACTTACCTCGTCAAACCAAGCGACAGCGCGTCGCGTGTATGCTACGACGGAAAATGTAGCGAAAAAGAAAATTACTTACCAAAAAAAAAAAAAAGGGCACATATACCGCTTGACATGCTGAAGACGGAATATGTAAATTAAAAAACAAGTCGTCGCAGGAGTCGCTGTAAAAGTATCTTGATATGCAAAAATTGGGCGTCCTCTCCCAGTTGTCGACGAATGGAAACAATGTTCGGCCGATAAAAGCAGTTGGTGTTCTCGAATCAAGAGGAAGATTCGTGCATTTTGGCTACCACGTTCGTCGGAAAGTGAGTTATTTTTCTGACTGGTTACGTGCATTGTGATTTGTAAGATAGTACCTACGAATCGAGTTTTAGGCATTTCTTTCTGCCCCCGATATTCGAGTCTGAACTTATGGTGACTTGTTCTCTGCGTTGTGGAATTAATCTGCGACAAATATTTCCTTTGCTTTCATATTGTTATTCTCAAGAAATTCTTAATGCAATATTCGCTCACAATTTTAAGTATTCCCCCCTCTCTCCTCTCTTTCTTTCTTTCTCTCTCTCCCTCTCTCACACTCTCTTTATCTTTTTCTCTCTCTTTCGCTCTCTCCCTCTGTCTCAATCTCACTCTCTCTTCCTCTCTATCACTCTCTCACTCTCTCTCTCTCTCTGCATGTATATATGAATATATATAGATATATACGCACGTGTCCGACTTGGAACGTTCGTTTTATGACCACGAGTTCCTAGTTCGAATCTCAGCATGGTCGATTTGACTTCTTGATGTTATCGGGGAGGTGATCCCCAGTATGTGGCACCTTTGGAAAGTGCCTGAAAACCATACCACGGATTGATCCAAGCCTTGGGAGTGAAATTGGGTAGACAGAACTCTTTGGGAGCCATCAAAAGTAATCGGGACCGAGGGTTTGTGCATGCTGACATAGTTCGGACTGTTCATCACGCTAGATAAATTGCTATCTCCCAGAAACTGTAACCAAGGTCCAATCAACATAATTGTAGTATAAATAGCTGGGTACTGTGGGTATTGAACAAGGATTGGCTAGCCACACCAGTAGACGGGCATCCTCAGATACGAGTAGCTAGATATTATATATATATATATATTTGCAAAAAAATATAACAATATATATATATATATATATATATATATATATACAAAGAAATAATCACGCATAGAATCAATCAGCAATATTATTGCTATTATTGGCGATATCACATCGCTAGTAGAATATAATGTATGCATTAAAATACTGTTAATACATAGAATTATACATTATACACTACTAACGATGGATAATAATAGCATTAATATTGCTGATTGATTCTATGCGTGATTATTTCTTTGTATATAAATTATATGCTGCATAATGTTTTATGTTTATAAAAAAATATCGATCCGCAGTACAAAAAAATTCCTTAAAAAAACTACTAAGACATAACACTATATTAATTGAACGATATACTTAGTTCATGACATATTAACTGAAAACACTTGTAAAAATAGAATACGTGGATTTACCACATCACAAAAAAAAGTTCAAATAAAAATTCTTACTTAAAATTTTGAAAAACTTAAGTTGCGTCTTTGCACGTTCCGATATTGTAGACAACCGTCAAGAATAGCAGATTCTCAAAAAAACATCTTTCGTTCTACAAACAATTATTTCGTCTCCAAGTTTTTGATTTTATAAGTAAAAGATATGCCTGACGATGAATAAAGGATTATTCGAAAGTACTTGCATTTTAAAAAATATAAACTGGAAACAACAGACAACAGTTTTATAAATGAGGATGACATCATTCTATGGATTAACAGTATTTTAATGCATACATTATACACTTACTAGCGATGGATGTCGCCAATAATAGCATTAATATTGCTACTTGATTTTATGCGTGATTATTTCTTTGTATATAAATATATGCTGCCTAATATATATATATATATATATATATATATATATATATATATATATATATATATATAATAATTTGTTTTTGTTTCATCTGCTGATTGGATATGTGGGTGCTGAAGAAACTCAAATGTGCCAGAGCAGGCGTCTACAACAGGGATTGACTAGCCACATTAGTAGACGGGCATCCTCAGATACGGATGGCTAGTCATTTTATATATATATATATATATATATATATATATATATATAAATTTTGTTCTCATTTCATCTGCTGGTTGGATATGTGAGTGCTGAAGAAACACAAATGTGCCAGAGCAGGCGTCTGCAATAGGGATTTTGTTGCAATGCAGATGCCTACTCATGCGCATGTGTGTTTCTTTAACAGTATCAATCTGTAGTTGATACTGTGCTGACAGTAATTAATTAATTTCTGAAAGAGTCTACACTTTGGCGTGATCAGTAATTGGACCGGGCCAGTACGCACAAACTTTCGGTTACTATGACCCTCACAACCATCGACGTCTTTATTTATCCATTTCATCCACAACCAGTGGTATGGTTCTGTTCTCAAACTCCTTCCAACTTTCGAACTCTTGGCATGTCACCCGCAGTCGATAGTATCAAGAAGTCCGCTTCAAATCGACTACCGTCGGAAAGCTAAATTTATAACCACTTGGCAACGCCCTACACTCACTCTCTCATATATACAGGGTGTATCAAAAATACTATTATAAAATGTGTGGGCGGGTTCCTCTGACCAAAACAAGGACAAAAGTTCACATAAACATATGTCCGCAAATCCTTCGTTTTTGTGCTATTAAGTTTAAAGTTTACGGTAGACGCTGTTAAATGTACAATCCAAGATGCAACACAAAAATACTTTCGCAAACTTTGGAAGTGGGATCCTGATACCAAAACAAGCAACGCGACGATAAACAGCAGCAAAGGTTGGATGATTAGGCCGCATTCGGTCTAAAAAACAATCTGATACAGCCGTGCAGCCTCGCATCCATTACCATTCGCGCAAATATCATATTTGCCTGCTCACGATATGGATATCCTGCCATTGTTATACGACACATTTCTTAGTTAACTCACTATTACACACGTTAAGACAGACTAGGCAAAAATGTACATGAATGACAAATATAACCGAGTCTACATAACAACACATCGTCATCTACAAGAAACTTTCTTTAAACTTAATAATTCAACAAAGAAGGATTTGCGGACATACATTTATATGACCTTTTGTCCTTGTTTGGTGTGAGGAACCCGCCCCAAAAGTTTGTAAAAGTATTTTTGATACATTATATATATATATATATATATATATATATATATATATATATATATATATATGTTTATATGTATATACTTCAAATATATATATGTATATACTTCAAATATCAGATCAGTTGAACCCGCTACCTTGGTTTCAGCCTTACTGTGTCCTCAGGCGATTTTTATCAAATGACCTCTAAACGCTTCATTTTTTAATTTTTTAACTAATGAACGCTATATTATTTGGTTTTTAAATAAATAAACAAACGCACGGATTTGAGTGTAATAGAAAGGAAGGAGGGGATGTAAAGAAGAAGAAGAAGAAGGAGAAGAAGAAGAAGAAGAAGAAGGTAATTGAAGTGTATTTTTTTTTTTTATCCAGCCTCATATGTGGTTAAGAGGAATTTCTTAATATGTATGCAAGCAAGCACTCAAGCACTCAAGCAAGATTTCGGATTTTGGGCTCAAAAGGTTCTTGATCACTATTTAATACCACCGTTTCCAGGTCTTTGACCATTACCCTTTTATGTATTATATATATATATATATATATATATATATATATATATATATATATATATATATAGAGAGAGAGAGAGAGAGATAGATAGATAGATAGATAGATAGATAGATAGACTGAACTCTTCACCCATTTCTACGTATGAGGATCATGCACCTCAGTTCTTAGAACCAGTCTAACCGCACATATCATCTGAGTATTGTGGTGAAGACTTGTGCAGAACCAACCACATTTTTTGGAAGAGCCGAATACAGAGAACTGGTACACAGTACGTTACAACAGCGATCAGAAGCGATGGATTCATAACTTACCCAAGGGTAATAGCACGTAAGTGAATGTTATAAACTCGACCGGAATTCGAACTCGGCTCTACGATTCCTACGTGCCTATATCTATCTATCTATCTATCTATCTATCTATCTATCTATCTATCTATCTATCTATCTATCTATCTTAGTCTGTTCATATCTAAAATAAATAAATAAATAAACCGTACCTCCGCCTGCGGCAGAATGCCCAACTGACACGGATGAAGAAATTCAGTCAGGGTGCGTTTTCATGGACCCACGCATCCCCACGGTCGGCCCAAAGTTACTGGGAGATGGGTGATTTTATCGAGTCAGCATCACTAGATTGGTTGCCACACCAGTCCGTCCTACTATTTAACCATAGCTGGGGGGTAGAGAGGAGTTGGATTTATACCTTTCCCAACGGTAATAGCTCGTAAGTGAATGTAATAAACTCGAATGGAATTCGAACTCGGTTCTCCGATTCCTCCACCATACATCTATCTAGCTAGCTAACTAGCTAGCTAGCTAGCTCAGTTTGTTCATATCTATCTATCTATCTATCTATCTATCTATCTATTTCTAGAGAGATATAAAGAAAGAAAGTGATATATATAGAGAGATAGAAAATGATGAGAGCGCCAGTGAGAGAGAGAGAGAGAAATAAGGTTTTATGTAGGTTTAAATTTTCATTACTTTAGTACTTCACAAGATAAAATACATCTGGAAAGTACATTGAAAAACGTAATTCATTTCATCTTAATTTAGTAATAATTTATTTTTAATTAAGTATTTCATTTGCTTGTTTAGGCTTGACCCACAGCCTTGAAAGAAAAGAAAGAAACCAGTGTCCTGTTTCAAAATTGCTTTCTTCCTGCACGTTAACGATTAGAACTGACAAATGACACATTGTTGCCACCAGATAGTGTCTCATGTCAAATTGCTCTCACAATCGTTCTAGTTTGTAAATAAAAAAAAAATTCTCCTGTTCAATGACATTGGAAGTAGCAGAAATCGTTTTTTAAATCCCAATGATATCAAGATTAATATTTGTCTATATTTCTGAGATGAGGTATTATGTACACTATTTACATTATTCGGACTATTGTCCTCATCTTTGTCGCCATATTTATTACAAAATTTCGGCCCTTCAGTATTTGTCTATATTTCTGAGATGAGGTATTATGTAAACTATTTACATTATTCGGACTATTGTCCTCATCTTTGTTGCCATATTTATTACAACGTTTCGGCCCTTCAGTATCTGTCTATATTTCTGAGATGAGGTATTATGTACACTATTTACATTATTCGGACTATTGTTCTCATCTTTGTCGCCATATTTATTACAACATTTCGGCCCTTCAGTATCTGTCTATATTTCTGAGATGAGCTATTATGTACACTATTTACATTATTCGGACTATTGTTCTCATCTTTGTCGCCATATTTATTACAACGTTTCGGCCCTTCAGTATCTGTCTATATTTCTGAGATGAGGTATTATGTACACTATTTACATTATTCAGACTATTGTTCTCATCTTTGTCGCCATATTTATTACAACGCTTCGGCCGTTGTACGTTCCGGCCTTCATTAGGTGGTTGTAATGTCGAACTGAACCCTTTATTTCGCTCACTGGGGTATACTTCTAGTTCCATATGCCATGTTTAATGGATGTCCGTTATCAGTTATCTCCTGTGAATTCCCCTCTCCAAGTTCTTCATTGCCTTAACCGAGTATTGAACACACACACTTTGGCTCCTGTTACTGGATCTAACCAAGGCCTTTATCCTTAAGGACACATGGCACGTTGAGTTAATATTGTAGTGGTTAGGGAAGCATCACCAGGAGTCTATCCTACAAAGTAACAGTTGTGGAGAAGAAACTATCTAAGTGGTGATTATCTCTTATCAAAGGAACACAAATGAAATGGGGATGAATTTTCATCATGAAGATAGGCAGTTTCGAGCTGTGAAGGTCTGAATTGGTTGAAGTAAACAATGAAAGTCATTAGAATATTTGCCATAACGATAGCAAAGCGAGAGGCTAAGAATGTTTCGTCTAAATTTGAAACTAGTTCGTGTGCTAATTAAACCAGGAGTAAATCTTACATCTCATTTTATTGCCAGTAGAATGAAGGGGGCCTGTGGGGTGGAGTGAAGTGAGACAGTGAGATAGAATGAAGTGGGCCTGTGGGGTGGAGTGAAGTGAGACTGTGAGATAGAATGAAGGGGGCCTGTGGGGTGGAGTGAAGTGAGACTGTGAGATAGAATGAAGGGAGCCTGTGAGGTGGAGTGAAGTGAGACTGTGAGATAGAATGAAGGGGGCCTGTGGGGTGGAGTGAAGTGAGACAATGAGATAGAATGAAATGGAGTGAAGTGAGACTGGGGGGGGGCCTGTGGGGTGGAAGTGAGACTGTGAGATAGAATGAAGGGGGGCCTGTGGGGTGGAGTGAAGTGAGACTGTGAGATAGAATGAAGGGGGCCTGTCGGGTGGAGTGAAGTGAGACTTTGAGATATAATGAAGGGGGCCTGTGGGGTGGAGTGAAGTAAGACTGTGAGATAGAATGAAGGGTGCCTGTGGGGTGGAGTGAAGTGAGACTGTGAGATAGAATGAAGGGGGCCTGTGGGGTGGAGTGAAGTGAGATAGAATGAAGGGGGCCTGTGAGGTGGAGTGAAGTGAGACTGTGAGATAGAATGAAGGGGCCTGTGTGGTGGAGTGAAGTGAGACTGTGAGATAGAATGAAGGGGACTGTGGGGTGGAGTGACGGGCACTGTGGGGTAGGCAACAGCCAACGTTTGTTCTGATTCATTTTGCTCCTTCTGTCAAGCCTGTGTTCAAGCGTGTCTACACGGCATGTAGCTCTGTCGTATGGAATACTGTACACATATTGCAAAGATTATAGAGTTCCAATGAATGAACTGCTGAATGCATCACATCAAGTTTCAAACTATGATCACATCCAATATATATATATATATATATATATATATATATATATATATATATATATATATATATATATATATATATATATATATATATATATATATATATATATATATATATATATATAAACAGTTGGTATGTTGTTCGCTTGACAACCCAACTATCAGGGTTTCAATCCTCAGTAGTGGATGCGCATTGCTTATGAATCCCAAATATAGGACGAAACGGCCGTCCAGTGCTTCCTGCATTGTGTAGAGGTTTTCTATCAGACTCTATCAATTAATTAAAAAATATATATATATATATATATATATATATATATATATATATATATATATATATATATATATATGTGTGTGTGTGTGTGTGTGTTTGTGACTGTTAGAATGAATAAGGCTAATGGCGGGGATGGGATACCAGCCGTTGTCCTTATGAAATATACTCCTAAACTGGGACCCGTCCTCTCCAAAATATATAACAATTCCCACGCTGACTCTTGCCTTCCAGCCTGTTGCCAGTCCTCATCTCTTGTCCCTGTCTTTAAGAACTCTGGAGATCCTTCTGACCCATCTATCTACCGTCCTATCAGTCTCCTACAACTTTTCGGCAAAGTCTCTGAGGCTTTAAGCAACGCCGAAGTCGTTATGCACCTTACAACCCTTGATCCGCTCACAGACAAGCAAGATGGTTTCCGTTTCACCTCTGACGTGCTCACAACCATAACTGAATTCATATACCAAGCACTTGACAATAACGGAGAAGCTCGAGCCGTAGCTTTAGATATCATAAAAGCGTTTGATAGGGTTTGGCACGCTGGCCTTCTTCGTAAGCTTCGGGGATACGGCATTACAGGACGGTTATTCGCCTTAATAGAATAATTCCTGTCAAACCGTGAAATGAAGGTCGTCCTAAACGGGTTCTCCTCTAATTCCTTTCACACGAACGCTGGTGTTTCCCAAGGCTTTATCCTGGGTCCTACACTGTTTCAGATCTTCATCAATGATCTTCCTAATGTCATCAACTCCCAAGTTGGCATCTACGATGACGACACTACTATTTACTCCTTCCTCAGTAGTTGATCCGGCATCGTTGACAAAACTAACCTGACCGTAGGCTTAGAGAAGGACCTCCAATCTGTGGTTGACTGGGGCAGGAAATGGCTTGTAAACTTTAACTCTCATTTACAACCATAAAGAACTCTGCCTCTCACCAGTATGGCTGATGTCCAATCCAACGAGAGCGTCTCTCTGCGTCTGCTTGATCTCACGCTGTCCACTGATCTGAGGTGTAACAACTAGATTGAATCAATAGTTTCATCTACCGCAAGTTGGTTCTCAGTGTCGCGCCAGAAGGTTTTTTTTTCTTGTCCATCCTTCAAATCTACAAATCAACCATTCGCCCTTACATGGAATACTACTGCCATATACGGTCTGGTGCTCCCGCTGTTCATTTCGAGGTCCTCGACAAAATCCAGAGAAACGGCCAAATGTAGCCGTCTCTTTCACTCCAACAGCTTCTTACCCCGCATCTCCCGTCAGTGGAACTCTTTTCCTATCACATGCTTCCCTGATATCCATAATCTTCAAATGTAATGTCAATCGACATCTTCTGAGGCCTTAATCTTGATCCCTGTACTTCACTTTATCCTTTTTCCCAAACACTCATCTTTATTTTTAATCTCTCTTGTGCGCTAGTGCCACTCACGCCTTGCTTGGGGTTACTTGGTTTAAAAAAATTATAACCGATTATATGATGACTAATTAAGTCTTTTCCTTATCATTTATATATTTATATCGCTCTGTATATAAATTTATACATTGAACCACCTACGGATTTGGTATTATACATATATATATATATATATATATATATATATATATATATATGTGTGTGTGTGTGTGTGTGTGTGTGTGTGTGTGTGTACATACATATATATATGTATGTATGTACACACACATTATTATTAAATTAAATTGAATTAAAGTATAAAGCCCTGTTTCATCCTCAAGCGAAATGAAACAGGGCTTGATACTTTAATTCAATTTAATTTTAATAATTATACTGAGGTTTTTGGCTCTTGTTTTTTGAAACATGAGAACTCTTATGTAGCGAAGGAATCATATTTTTAAAAATAATTATAATATATATATATATATATATATATATATATATATATATATATATATATCAAAGACTATCAAAGAAGAAAACCGGGAAAAGCCCAAAAGAAAAGACAAGCATGTACCTAAGTAAAAATCTACAATGCTTATGTCTCTAGAAACAAACCTAAGAGAGAGATTTTTCGCCGTAAATGAGTTAAAAAAAAAGTTACATTTACAACTTGCATAGTAACAAATTCTTAAGCGAGATGTTCTACTTTCCTACTGACCTCGTCGTCGTCGTCGTCTTTGATTTCTTCTTCCGATATATCAAAGCGAATGAAACAGGGCGGCAACCAATTGAATATTACGACAAACCCACTTTGAGAAATATGTATTTTCAACTTAGCAAGTAAATCATATCAAGCAGAAAGAAGTGTTAAAATAAGGTTAGACAAGGATTTTTGAAAACCCAATTAAAATTGGCAGAGTGACGAAGTTCAATAAGTTAAGTAAAGACATTGTTTCTTTGACCCACTTCTCAAGGGAAGGCAGCTCGCATTGGCTTCTAACACGAAGGAAATGAAAGTAGGATATTTTATGAAAAACTAAATATGAAGTGTTATTGATATGGGTAATTAATTACCATAGTACTCACCAAAGAATATCGTTTACCAAAACCGTTCTGTGCTAGGAAAACATGACTAAAAAACAAACAGCAAATATTTTGATAATAATTTTTGTCCTTTGAGTATAATCTTCGAGTATAATCTTCGAGTCATATTTCATATTGAATGGACAACATGAACTCCTCCGCAGTAGAGTCAAAATGGTCACAGCAGAAAATTTCAAAAATAAGAGAGCCTCGTATATAAAAAGAAACTGATTTAACATTGAAAATTCAAGGAACTTTTAATTTACATTCTGGAAAAAATGATAATAGTGGATTTGAGAAACCCAATTTCCTGAAAATTGTTTTAATAGAAAGATTTTGTCAATTTCAGCAAAAAATACTCCTTGATCAATGAAAGCCGAATGTTTACTTATAAGGAAACAGCTAAGATTACAAGGACCACGAAAGATCGTCACTATATATAAATGATACACAAAAAATAATTTTACAACCGATGTTCAGCAAGGTAGTTAATAGACATAATACAAAAGATATGTTCGATCTCCACTTCGTTTTTTTTCTCAATTTGGGTATACAAGTCCGCCTATAGTCTTGTTCACACTCCTCCCCAGTCTTATGAACAGGAGTAGAAGTTTATTCATTGTTTCCTGTTTAGGATTGGGTTTCTGGTTCGTTCTAAAGTTTTTTCATTCTCTTTCACTCCCAGTAGACCCTTGCGTCTTAGTGGCCTTGTTAAAAAAAAGCTATAAATAGAAATAGCAACCGAATTTTCGTTGCATTTGAAACTCACACACGCGAAAGATACACACGGGAATTATGTGTCAAATTGCTGCCAATGAAACAAACTTTCTTTATGAGAGATTAGAAAAAATTAAACAACAAACTTTTTCACTCAGTATCTTTCATAGAAAAATCTTTTGTCTAAGTTAAATTCAACCTTTTTAATCAAAGGCAGCCAACTTTTTAGACACTGAACATTTCCGAAACAGCAAAGATTTTTTTCTCTAAAATGTACCTTTGCACACATCATTACAAATAAAGAAATTGTAAATTATGCATATAAAATTTAATCTGTTGTTTCAAACATGTATTTTTTGTCGTGATTGAATATAGTTACCATTTGGCCATTTCTTATAATTTATGTTTGTGGATATTGCATATTTTATTTGCAGCAAAAATCTTAAATATTCACGCCACCTTCTTAGATCCATTACAGCTTTATCGCTTTGCTTGGGGTGAATTGGTTAAAAATATGGTGTACGCGCTTAAGGTCAAGTGTGAGTGAGTGAGAGAGAGAGAGAGAGAGAGAGAGAGAGAGAGAGAGTGAGAGTGAAAGAGAGAGAAATGTGTTACGAAAACCCAGCAAAGATTTTAACCGAAACTGCTTTACAACCAACGTGTTAGACAAAGTGTAGTACGGTAAAAGTGTGTTGAGGTTGGGGGCAAAACACCTATCTCTCCCACCCCCAGCAACCTAGTGGGTAATAGGTGGAGAGGGGAAAGGAACGAGAGGTAACAAAAAAGACACTGCCTGAGAAACCACAGAAACTTGAACAAAAAATGCCCACCGGACCGACTCCACAAAGACACTGTGTCTTGTCGACTGCTTTTATTGGCATGAGGAAACTTACAAAGACCCAGACCATGACCAGTTAGAGGGAGGCCCGTGCCTGGACATGCCTTACTGTCCAGCTGCTTACAGGAAAAACCCAGATATAACTGGTGTTGACAAACATGTCCGTACGCGATCCGAGGCCTCTTTTGCGTCTGTTGGGCGTTCGCCACACAAATGTTATATAATTTACGTACAAATGATAAGTTGTATAGTTATGTACTCATTGTAGCTTAGTTTCTTCTCTCTCAGTGTGATTACGGCTCTCCATAGCGTCCTTTCTTTTATTGTATTCAACAATGTGTTCGGCATATTCATTTATGTCTTCTTTTTGTCGTTGTAATACTTGTTCCACCCTCAAACTTATCAAGTTACTCCCTACTTTGATTTGTTTCTTTTGCTTTACATACGCCATGTGAGTTTTACATTCTCTAATCCTTCTTTCGTCCTTATGTGAGTTTTACATTCTCTAAGACCTTACTTATCACTCAACCTTCGTAAGTTTGAAAAGATATAATTCTACCGTTTAATAGTAGTGGAAAACGTACTTATCAATTAACCCGCGTCATTCTCAAGATAAATAGACTTAATTTTGATACCAGTTTAATCATTCTATCTGGTTTAAATGTTGTTTTATAGGATTGGAGAATTTCCTTATCAATCAACTTTCATAATCTCGAAGAGAAATATAGTGTAGTATTGCTTACTCACGGGAAGTAGTATGCACTCAACTGCCTCATGAGTAACAGCCGTAGCTATTTATAGTCATATGTAAATGTGTCACCCCATCTCCCTTTGCTAAAGTAGTTTTATCCCCCAATTTTGCATGGAACTTTTGTCTCCTCGTTATATTCTATCTGTCTCCCTAAAAGATTGTCGAGATATGAGAGATCTTGATCTTCTTTTTTTTAAAAGGAGTGTTCCTCCAATAATTGTCCTGGTTCATCTTCAGATTCTATATTACTCTGGATTTCACTGTCTAGTTCGTTTTGCCTTAACGTGACACTTTCGTCTTCATTACTTTCATTCTCACTATACATTTCTTCATCACTATTGTGTTGCAATCCAAATTGCTCTAATATCCCATATCATGCACTAATATCCCATTTCCATTTTTTTTCTTTTATCAAAGTGTTCTCTACACTTTGCATTATGAATCTTGACTCTTCTAGATTAAATTCATTATTCATTTTATACCATAGTTTTTTGTTGGTAGCATAGGACTACTCATGATGGCGGACGGGCTTTTTAATCTTCCGACATGTAGCATTGTAGTGTATATTGCTTGTAGTGTAGTGTTACTGACTCACGGAAAGTAGTATGCACTCAATAGCCTCATGTGTAATAGGTGTAGCTATTTGCAGTCTTTGTGAATTCATATGTAAATGCGTCACTTCATCTGCCTGTACCGAAGAGGTTATATCCTCTTATTTTCCCTTGTGTTTCTTCTGGAAACTTTCGTCCCCTCACTATCTTTCTCCCTCTCGTTAAATCATTGTCTTGAGATGGAAGATCTCGACCTTCTTTTTTCATAAGACTGTTCCTCCAATGATTGTCCTTGTTCATCTTCAGAGTTTATATTGCTCTCGATTTCACTATGATGTTTGTCTTGGCTTGACATGACACTTTCGCCTTCATTACTTTCAGTCTCACTATACATTTCTTCATCACTATCGTGTTGCAATCCAACTTGATCTGCATACGCTAATATCCCATTTCCATTTGTTTTTATTATCAAAGAGTTCTGTCCACTTCGCATTATGAATATTGCCTCTTGTAGATTAGATTCATTATTCTTTTTATACAATAGTTTTTCCTTCGTAGCATAGGACATGGTCAATGGGACTCGAATTTGTCTACCCAATGAGGATGGAAGAGCTTTTCGATTTTCCAGCATGTGGTATTGTGCTATAGCTTAACAACAATCTAGGAAGGAATGTTTCGATCTTTTCTTTCCGTTGTACACATATTTCCAACCCGTTTTTATAGTTTACACCATCCTTTGCACCCATTTCACTGAGGATGGTAGTGGGGTATATAATAGTCGGTTATATGGTAGTGGGGTATATGGTTTGCATCCAATTTTGTTCAGCCGTTGGCATAGTTCCTCGTCACAGAAGACTGTGCCATTGTCAGATATTAACGTTTTCGGAATTCCATTTTTTTGAGAATATGATCCTTAACGCTTGTTTCACGGTCGAACTTCTTTTGTTGAAGACCTTTATTACTTCTGAATACGAATCCATGCGTATTAGTAATAATTTCACTCCATTAACATGGACATGATCCATGTGTACTCTATCCCAAGGTTGGGACTCATTAGACCATGTATGTGTTTTGTATCGCTAAATTTTCTTCTGTCATTGCACATTTTACACTTTTTACGTATTCTTCTACGTCTGTAGAATAGCCTGGCCACCATGCCTCTAGCCTGAATCTCGTTTGTGTAGATGTTATCCCGCAATGAACATCGTCATGTATACATTTTATAAATTTGCCCTTTTGCGTTGCTGGCGGAACCACTACATCTCTATTACGAATTGTACCTTTTGTTAAGGGATATAACCTCTTTAAAACGCTTTTCTCTCCATGAGCAATTATTCCACTTATTATTTTTTATCCTGAACAATATACTGTTCCATATGGTATCTCGCTTCGTATCCTCAGCTAATTTGTCTATCGACAAAATATCAGTTTCGACCCAGTGTAAGAAAGTATCTTCGATTTTTTTACTCCTCTATCTCACTTTCAGAAGTAATGAACCTCAATCCCGACAAAGCGTTCGCAGGCAGAATGGTGTTGACTTTCAAGTACTCAATATCAAAATCAAACGCCATTAACATTAACGCCCATCTTAGAATTTTAGACGACGTTACTTGAGGGAGTTCCTTCCTAGGATTAAATATGAATTCTAAAGGTCTATGGTCGGAGATTAGTAGGAATTTATTTCCGATCAGAAACTGACAAACATTATTTGTCGTTCATATTATGGCCAATGCTTCTTTCTCAATATTTGAGCAGCTCACTTCGGCTTTTGTTAATTTTTGTCGAAAGAGTCCATCCTGAGCTGATATTCCCGAACTTGAGTGTTCACTTGCATTTGTTGTTACTATTATTTCCTTTCAATGGTCGAATATTTTCACTACAGGCTTCTTTGCTAGAATAGCTTTTAATTTTTGAAATGACACTTGTTTCTTTGTCTAAATAAATTCCACATTCTTTTTCGTAAAGAAGCAAAAGGTTCTGTCAATTCAGAATATCGCTCTACATATCGCCTGTAGAAATTTACAAGTCCTAAGAAAGATTAGCTTTAATTCCATACGGCATTCTTTTCATTCTTAACCCTTTGGGTCCTGCATTTCTGAATTTCTGAATTTTAAACCTTTTTTCCTGAGATCCTGGGTCAAACTTCGCAAATAATTAATATGTCATGCTTCATGGTAAATATAAAAATAGTTATAAAATATATAAGCATTATACTTCGCATGGACAGAGTATGATTCCATGCCTTCACATTATCGCCAGAATTCTTTCTTTGTGTGCCACTCTACCCAGAAGGTTCTGCCTCTCTTGACGCACAAGAATAGAAAACATGACGCAAGTGTTTACCAGCCGTTCAACCGGTGGTTGGGCATTAAGTCATTTTTCTCTACCACCGCTAAAGCGGTGGTTAGAACTTAAGGAGATAATAAACCTATTTGGGGCGTTTATTGTTGTGATTTATTTAAAGTCTTCGTTAATGGGTATTTGATGGTACGCCGACTTTAGATCAATTTTAGAGAATATTTTCATACCCGTGGGGATAGTCTATCAGTCTGAAAATGTTTTATGTTTTACACCTATTTCTTAGTCATCACAAATGCGTAGATCCCCATCCTTCTTTTTTAAAATTACTAATGGGGAGGACCATTTGCTTCCTCCTGTGGAACACGTTCAAGTAGATCTTGTTCCAGTCATTTTTTTAGTTTTTACACAACTATTGATAGTAAATGGATTGGCACTTTTCGTGCTTCAAAATATGAGGGGTAGACGTTTTTCGTTAGTCTTAACTTTGCTTCATTGATTTTTTAGCATTTCTCTTTCTTCTACCTTGACTTTGTTTACCAATTTTGCCAATGTATGTTCAATACATCACTTCTTATTACACTATGACTCTTTTCACGGTTTTCCACGATCGTTGGTTATACGTCAAACTTATATTTTAGTTCCACGTAGGCTTCAAAATGCCTAATGTTTTTATCACGAATCCGTTAAATCGATTCAATTAAACATGGCTTTTCTTTAACCTTGGTTTTCATAATTTCTTCCAGAAATTTCTGGGTATAAACGTCACGTCACTTCCTATATGTAGCTGCATGTCCAAGAAAACATTATTAATTCGAATTTTTAATTACCCTTTTTGATTTTTTTCTTTTCAATGAAAAGCTGTTCATGCTTATTTCCTCTTCATTTTGTTTTTCTTTTTTGGATTTACATATACGTTTAAAATGATCCATTTTGAAACATTTTCCACACTTTTTATATGACGGGCATTTTTGTTTTTCTCTTTGATGTTGATAGCCCCAAAAGGCACACCCTATTTTAACTTGTGGGGTCACTCACTTCACATCACAGAAATTAGCATCGTGTTTACGGAGATAAAAGCATACTTGACTGGAAATAAAATGTACAGAAATAACAGGAAAACATGGTAAATTGTATGTTAATTACATAAAATTTATTTATATTTTTTCTTGTGTTTTGGTGTGTGTATTTTTTAGGTTACAATTGTTTTAGGGTACATGTAATAAAGTGAGAAATTTAGTTCATATTATTTCACGTCATATCACAGAAAAGTTACACACGTGTTGCCTGCCTGAAGGTTCTTAGCGAAGAAGTTGAATTTGACGTCTTTTGGCGGGATGTCCGTATTTCCCGCACGAACAGTTTTCGTTGTATGCTGGGATTATTTTTATTATTTTTAATTTTTATTTAATTTATTTTACACAACGTTTTTATGCTATTATTTTATTTTATTAATAATTTTCATTATTATTACTATTTTATATTTTATTTTTATTTATTTATAATTAATAACGTCCCAACAATTTTTTCTTTATAGTGTGTGCCCATTTCCTCTACAAAATATGTACCTTTTGTTCTATTAAATTGTCCAATTAATTTTTGTTGCTGAACAAATTCGACACACTCTTCTAGTGACAACTTTCCCCCGCATTAGAGTCATTTGCCGATACTCCTCATTTTGAAGACAGTTTACCAATTTCATTTGGATCAAATCCTCTTCGATTGACTGGTTTTCCGAAACCCAATTTCACAAATTCACAATATTTAGCGGTCTGTTTTAGACGAAAAACATATTCGATAACTGGTTCATTCACTTTCTGGAAAATATTCATAAACTTAGCGCTCTCTCTCTCTCTCTCTCTCTCTCTCTCTCTCTCTCTCTCTCTCTCTCTCTCTTCACTAATTTTTCTTGGGTTTTATGTTTTTCCCTATTAGTTGACTTATATCATCAAACGTCATTTCCTCCACATGTCTTGGGTGTGCAACTACTGATAATTTTAAAATTGGCCTCACAACCAACAGTTGCCAAAAAGAGATCAGTTATTTGGTTTTCTCTTCCAACTGATTTTAAATCATTGACTTTTTTCTTTTAGCTTTAGTTACTAGTATACTAGGCCACACTTGTGCGTATTCATAATTATCCAGTGATAATCTTTCGGTTCTTTAGATATCGGTGACACCATTGTAATATAGAGTTACTGACACACGGGAAGTAGTATGCACTCAACTGCCTTACGGGTAATAGCCATAGTTATTTATAGTTATTGTGACTTCATATGTAACTGAGTCACCTCAAGAACTAAATTTGCATTATTTTGATAATAGTCTCTTTATCCTATCTGGTCTAAAATATATTTTATAGAATTGAAGATCTTATCAATTTTGAAAAGAAATGAATTTTATTATAGATATCCATTTCATTATTCTATCTGGTGTAAAACCTGTTTTAGAGAACTGAGAACCTGACTTATCATTCAACCCACGTCATTTTGAAAAGAAATATACTTCATTTTGATACCAGTTTTATTATTCGATTCGGTCTAAAACTTTTTTATTTAGAAAATTGTAGATCAATCACCCCCTGTAGTATAATCGCCTGAGCTGTTAATAGATCAAATGAAATATTCACTTTTTTTTTTTTTTTTTGCTCTGAACTCTGGAGACAAGCTTTTATTCAATGTTTTTTTTTTAAACCATTTCACCCCAAGCAAGGCCATAAAGCCACTAAAGCGCAAGGAGTTACTGAGTGTTAATGAATATGAGGAAAAAAAAAGCTATTAAGGAGAGATAACAACGAAAGAATAACAAGACAAAAGATAACGATTTACATTGTATTTAAATTTATGAAAATTAAAATTGGCTGGAAAGAAAAAAAAACGGAAGAGTGTTCCACAAGCGTGAAGTGCGATAGAAGAAACTGCTGGCATAGAACTTGTATTTAGCCATTTCAGCTGTAAAATGATGAGACCTTTCCGCCAATCTAGTACTGCGTTTCATAAAATCAAGGTACCATAAAGAAGAGTTCATCAGGACAATTGCTATGAAACTATTTATAGAAAAGGCACAGGGAAGCTACATTACGGTCGGTGGGAATGTGACTGAGGCCAAGAAACCAGGCCAGGACCAATAATATTACATATTCTTCTTCGGAATTTATCAAGAATCTCTAAATATGTTGTTAGAGCACCAAACTAAATGTGACAGCAATATCTAAAATATTTTGGATTATAAATATCTTTTGTTATTTTTTTCACTTTGTTTTGGTTTGTTGGTACTTTCTTCAGTGAAGCCATTTTCCACTGTCAGGGCACATCTTGTGCACTCATTCGAACCTATACGTTGCTCTTGATTTGATACTGTTACGAGATTCAAAGAACCAAAAGATATGAAGAAGGTAACGAAAAACATCATATCCGGAGCTAAGTTTACGAAGCTCTCTCTCTCTCTCTCTGTGTGTGTGTGTGTGTATAGTAATAGAGGATAGACTAGAAATGACGATCAATTAGACACACGCTAACTTCCATATATACTTCCGCACACGCACCGTACGCACTTTACACGCACGCACATATATGTAATTGTTAAGTAGTGTATATGTATTAAAATAAGAGCAGACTTATATCATATGTTATCGTTTGGTTTAATGGTTAGTAGTTTATTTGGTTTTGTTTTGCTGTTATATATTGAGGTATTAATTATAGTTGGTTAGATTTCTTCATCTTTTGGTGTTTTTGTATTTTTGTATAAGCATACTTTAGTACTTGTTCGTTTATTTGCTTATTGATAAATTAAGTTTTTATTATATTTTTTTCTTTTATTTATTTAACATTTATATTATATTTTTTTTTAGTTTATATTTATTTTATTTATATTTAGAGCTTACATGGCAAAGTATTTATTTATATGCCTTCATTTGCCCATTATTTCAGTTTTTTGTTTGTTTACATTTGTTCATCATTATTTTTGTTTGCCTACATTTACCCATTATTTCAGCTGTTTGTTTTTAAAACTAATTATTGCTAATTTTCCTCCAAGCACTATTTACAATTTTTACTGTTACTACTGTATGGAACTGCTCTTTTTATAATTTTCCACTTAATTTTGGTGAGGATATTTTTTTTTTTGGCTCCATATGTATTTTGATAGGGGTTGTATTATTTGTGTATTTTTTCGAATGTCATTTTGTGATTATAATATCTTTCTTTAAAGTTTTTTTTCTGTGGCTCCTATGTAAATTTTTTTGTCTGTGTTTTCTTCTTTTCTGCAGTTACATTTCATGGTGTTATTTTGGCGTATGTTGTTGTTATTATAACTGTTATTGGTTTTGTTGAGTATTTTTTATTGTACATAGTTATTGTTTTCTCCATGTTATCCACGCAGCTGTAACTAATTTTGAGTGTGTTTTTGTTGATAATTTTCTGTTTTTAGGAAAGTGTCAATTATTTTCAAGAATATTTTCCCTATTTTTGTTTTTATTGTATTGTTGTAGGGAGGACCATATTATATTTATTTTTCTGTTGTTTCGTATGAATTATTTTCGTTTTGTATTCTGGTTTATTTGAATACCCGTTGTTACTTAGGGCTGGTTCATGTTTTTTATTTTCATTGAATATTTTTAGGCTACTAGAATTTGTTAAAATTCTTTTATTTATAGATATGGCTATTTGTTTAAATACGTTAGTGGGAGGGGGCTAGAATTTTTCCTAATGTATATTAGGTTGTTGTTTGGCTTTCTGCATGTTTTGTTGGTTCTTTTGTTTAGGTTGAATGTTATATCTAAGAAATTTATTTTTTATTTTTTCATTTGATTTTATATCTATTGTAAAACCTAGGGTTTTGAAGGTTTTCATTATTTCTTGTTTTAGTATTATTGTAGTTCTACCGTTGCAGTTTCTTCGGATTAATAAACCGTCGTCCGTGTATATAACTATATCTTTTTGTTAATAATATATGTTAATTTATTGATTGTATATATACCTAATACGGAGCCATCATAGCTACCCCTTGTTACGTCAAAGTTATTATTATCATTAGTGTATGTTATGTTTCCTACTTTGTATCCTGCAAAGCCGGGTCCAATCTATGGCCCTTAGGCCCTATAGGAGAATTCTCATTTAATTGATAACACTTTTCTTAGTATATCAGATGTTCCCAGTCGGGTGATCATTTGGGTAGCCTGTATGTTGATGTTACCTAGGACACTGTATTAAAACTGTCCATTCCTTTCCTCACAAGGCTCATATCTCCGATTACTATTACTCCAGTCTGAGTTTTCACTCCTGTTAATGTCGATCTCCAGGTCTTTGTGTTTGGACAATTTCTCGATGATTTTCATGGAGTTGTTTCTCTCAGATGGTACTAATATATCAATAAGCATACATCCTGAATTTCTTGTCTTTTATGTTAATATCAGGTCTGTTGGCTTTTATCAGTTTGAATTGGCATATTCCAGAGAATAGTTACATCGTTATTTTGGGTAAGTGTGTCTGGTTGGTTTTCATACCATCTCTCAGTGGTTTCGATTTTGTACTTCTTGCATATCTCCCAGTGCACATATGTTGCTACCTTGTTATGTCTCTAGGTATATTCATTTATAGCTTGTTCCAGATATCCTGAGTTAATATGGTTGACAGTTTCACCATATTTCCCGCAGATCCTGCAC
Organism: Acanthosepion pharaonis; assembly: GCA_903632075.3. NCBI lineage: Eukaryota > Metazoa > Mollusca > Cephalopoda > Sepiida > Sepiidae > Acanthosepion > Acanthosepion pharaonis. Next base: position 324,934 of record CAHIKZ030005635.1, on the reverse strand, counting down.
TTCGGGTTAGTTCTATCCTTGATTAGGTGACAGTGATAGGATTTGGTTACGAGGCTTTGGTTCCGAGCTGCAATAATTAGGCATTTTATCTCAGCTTTCAACCTCAGCCACTGATATATTTTCTGTTGGTCCACATCTGCTTCTTTCTTTCTTTTTACGCATTTACCATGCAAAACCTTGTCCCCACAGTATTTTTTGTTTATAATATCATTTGACCAAGTTGTTTTGCTATCTGTTTTACTCGTTTGGCGTAGATGGTATTCACTTCGTTTTTTTGTTGGTAGGAATTCAGATACATTAAGCTGTTTCTTGAAGAGTGCAGCTTCATTGTTAATGGATTTGGTGTTTTACTATTTGTAAGAGACGGTCATTGGTTTTTGTAAGGTTTGTTTCCAGTCCGATGAGACCTCGGCCTCTTGATACGTACACTCTACCAATATCTGATTTTGAGTGGTGTATCCTCATTTGGGTAAGCATTATTATTATTTCAGTCCATATTTTTTTTACTGTGGTATAATATTGATTTTCAGCAGTGTTTAATTATATTTATATCCTCATTGGAGATATTGATGCGTTGTTTAATGTATATATATATATATATATATATATATATATATATATATATATGACATATACCCATAAGCCCACATACATACAGACGTACGCATTTTAGTATATATATATATATATATATATATATATATGACAATGATGGGTATATATATATATATATATATATATATATATATATATATGACACATACTTGAGGCAATCGGATGTCTAGCCACACTGATGGGCTGCGAAAGAACGGAACAGTCTGTCTGTGGATGAATCCACACACACACACACACACACACACACACACATATATATATATATATATATATATATATATATATATATATATATATATAAGTGATAGAAATTATGAGGATTTGAGAGAAACTCAACTGGAAACTCAACTATATTTGGGACTTATCAGTAGCGCGCATTCACTACCGAGAATTGAAACCCTGACAGTTACGTTATCAGGTAAAATTATCTTCGGTAATGAAGAGGTAGCGAATCAGACTCGATATATCGTTGAATTAATTATAATATATATATAATTTATTTTATATGCGCAGTACTTAATGGAAAGCGCTCAGCATCAGTGGTAGAGCTAACATATTCAGTTGATATGAGGTTGTGATCATAGGTATCTGCACCTAGCCTCGGATTGTTTATATGGATGTGTCTGTGTGAACTAAAATGCGTACACCTGTATGTATGTGTGTCTATGTGTATGAATGTGTCACCGCAAACAAGCACAAAAATAAATTCCCCCTCCCACCACCAAACATAGTCAACCAAGCATAAATAGATCTAATTTTAAAAATAAACCATCAGTTTGTCTGATGATCGCAAAAGCGTGAAACACAGGGTCACAAATTCATATCCATGCAACTATATATATATATATTTGTATCACTTTAGACGGTATTTATAGTGGATATTCGCATTGGAGTAAGCACTCCCGTTTTATAAATAAATATACTGTTTAATAACAGTATATTTAATTATCTATTTTAATCTGTTCATAATCTATCTATCTATGGGTCTATTCCAGTGTTCTTTATCTATCTATCTATCTATCTATTTCATTCTGTTCATTATCTATCTATCTATCTATCTATCTATCTCTTTCACTGTGTTCTTTATCTATCAATCTTGTCGCTCTTGCTTCGTCATTTTCCCCTTCATTTCACTCTTTTATTCATGTTTTTATCATTTTATTGTTTCTCCCTGTCCTTCACTATAAACTGAATCCAAAGTTGATCTTTCCCATTTCTTTCTTTCTTTCTTTCTTTCTTTCTTTCTTTTTTGTATCGTTTGCTTTCTTTTTTGTATCGTTTGCTTTCTTTTTTAGTGGGCAGCATTGAATTTACTTTATTTTTTTGATCTGTGGCTTACTTTCCAGTATTTTCCGCTTTTAACAAACAATTTTCGAAAATATAGTTTCTTAAAAATAAAGAAAACTTTATCTATCAAATCAGTCATAATTGTCGCCAAATAAATATTCATTTGAAATTCTTGTCTGTTTACTTAGGGTCAGTCGGTTCGTTATGTTATTTGACTTTCTATAAAACGAGTTGTTCATTTCCGGCGGGCTCCTCTTTAAACAATTAAAATTACGATGCTGAAGAATTCCGTTAGCTCTAAAGAGATAAAATGGCGCCGAACTGCTTTTACTGAAAGCAAGCGAGCGGGCAAGTATCATTGATTGGTTGGTTGATCCTATGATAGAAAGCGTGCGTCTTTCTGGGCTGTGATGCCAGATGTTTCATCTTCTTAGATAATGCATCCTCATCTTTGTTGTATTAATGATTAAGTTTCACTTGGTGGCTATTCAGGCTTTCCTAAGTTTATTTACTAAGCATGCTATACCAGACGAGGACTTGGCCTCACAACAGTAGTAATGGTCTATGATACTAGCTTGTTAACCAAGAAGTTTATCAAAATTTCTGAATTGAATTATTGCCGTTATTCTCAGCATTATTCAAACGAGGGTCCTTCTTCCCCCGGCTATGGATTAAATAGCAGTATAGACTACCCTCTCTAAGCTTGGATGGCAACTAATCTAGAAGGATAACTCTGAATTCAAAACTGTGGAGAAAACAGAAGAAAACCATTATATCCCAATATGCTAGAGTAATTCACAGATAATATAGAAATTAAATTTCGGGGGATCTATGATAGCCTATGTCCTGGAGGAACATAGCTGTAAAAAAAAAAAAAAAGTGAAAAAAAAATTTTATTTTGATTATTCACTTGGTGCGTTGGTTAGCTTTCCTTGTATTATCCGAGTACCTGAAAGGAAATGTCATTATTCTACGAATTATACTTAGTCTATATAATTCATAAATCCAAGTGTTCTATAGACTAAAAAAGTCTATATTAGTCTATCTCTGAAAATAGACCCCAAAGAAGAATTGTCCGTCGATTTATTCACTTGGTACAAAAAATACTGCGCCTTTTTTCTCTTGGTGATTTATTAGTGTCATATATTTTAGAATTCACTGGAAGAAAAGATGAGTTATATATATATATATATATATATATATATATATATATATATATATATATATATATATATTTTTACGAGCTTTATTTAGGGCAACGGTTTAATTTTTTGCAAGAACGAATTGAAACAGTTTGTAAGGAAGAAAATGTGTTCTTTACATATATGTTGACTTACTAGAAAAAAAATGAACAAAGAAACAAGTACAGTGAAAAAATCTCTCTAATCTCATGTTGATCACGTGATATTTGAAAGCCACTCAGTTGCAGACGATGCTAGATTGAAAACACATGCATCATTTTACGCAATGGTTATTCCATTTAAAGAAACAAAAACTTTTTTCTGTTTGTTTTGTTTGATTTTCATAAATTTTATCGTCACTTTTTACTTCCTATGTTGAAACGGAAGTTTTTTGTTTTTGTTGCTGTTGTTAATTTTTTTTTTTTAACAAACTGTTAGACTTAGATTTAACACAAGGACGTGTATAAATATATTCTTATTTTTTAGTCATACAGATCTTGTACAGATCTTGTACAGCTCTTGATTTGTAATATGCTTGCAACAAAACTAAAAGAATGTTTCTCAGTGTTGTTCGCTTTTCTGAAGCTGCGAAGCAACTTGTAATTCTTAAATTAGTTGAATTCTGGGAACTTTCATTGTTAATTTTTACCATTCTTTTCTTCCGAGTGCCATTTGGATTGAGACCAAGAAGTTTAATCTAGAAATGAGGTTTCTTTATTTTCAAATTATCTTACCATTTCTAACCGGCAGCAAAATCTTGAACTTCGCTTTCTGCTGACCACTGTGACTAGTTGATAGCTTCTTCTACATTTTATAATAACTATCTCACTTGTTGGTCATTGTGGCATGTGGGGGCTTCCTTACTTCCGTATTCAGCCGGGTACAACCAGAACTCCCAGAAATAATAAAAACACTGACTGAGCCCTATTTCCTTTTCAGTGGCTGCAACCTACATAACTCAACCTGAAGGGCTACTCTCAACCCTTGCTGCAGAAGAAACGTGGCATGACCTGGAAGCTTGACTTCAGATTTCTCGTTCCTCGTGGGACCAAACAGAGAAATAACTCTCTACTATGCTTCTATTCAAGAGAAGAACTATGTTAACTGGGAAACCCAACATTTTCCCCGCAAAATACCACTATTTTACAATCTCTTTCAACGACAAATAAAAGCTGTTAAACAGTTATTTAGAGCCTTCCACTCTCACCACCGACCACACAGACACCAGGGAAAAAATTCCTACAATCTCCTTATTAAAAGTACGTAATTTTAGACGTATACTAAAACCGTGACCAAATTAAAAACTTTTTCTTCAAAAAGAGATTTTAAAATTGTAAAAGCCCCCCCCCCCTAAAATCAACTTCTTGGTCATCTTTTCCTCTGTGAATATATAATGATGAAAATGAATAATTAAAAAGGTTAAAAGTAATGATCAATACTTAATTTCTTCGTTAAAATGAAATCTTTTCAGATGATTTTGAAGCTTAAAAATGATTCAAAATCGGCATCACTTTTTCCGGGTTTTCTATGTATGATGAAGTACTTTGTTAGGATGAGCAAGTACTTTATTAGGATGAGGAAGTACTCTATTAGGATGAATAAGTACTTTATTAGGATGAAGAAATACTTTATTAGGATGAGGAAGTAATTTATTAGGATGAGGAAATACTTTATTAGGATGAAGAAGTAATTTCTTAGGATGAGGATGTACTTTATTAGGATGAGGAATACTTTATTAGGATGAAGAAGTTATTTATTAAGATGAGGAAATACTTTATTAGGATGTAGAAATACATTATTAGGATGAAGAAATACTTTATTAGGATGAGGAAGTACTTTATTAGGATGAAGAACTAATTTATTAGGATGAAGAAATACTTTATTAGGATGAGGAAGTATTTTATTATGATGAGTAAGTACTTTATTACAATGAGGAAGTAATTTATTAGGATGAAGAAGTACTTTATTAGGATGAAGAAGTAATTTATTAGAACGAGGAAGTACTTAATTAGGATGATGAAGTATTTTATTAGTACGAGGAAGTACTTTCTCGTTTGCACGTTTCTACTAGGAACAGTATAACATTCAAACTACGCAAGACAAAAAGAGTTCCTTTGGGTTTGCGATGTAACTGATCCTCACTGGACACGGCCAACAGATGAGTTTAGGTCGAGGTATTTTTATATTTACAAAACTGGACATTGTGTAATAACAAGACAAAATATTCGAGTTCAGAATGAAGCTCGAATAATCAATCGCTTTAAGGTTAGCACATTTGATATGTTTACTTAACATCACATTAATCTCACACCGCACGAAAATACTGAATTGAACCCAACAACAGTACTGTATGAGATTTTTTTGTTTAGCATTACTCAGACGTTCACTCTAATCAAGGCGATAATGCCACTAAGATGCAAAGAGTTACTGAGAATGAAAGAAAATAAGATTTTAGAAGGAATCGGAAACCCAATCCTAAATCAAGGCGATAATGCCACTAAGACGCAATGAGCTACTGAGAGTAAAAGGAAACTTGAAGACTTTAAAGGAACAAGAAACTCAATCCTAAACTGGAAACAAGGGATCAACTTCTACATCTGCTCAAAAGAACAGGCTGAATGTAAACCAGACTACTCCTATTATATATATATATATATATATATATATATATATATATAACGACAATCTTGGTAATCCGTATGGATAATCCCAAGGAGGATGAAATCCTGGGAGCTCAATGTTAAGTCAGAGCGAATAATTTAATTTAAAGAAAAACAGACCACTTTAAGGCTCCATTTGTAAAAATTTATTTCACCAGAGACTTATTTTTCTCTGGATCTTCAGATTTCAGTTTGAAAAGGTAAAACGAAAAATGAATTTAAAATGTACACTTTTTGACAGGAAGTATTAAGCTAATATAATTTGACATAGAGGGTGGTGAGGAATGGCGTGAGAGACATGGTCGAGTTTAGAGAGGGAAGGAAGGGTTTTAAAATTTATTTTTATATTTATTTTTATTATAATACTTAATATTGAGGAAGGAGGGGGTAAGAATCAGACATTATATATATGTATGTATATATATATATATATATATATATAATTATTTTCTTAATCAATTCATCCAAAGCAAGATGATAATGCTACTAAGACGCAAGGGTCTGCTGAGAGTCAAAGAGAATGAAAAGACTTTAGAAGGAACTGGAAACCCAATCCTAAACAGGAAAGAAGTGATAAAACTCAGATTCTGTTCAAAAGAAAGTGTTAAGTGTGAACTGAACGATTTTTCTCTTTTTAGATTTATAAATGTGCCATTCGTCCATGTATCAAATATTGTTGCTAAATCTGGCCCGGTGCTTATATCTATCAATTCTGGACCAAATGCAAAGAAGTGCCTGCAACGCTATCGATCCTTATCTGTCATCTCGACTTCGGTCACTATCCCATTGCCGTAACGTTGATTCCTTTTGCCTCTTCCATAAATATTTTCACAATTATTGTTCTAATGAGCTTTCATCTTTGGGACTTCGACTTCATGAATTTAAGCGCATTACTAGATTGGCAGTTAGGTCTCATAATTTCACTGTTGAAATTACGAGATTTAGCCCTAAGTTCTATGCTAATAATTTATTCCCTCGTACCACTCGCTTGTGGAATTCTCTTCCGGCATCCTGCTTTTCTGTTAACAACGATATTCACAAATTTAAATGCAATGTCAATCGTCATCTTCCGTCCTCTTTGACCCTCTTATTTTATTGTTTTCTATGTTTCTTTCACTCTCAGTGACGCTTTTACTGCCTTGTATTAATGAATTTTTTAAGTGTCAGAAATGATATCAAATCTTAATAACCTCTCACTCCGATGTGAAATTTGAAAGAAATTTGCATTTAATAAAAGATATAAACATAATAACAGCACAGAATACAAAATGTACAAAACAAAATTGCACGAGATTTTTTTTGTTTTTTGTGCGCCTAAGACTTAGGCAAGATAACAAGTTCTAATTACAATTCTGTTGGGCTCATAAAAAAAGAGTTATAATTATTGTCAACAAAATGTTCACTTACTGCGATTCATTCGACTGTCGAAAGGAGGTAATAAGGATGACGATTCACAGATGTCGCTGATTTTTAGACAATAGTTCATATTTACAAACTGAGATTCAAAAATGAGATAATTCTTGTATTTTCATAAAAAGTTTAAAATAAGGGTAAATACCTCTAATTTTGTGACAAACTTTCAAAAATGACTATAGAAAGTTAATTGTATATCTCTCTAAATTTGTAGAATCTTATACTTTCTTTCCTTTTTCCTTTTTTTCCCCAGAAACAGCCCATGGTTATTCGCTTGTGAAAATCTCTTTTCTCTGTCAGACAAACCAGACTTCTTAAGTAGATACAAATCCACTCCCAATGGAATCCGAATTTGAAAACTATATTGACGTAACTTACTTTCCCCAAGGGTTAAAAAAAAATTACAAAATGTATCTCTTTAAACCACGCCCATTCGCAAACTTTATTTTGGTGGGTTTTCAGACCATCGAACTTGACCCTCTGTTTTTTTACAAATTTTGAAAACCAAATTTTATACATGTATCTTTTTTATAAACTGCCAGAATTCATTTAAGCATACACATTTTTACACATCAGAATTAATTCAAACCATTTTTTTACTATCTGGCTTCATTTTAGAATGTTCTTTCATTTAAAACGTATGTGTTAGTAACTTTCTTCTTTTAATAAATGTTTTTAAACACTACCCTTCAAAAGAAAGTTTAATTAAAAAAATCGTTTATTGTGTTATTTAGTTATTTACTCTTTATTTAATTTTTATATAATTTTACATTCATTTTTTATTTTATAAATTTTTATATAATGTCGTTTGAGTTAATAATAAACCAAAAATATGCATTCACTTAGATTTCTGACAATTGGGTCATCCATAGTAGCTGTCATGGCTTCGTCTATCAGAAGTCCATTAAACGTTGGATCAGATGAACAGAACCAATCATTAATAATTGGTTGTATATTATTTTTTATGTTATAAGTACTATTTATTTCAAATCAGATTAATTTAACTTTAAATTTTCTAATTTTACTAAAATAACGTGTCAGAAATATATATTTATTTTTTGAAAGAATTTTAAAATAGAAAAACTTGTTTTGTTTACAAATTTCTTAAAATTAAGAAAATGGCCGCTTTTAGAAATCGAAATTAAATTTGACATTCCAATCTATATAATTTCTATCTGAAATACACCAGAATATTTTACTTAATGGAAATAATAAATATAGTTATTAAACTTTCGATTAAAGCGAAAATTTTTCATTTCTAAAATTTAATTTTAAACCTGAGGTATCGAAAATTTACGCCAAAAAAAAAAACGCGGAAGTCCCTAAATAATATTACTATGGAGTCAAGATATGTAGAAGTGGCCACCTGAGGAAAAAATATGGTCTACGTTAGTGAGTGTTGGTGCTAAAATTATTTTATGAGAAGACACAAAATCGCATGTAAGAGGCAAAACGATTCTTTTGGCATTTTCCGGGGAGGAAATTGCGCCTCATATGTCGTCAAATACGGTAATTATTAGAACTCGTATCCTTGCAACTACAGACTGCGTGCTATATTCGACCTGCCAGAAGATATACCCAAGCCCGCAACAAGTTGATAGATTGAAATGACTAGCCTCACTCATAAAAAATAAAAGAGAAGAAGAAGAAGAAGAAGAAGAAGAAGAAGAAGAAGAAGAAACAAATAGAAAAAATGAAAAGACGACAAAAGAGTTAAAGAAAAATGAAAACAGAAAATGAAGCGTAAAAAAAAAGTAAAAAAAGGGGGCGGAGAAAAAGTGAGGAAGAAAAGGGGGAAAGAAAAAGTGAAGGTGAAAAGGAAGGAGAAACGAAAAAAAGAAAAGAGAAACGAAGTAAAAGGGAAGGAGAAATGAAGGAAAAAGGAAAGAGAAATGAAAGAAAAGGAAAAAGAAATGAAGGAGAGGGAATGATAAATGAAGGAGAAATGAAAAAAAGGAAAAAGAAACGAAGGAAAAGGGAAAAAGAAAATATGAAAAAAAATAGAAAAGAAATAATCAAGAAAAAATAAAAAGAAGGAAGAAAAAAGTAAAAAAAAAAAACAAGTGTCGAAATAAAAACATAGAAAAAAAGATAAAAAGAAAGAAAAACATAAACTGAAATTCTGGGTCGCTGATGCAATCACGTGATAATTCGCGCCTCTTAACCGAAAAACAAAAAATACGGGTAGGAATCCTGGGAATCTTTAGGGGTTTTATCCTCTCTTACTCTTCCTTCCTTCTTTCGTTATGTTTTATTCTGGGTCTTGATTTTTTTTTTCTGAAATGGAATTTCAATCTAGTAATATTAGCGTCAACACCAGTGAATTTTGGCAATTGAGAGACACAGAGGGTATGGTGACCAACGTTACGGAGGAGATGATATCAAATTACTAGACAATACAGAAACTTTTATCTGTGTAATTGTTAGTCTTGTGTGTCTGTCTATTTTTCTATGTTGTTTTTCAGTCTGTCTATCTATTGGCCTTTACTAAATTGAGCTTAGCAAGGCTGTGTTAACCATTAAGCGAAATAATCACACGCGCCCCGGGAACTAAAATGAAAAGAACCATCAAATGAGAAGAGAGTACAACAAGCTTTATTTTTAGTTTTTTTTATTTTGAAGATAATCTATTCTATAAAACAAAATGTGACTTCTATATTTATCTTTTACGCAACCTTGTTTCAATACTTGGTAAGGTACCTCAAATAATTCGCTAAAATATCAGTATAGCATAATGAGAAAAGGTCTGAAACTTAATAAAAACAAAGTTTCATCATTAAAATGTTTATGTAATTCTTAAGAGGAAAGAACAAAGTATTTTTTAAATATTTTTTAAAAAATTTTCCTTCTTTCTAACACGTTATAAATTTGGGTAAAAAATCTCGGTTTGTTTTTTGTTAATTCCGTAAGACTTGTGGTCATCGCTGTTTTTAGTGTAGCAGTTTCGGTGGAAACCCATTAATTTGGAAATTCTTGCAAAAATCAAATAATTGACTAATTTAAATGAAACATTCAGGACTTATTAAAAAATGAATGAATTTATTTGTGAAATTTTTATTTTTAGAAAATCTTGGTAAAATTTTTTTTTTTTACATCTGTTACCAATAACCCCCACACCCCATAAATTAATTTTATGAAATTTTCTAGAATTTCAAAGAGTACGCAAATTGTTTTATATTACTTATAAGAAGAACCCTTTGGATGAATTAAATAATCAATTTTTTTTTTTCACAACTACTGCCAACTTCTTACATATTCAAAATTTTACTGCAATTCACGTGAAGGAAGCAAACTGAATGCTCACACACACTGATTGGCCGACAAAACATGGGCTCTTCCAGTGACTTGCATTACACCCACTTCTTTGTTGACCGAGACACTCGAGTGTGGGGAGACGGGAAATATCCTGTATGTCAATTAGACATGTACATACATTCAGACAAAATATTTTTTATGTATGTATGTATACTGTATATGCATCGTATGTATTAACACTCTCACACAGGCTCAATAGAAGACAATTCACTGTTAATAACTCATTCTCGAATTGCCCCCTTATTCTGTTGGTATAGTAAACCGAATGGTGCACGTCCTACGCATGCCTCACCAAAGTATTACCATGTCCCACCGGTGGGGCATATGCCCCACCGGTGGGAATCATTGCTCTATAGTGAGACCAGGTAGTCAATACACAGAATTTTATTTGTTTTGTTTTGTGTTAGCTTTCTGTTTGATTTTTTTAAGCATTTCACCCCAAGCAGGGCAAGATGCCTCTAGTATGCAAGGGGTTACAGAATGGGAGCGAGAGTAAAGAGGTGTGATGGAGGAAAGGATGAAGAGAAATACACGGAATAGGTCAGGGCATCTGGAGATGTCGATTGACATTACATTTGAATAGTTGGAGATTATAGCTATCAGGGAAACCATTAATCGGAAGGGAGTTCCACAGGCGAGAGGTGCGAGACATGAAGCTATTGAAGTAGAAAAGACGGCTACATTTAACCGTTTTGACAGTGAAAGGGTGGGGGTGAGATGCCAATGTAGTAACACGCTTAAATTCATGCAGTCTGGGAACTAGCGAAAGTAGCTCGTCGGAGCAATTACCGTGAAAGTATTTGTAAAAAAGACAGAGGGAAAGAGCGACTGTAGACGAGATGCCAGATCAGGACCAACCACATTGCTTATTCGTCTCTGGATCTTATTTTTACTTTTAGAAAGTACACAGTTGCAACACATTGAGTAGTGAGGCTTTTTTTTTACTGCACAGGGAGTCTAAAAGGTTAACATACAACAATATTTATGCGCGTGTATGTATGTAACACTTTGCACAGAGCTCACAGATACTACACTTTGATTCTAATATTTACTTACGTATCCATGAGTGCAAATTCGACACTGAAATTGAGAAATCGACGTTAAGATTGATATGTCGTAAAACAAAAGAAACCAAACCAAACTTAAAATCTAAAAAATATTCCGTAATATCGAGTACGTAATTAATAGTAATATATGAAAACTAATTCCGGATTACAGATTTCAAAATATTCTAATTCATTTTTCAATTTCTTTAAAAACAAAAAAAAAAAATAATTTTCAACCAGATCACTGTAAAGAAGGCACATTCTATTGACGTCAGTGCATACGTCACCATGTTTATGTTTCCCAAGTATACTGACCGACAATAGTCTGACCTTCTTTTAATCCCATTTTCCATCCAGTTTCGAATATTTCTTTCTATATGGACGATTATGGTTGTGTAGAAAACGGTGGCGGTGATGAGTATGTAAAACACACGTGAGTAGAAATGTCCTGATAGCCGGTCCAGCTACATGAGAAAGTTGGACTTTAATTAAGTCCAAAGAAGGCAAAGAAAAACAAACACAAGACCGATAAATATATGTAAACAAATATATGTATTAATAACAAGTTAAAGGTCACAAGTTACATGGACAGTTACATAGACAGAGTGCGTGTGGTGAATATCATGTGTGTGTGTTGTGTTGTGGTGAGTGTTCGTACGTTCGTGTATTGTTCTTAGCGTGTTCCCAGAATTTGGGAAACGCTGTATCTGTGAGAGCTCACATCTGCGAGGTGGTATAAGGCAGGAGGTCTGAGGAAAAAGAGAACGAGGCGAAGGGTCAGCCAGTATTTATAGCCAGGGGAGAGAGACCCCTGGTGAAGCGTTAAGGAGCTGAGGAGGAGCTAACTCCGACAGTTCTCCAAATCTTCCTATCCTTCGTGGCTCTAAATAATACCTGTCCCTTCACAATCACCCTAGTCTCTGTCCTATCCCCTATTTGCACTAGCTCGTCAGATATTGGTTACTCGATGTTTTCGTCTTGAATACATTAAGTCCTGTCTGTGTCATATTTTCCAGGCCTTCTTTTCTCTTGTGTCGAAGAAATGTCAACTGTTTCTTTCTAGTTCTAATCATAAGTGTCTTTTTGTTTTCATTTTCCTCAAATCTTCATCCTTGATCACATGATCTCTCCGTGACATTCCCAGAATCCTTTGCACGTCTTTGTTGCCTCATGTCTCCTTTTCATCTATGGGGGTATTGCCCAGCATTGACTCCCATATTATTTATATTGTATAGCAGTTCAGAAGTATTTTCTTTGTTTCTAACGAAATGATTATATTTCATAATTCTTTGCTTAGCTTCTGAAAGGGTTCTTTCTCTATTCAAATGTACCTTCGAATTTCTGAATCATATTTTCTGTTGTCTATTATAAAACTTCTCAGTTAAACATTAGTAACATTAGGATACTGATGTACTTGATTGATTCTGATGTCTCCAATTCGTAGGTTACATCCTGCGTTGTCTCTCATCTTCTGAGTTACGTCTTGGCATGCCCAGCATCCTTCTGTGTTGCCTCTTCTTTATCTGTGGGTATATTGACCAGCATTCACTGACATATTGGAAGATGGATATTAGTTAAGCATTTTTTTTCCTTAGAACCTTTTTAAAAAAAACGTCTGGCGGAAATTGTTCTGTGTTTGTTACTGCGTCGTCTAATATAAGAGGGACAACAGGAAACAGGAAGTAACATATCTAACGGGATGGTGTAAATAAATGGATAAAAAAGGGAATAGGAAGGATAGCTAAAAAAGACAAGAAGTTGTGGAGAGTCATAATCGTCCATATCCTGAAGAGATATGGCACATAGAAGTCTAAGCTAATAACACAAGTGACATATCACCTGGAAATCTAACAAACAGCTAATTAGAGCTTGCTCTTAAATCATAGAAAGCAGACGATAGGGCTGATTCCTGGTGTGTGTACAGAAATCCAAAATATGCCTATATATATGTATATATGTTTTGTTTCAAATGTATGTATTTTATGTTACTTTTAAATATGTAGTTAGCATAGAGAATCATAAAATCTTATAAACGAATGAATGGACGCCATTATTCAGTATATGCTGACGGGTTCATACGACGCTGATAGCTGTTTGGAGACAGGAGCCATAATCGTTTGCAAGAAAGAGATTCTTTTACGCGTTCATTTCAGAACATCGACATAGGGGAGGCGCAGATGTCGCTTAGATTTGGGACAAGTCAATTCACGCCGCGTGAAATGTTCATTCTTAGTATGTCACATGATTTGCTCACTGTTTATGAGGCGTCATTCACAACCCCGCCCCTAACATTTTTATACGTACACATACAGAATATATTTGTAGTTTTTTAGTAAACTTAGAGACTCACGGCCATATCACGTTAAGCAACGTCGAGCTTAGTCATTATTTAGATGGGTGACCGCTTGGGAATACTAGGTGCTGTAAGTTTAGATGTGCAGGTGGTGTAACGCATAGAGGATTGGGAGTGACCAATAGGAGAACTGAGTTCGTATGCCAGTCGAGTTCGTTAAATCTCCATATGCGCAAATACCCATGGGAATCGTATGAATTAAATCGTATTAAATTAGGTACCTTCAGGAGATCGCTAAAAACAGCATAGCATGATGAAAAAGACGCCAAACTTGGCGAAAACAAAATTTTAGCGTCTAAATGTTTATGTTATTATTAAGAGGAAGTTGTATTTTTTAATTATTTTTAAAAAATTTTCCTTTTTTTAGAACATTCGAAATTTTGATTAAAAAACCTTGTTTCTCTTTGTGTCACCGGAATTAGTGAAATAATATAAAATTTTAGCGCATTTTTTTCTATATGACAGACATTAATTTTGAAAATCTTGCAAAAATAAAAATAATTGTCGGATTTTAATGAAACTTTCAGAAACTATTCACAAATGATGAAACTTATAAATATGTTTTTTTCTTTTTTAAAGTCATGGAAAAAAATTTTTTTTTCATATGTATTTTTCATATGTATTACTCCACGCCCCCTAACTAATTGTACGAAAACTATAATTTCAATTTTGGGAAGATTAGTGATTATATTAGTTAAAAGCACAAGGCTTTGAGGAAACCAAATCATGTTTTGTTTTGTTTTTTTGTTTTTTTAGTTGGACCATCTCTACCTGAAAGTCATCTCTGAATTGTAACATAGAAAACTCAATAAAACAAAAATATTATTTAATTTCAAAAGCTTTTAATTGCTTTTATTTATTTTAATGAATATGAACAATATTGTTTGAAAGATATTTCGATGAAAAATGAATTTTTAAAACAATTATTTGTTATTTCTGAAATATTTTATTATTTTTACATTATGTTGTCAATTCTTCTAAAATTAGGGAAAAGCTTGTAGAATTTAACGAATGTTGTTATTAAGTATATATATATATTTACAGATTATAATTTCCAAAGCTTCTTACAAACTAACGAACAACAGTTTTATAAAAAAAAAAATAATTTGTGTCAATAATAACACTGTAAATCAAATCTACGGAAAACCGGAAGTATCATGCGTGCAATAAAAAAA
Organism: Acanthosepion pharaonis; assembly: GCA_903632075.3. Lineage (NCBI taxonomy): Eukaryota > Metazoa > Mollusca > Cephalopoda > Sepiida > Sepiidae > Acanthosepion > Acanthosepion pharaonis. Next base: position 309,889 of record CAHIKZ030005635.1, on the reverse strand, counting down.
AAAACGTCACGTGGATTGAGTTTCTGTCTAGTATTTAACTTAAATACTGACTTTTTAATACAATTATTTACTATTTCTTTAATTATAATAGATTTTTGCATTTAAGTTGTTAAAATATTATAAAATTAATTAAAAGCCGTATTAAGTTTCGTAAATGTCCATTTGAGATAGATTTATTTTTGCAAAACACGTGTGGAGAAGTTAATTTGATTTTTCAATTTCAACTGAGAAGGGTACCTACAAGTATCAGTATCATGTTATGAAATTTAAATTTGTATTTTATGTACACTTCTGATAAATTTTAATAAGAAGTGTATCTATAAATTAATTAGATACCTTTCTTATGAAATTTAATCTCACTCTTAACAGACTTATTTTAATTTCTTTATAATATATTTTCCATAAAGCATCGTAAACGTAAAGGTGAAAGCTAAGTACAAAAAAAAAATTAGAGCGCTGAAAGTTTTCCTTAAAAATAACGAGGTAAATCATTTGTTCACTTAAATCTAAATAACTTCACATCTCTCCTTCCGTAGAAGGAATTATCCTCACGTAAACTATTAAAACGTCATGAATGTCTTTCGTCACCTGTCAAGTGACGCGAAAGGTTATGACCTGCTTTGTTTTATTTTCAAACTAGGTCTTTTCGGCGCAGAAAAGTAAAGGTTGGTTCAAAATATTTTAAATAAACATTATAATTTCTAATTTTCTTAAAATAAGTTTTGAAAAAAAATATAATTGATTTTTAAAAGAATTACAAACTGAGAATTTCATTTTTTTTATAAATTGGAAAAAATGGCTGACATGATCGATTATCTGTCAATTTTGCTGACTAAAAAAACAAGGTTTTTAAGGAAAATTTTGGACGTGCTAGGAACGATTAAAAATGTAAAAAAATACCCCCAAAATACTTTGATCTTTTTTTCTCTTAAATATTAACATAAACATTTAGATGATAAAGTTTTGTTTTCATTAAGTTTGGCGTCTTTTTCGTCATGCTATACTCTTTTTAGCAATCTCATGAAGGTACCAAGATTCACCCACAAAAAATATTCTTACAATCTAAAATATTTTTCTGTTTTAAATAACCAACAATATGGTTGATAAGCTGTAAAACAAATCAAACATTACAACGCCTATCTTTGGGCACGTCGGCGTAATGTAACAGTTAACAAGCTTATCTCGCCAGAACAATTACGACTGGGTAGTGAGTTTGATCTTCACTGGGTGCCCCATACTTTCGTCCTTGTGCTGTATCTAAACCACAGTTAGACAATCAGTCATGACTAAGCTTAGCTTGGTTTACTTTGGCACGAGTATGGGGTGCCCAATGAGGATCGACTCCTGACAGTATTAATGGTCAATTAGACTAGTTACATTAATACAACGCATGAATTCACGATACATTCAACTGCTTGAAAGAAGCTGAAATATTCTCTTGTTTTGGATTCAAGAACTTTTTTATTTTTTTAAGCGTTTCACCTCAAGCAAGGCGGGAAGCCACTAGCACCCAAGGGGTTATAGAGAGTTGGAGCGGGAGATGCCGATTGACATTACATTTGAATAGTTGGAGATTATAGCTATCAGGGAAACAGGAAAAGGGGAGGGAGTTCCACAGGCGAGAGGTGCGAGACATGAAGCTATTGGAGTAGAAGAGACGGCTACATTTAACAGTTTTGACAGTGAAAGGGTGTGAGCAAGATGCCAGCCTAGTAGAACGCTTAAATTCATGAAGTCTGGGAACCAGCGAAAGCAGCTCATCGGAGCAGTTACCATGAAAGTATTTGTAAAAAAGATAGAGGGAGGCGGCGGCATGTCTGTGAGAGTGCGACTGCAGACGAGGTGCCAGATCAGGGCCAATTACATTGCATATCCGTCTCTGGATCTTATCAAGAACCTTGAGACAAACATAAGGGGCACCGGACCATATATGGCAGCTATACTCCATGCAAGGTCGAATGGTTGATTTGTAGATTTGAAGGATCAACTCCGGGGAAAAAAATTCCTGGCGCGGCACAGGGAGCCAACTTGACGAAGCAATTGACTCAATGTATTTGTTCCATCTCGGGTCAGCAGTCAATTTGAGACCACGCAGCCACAGAGAGGTGCTCTCGAGAAGTTGAGCGTCAGACATTCTAATGAGGGGCAGGGGATGGTTCTCTGTGGTGAGTAATAGAGAGCAGTTTTATTTTTGAGGCGTTAGTGTTAACCAGCCAATTTCTGCCTCAGTTCACAATCGATTGGCGGTCCATTTCGAGACGAACGGCCAGGTTAGTTTTGTCAACGACACTAGATTTGTTTTTGAGGCAGGAGTAAATTGTAGATACCTATTTGGGAATCTATGACGTCAGGAAGATGGTTGATGAAGATAAGGAACAGATTAGGGCCTAGGATGGAGCCTTGGGGAACACCTGCGTTCATGGGATAGGAGCTGGAGGAGAATCCGTTGAGAACGACGCTCAATACACGGTTTGACAGGAACGATTGTATTAAGTCAAACAATCGACCTGAAATTCCATAACTTGTTAAATAGTGAAAAGGAAAATATTTCTATTGCCTGTCCTATATCATCATCATCATCTTTTGATTACTGCTATGGTCACACTACCTACCAAATTTGCGGGAAGACCTAAGGCTGGTAGTGGTGTGCTGTTATGGCTATATTTCATGATTTGTTTTTCCAACTCCCATAACATCACTAGCGTTACATTGACAAAGTTCTTCTTAAAGTGTGGGCTGTACTAATCAAGACAATTTTTATATTTCTCTTCAGCTGGTAATTCCAGGGATTTTTTCAATGCGTTGTTGTGTTCCTTTTTGGTCATTCCAAGAGCACCTACTGGTACTGTTCATGTTTTCAATTTCCACATTTTTTTCTATTTCGATTTCCAGGTCGTTATACTTCGATAGTTTTACAAATTCATTGCTTGCTATGTTACAGTCCGCTGGGCAAGCCACATCAATTAGCAGGCATTTTTTTTTTCTTTTCGTTTTTTGATAATTATGTCCGGCCTTTTTGCTTCAATCTTCCTGTCTGTAAATTTGATGTAATCACATAGATTGTTATGACTTTTATTTCTGTAAACGGTGCTGGGTGATGTTCATACCAGTGTTTATTAACGTTTTTTCCAAGGTCTTTGCACATTGTCCAGTGTAAGTATTGCCCCGATCTATTGTGACGATTTTTAGATTCATTTGGCGCAAGTATAGAACATCCTGATATTAAGTGATCTATGGTTTCCTGATATTTGTCAAAGAACTCTGACATCACATGCGATAGTCGACCACGATAGATAGTGTGGTTTCAGACAGAAGATGGATTTAGTCTGATGGTGTTGCGAAGAGAAAGTGATTGTGACCGAGAATAAGAGAGAAAAAATTAGAAAGTAAGAGAGAGAGAGAGGAGAGAGAGGCAAAGGGATAGTAGATAACAGAGGGAAAAATAAAATGGGAAAGGAGGAAGAGATAGAATATAAGATAGGGAAAAGGAAAGAGAGAGTAAGAGAGAAAGTCGGAAAGAGATACAAGATAAGAGAGGGAGAAGGAAAGAGAGAGTAAGAGAGAACGGTGGAAAGAGATAGAGGATAAGATAGGGAAAAGGAAAGAGAGTAAGAGAGAAAGGTGGAAAGAGATAGAGGATAAGAGAGGGAAAAGGAAAGAGAGAGTAAGAGAGAAAGAGATAGAAGATAAGAAAGGTTAAAAAATATCAAAAAGAGTCGAAATTGCTAAGTGAAATAAATATATATATATATATATATATATATATATATATATATATATATATATAGGGCGATTGAAAAATAACTCCCTATTTTATGTATGACTGACCAGTTAGGAATGACTTTTTTCTTTGGGGTTAGTTAAAGAACCATGTCTACTTTACCAAATCCAAACCGAGACTTTGGAAGAACTTGAAGGGCGAATGCATGAAGTTATGTCTTCCATACCACAAGAGTTCCTGGTAAAATCAATTGACGCAATTTCCTGGGCGGCTCGAGAAGCTAATAGCGAAATCTGATGTCCATATTGAATTTTAAATAAAACCTCATGCTAAACGCGTTCTTCTCCTATCCATTTCTTGTAAAAATTATAGTTAATAAATAAATTATATGCATTTTAAAATGGGGAGTTACTTTTCAGTCAGCCTGCAGATGCCGACAATTAGGACGCTTCCCCTAGATATAGCACAAGGCCGAAAATATGGGTCACCCAATGAGAATCGAAGTCGTAATTGTTCTAGCGAGACAAGCTTTCTAACCATTACAGCACGCCGAGATTCCCATATTTCCCTTATGTTTCGTAAGTTTAAAAAATAATGTCCGTTTTTAACGTTTGGTCAAGAATAGTTCTTTCATAAAATTATTATTATTATTATTATTATTATTATTGTTGTTGTTGTTGTTGTTGTCGTTGTTGTTTGTGTGTTATGGTTCCTGCTTTGTATCCTGTAGATCCGGGTCCAAACTATGGTCCTTAGGCCCTATAAGAGAATTGTCATTTAATTGATAGCACTTTTCTTAGTATATGGGATGTTTCTAGTAGGGCGATCTTCTGGGCAACTTGTATGTTGATGTTATCTGGGAGACTATTAGTAAAATTGTCCATTCCTTTTCTCAGGAGGCCCAGGGCTCCGATTTTCTATTGGCACAGTCTCAGTCTTCATTCCCCAGATCCTGTTAATCTTGATCTCCAGGTCCTTGTATTTGGACAATTTCTCGATAATTTTCATAGAGGTGTTTCTCTCAGATGGAGAGGTGTTTCTCTCTATATCAATAAGCATACACTTACTGAATTTCTTGTCTTTTATGATAATTTATTATTATTATTATTATTATTATTATTATTATTTGAACATTAAATTGAGCTATATCAGTCCCATGTGATCTCGGCTGTCAGCCGCTCTTCATCGAATCAAGTTAGTCATATTTTTAGTCCTCAGTGCCGGTCATAAATCAAATAACACAATTTATAGTAACTTACGACTTAAGAAATCTATCATATACGGAAGTTGGTAAGATTTACAGTAAAAACGAATTTTCTTTTAGTCGCATAACTTTGATTACGGTGTATTGTTATAATTGTCATATTTTATTATTGTGCCTTATTTATAAAAGAAACAAAATCACTCACGAAAGAGCGCTATGTCGAGAAGCCAAAAAAAATGCTCCATGCCTAATGGCAGCGGTGTAGGTACGACGGTCAGCTCCGACAAAGTTTCATGGCGCTGGACGCACAGTCATCAGGTATCTAGCGACAGTCGCTGGCATTATGGCCATTTTTTCCTCATCGGCGAATTCATGATGTTCTACCAGGGATGGTCGATATGTACACACAGTAAACACACCAAGTGATGTGTTTAATTTTATTACAGTTATCTCCTCCTTATTTAAATTTACCAAGCATCAGGTTGTCGATAAAGCCGTCAACAACTTATAAAACTGTCACGATCTCATTAAACCACCCACCCGCATTAAAAATGCTTTTTTGCGATATTTTTAAATTAAAAAACAATATTTGTTTCAATTCCGATTAATTAAACTTTAAATCAGCTTTCAAAAATAATGTTTCAGTACAGTATACTCTATTTTTTTACAGATTTTTTTAATAAAGAGAATTTGTTGTCCTGACAGATTTGTCAATATGGACGTTTTCATCGATTTTACTGATAATAATAAAAAAAAAAAAATAGAAAATGATTCCAATCAATTTAAATTCGGTTTAAAATACAGCAAAATATCTTGGTTATTGGAAATATTAAATTTAATCTTTTAGCTTGGAAATAAAACTAAAATAAAAGCTTCAAGTAAAACTTTTCATTTCTTTAAATACATTTTAAACCTTATATATATATATATATATATATATATATATATATATATATATATATATATATATATATATATATTATATGAATGCATGAAGACATATTTAGGAAAATAGACCCACAGATACATGAGTACGCATATATATTTTTGACGCCCTCCTTGCCAAAAGGACGTATATTCAAACACTATTCTTGTCTAAAATTCCGCTTTTAATTTGTACATGAAATGTCTACAAAAAGTTACTGACATAATCCCCCCCACCACCAAGAAAAAAAACGCAGGAAGCTACAAGACAAAGGGTTTTTTTTTTTTTTAACGAGTGGTAGCGGTGCTCAGGATGGTAAGCAACTGGGGGAGTAAAATAGAGAAAGATAAATGGATACAGAGTGATACACAATGATGAGAGGGGCCAGAGAGCTATAGATCGTGGCTGGGGTGAACAGGCAGAAAAGAATGTCAGATTGGTCATTGCTTAATAGTCGTAGTATGTGAGTATTGGAAATCTTTAAAATATTACGACGGCTTCATCACGGCGTCATTAACGCTGAGTGCTGAACAGAACCAAATGAAGAGTTTTGCGGAGATAAATGGGGGGAGAAGTCAGCTTCAAAATAGATGACAACGGGAAGCTAAAGAAAAGACTTGTTTTATATATTGAAATATTTACATATACAGATATAACAACAACAACAACAACAAAAAAGATCGGACAAGCTCGTGTTTGGTTTGCTTTTTTTAAAAAAAAAAAAAATATAATCCTGTTTTTTTTTAATCTTGGGAAGGCAGTTGTTGAATTGAAATTCGAAAAACAATGAAACATGCTATATTTACACGAGCGCACACACACACACAATACACACACATATATATATAAATGCGTGTGTGTGTGTGTGTGTGTGTGTGTGTATATATATATATATATATATATATATATATATATATATATATATATATATATATATATATATATATATATATATATATATATATATATATATATATGTATGTATATATATTTTAAAAAAGAGAAAACCAAAACGTTTTTGATTGTAATGTGGATTTTTTTTTTAATATTATGCTTTATTTTCCAATATTTTGCTACACGTGTTTCCGGTCTCGCGACTGTCATCAAGCAAATGGTGGAGATTTCCATATATTATTAAAAATAATTAATTTTTTTCCTTTATATTTTTCGATATTAAATATTCTCGATATGACCACTAACAAAAAAAAAAAAAGAAACTAACACAAAAAAAAAAAATCTATAAAAGAGAATGTCTCATATCGAGAATATTTAACATACACATACGCCACACTTCATCTTTACAAAAGTCATATCAAACCAAAAATGGAGTATTGCTTTCATATGTGGACTGGAGCTGCCCAATCCTCACTTTCCAGCCTTGATAGAGTCCTTCCGCCACACTTCATCTTTACAAGAGTCATATCAAACCAAAAATGGAGTATTGCTTTCATATGGGACTGGAGATGCCCAATCCTCACTTTCCAGCCTTGATAGAGTCCTTCCGCCACACTTCATCTTTACAAGAGTCATATCAAACCAAAAATGGAGTATTGCTTTCATATGTGGACTGGAGCTGCCCAATCCTCACTTTCCAGCCTTGATAGAGTCCTTCCATATACACTTCATCTTTACAAGAGTCATATCAAACCAAAAATGGAGTATTGCTTTCATATGTGGACTGGAGATGCCCAATCCTCACTTTCCAGCCTTGATAGAGTCCTTCCGCCACACTTCATCTTTACAAGAGTCATATCAAACCAAAAATGGAGTATTGCTTTCATATGTGGACTGGAGATGCCCAATCCTCACTTTCCAGCCTTGATAGAGTCCTTCCGCCACACTTCATCTTTACAAGAGTCATATCAAACCAAAAATGGAGTATTGCTTTCATATGTGGACTGGAGCTGCCCAATCCTCACTTTCCAGCCTTGATAGAGTCCTTCCGCCACACTTCATCTTTACAAGAGTCATATCAAACCAAAAATGGAGTATTGCTTTCATATGTGGACTGGAGATGCCCAATCCTCACTTTCCAGCCTTGATAGAGTCCTTCCGCCACACTTCATCTTTACAAGAGTCATATCAAACCAAAAAGTATTGCTTTCATATGTGGACTGGAGTTGCCCAATCCTCACTTTCCAGCCTTGATAGAGTCCTTTCGACACTTCATCTTTACAAGAGTCATATCAAACCAAAAATGGAGTATTGCTTTCATATGTGGACTGGAGATGCCCAATCCTCACTTTCCAGCCTTGATAGAGTCCTTCCGCCACACTTCATCTTTACAAGAGTCATATCAAACCAAAAATGGAGTATTGCTTTCATATGTGGACTGGAGCTGCCCAATCCTCACTTTCCAGCCTTGATAGAGTCCTTTCGCCACACTTCATCTTTACAAGAGTCATATCAAACCAAAGAGTCATACCAGACTAAAAATGGAGTATTGTTTCGACATCTGAGATATAGTTGCCTGATCTTAAATTTTCTAGCTTTGATACAGTCCAAAAGCATTTTGCGCGGCTTTATGGGTGATGGGTAGTTTTCCACCATACAACCCATCTTCCAAAGGCGAAACATTGCTAGCATCCCGCTATTTTTTTTTTAAGTGCCAGACGAAGGGCAGATTTATCCTGATTCCAAAAAGGTATAAAATGTCTATGAAGATCAAGCGTGGCTCTCGTTAGAGTGGTTTCAGACACACAGACGGACAGACAGAATTTGCCGTTACTTTATTTAGATAAGAATGTTAGCGTTTAATCAAGATATTTTTCTGTCTAAATTGTTTTAAGAATTATTTCTTTAATGATTTTGTAGTACTCCCCCACATATACCCAGAAATCTTTTTCTTTTTTTCTGTATTCACTTTCTCTCGTTATTAAATGTACATTCTTTTATTATCATTATTATTATTATTATTATTATTATTATTATTATTTTCTTTGATTTCTGGCGTTTACACATTTCTTTCCGGGTCCCGCCCAGGGACCTAAGGTTAGAAATGGCGTCATGACACTTTCCACTGACAAAAAAAAAAAAAAAATTACATAGATAAAGCCCTTCGTAAGGTGTGGGCTGTACTTGTGAGAACAATTTTTTGTATCTCCTTGAGGCATGGACTTCCAGGAATTCCTTCAATTAGTCTACTGCAATCTTTTCCAACCAGTCCTAGGGCTCCAACTACAACAGGGATTGTTGATGTTCCCATATGCCACATTTTTGAGATTTCTATTTCAAGGTCCTTGTATTTTGACAACTTTTTGAATATCTTCAAAGATACATTGCAGTCAGCAGGGATTGCCATATCAATAAGGAGGCAATGTTTTTATTTGTGGTCTTTAATAACAATATCTGGGCGGTTGGCCTTGATTGTTCTGTCAGTGTGTATTGTGTAGCCCCATAGAATTGTAACAGGTCCTATCTCCGTAACCGGGTCTGGGTGGTGTTTCATACCAGTTTCTTTCAGTTTCCTTCCCGTAGAAGTTGCAGATTTTCCAGTGCAGATATTGACCCACTCTGTCATGCCGGGTTTTATATTCAGTGGGTGCCAATATCGTGCAACCTGATACAAGATGATCAATCGTTTCTGGATATTTATGACAGAATCGGCATTTTGGGCTAACACAATATTTTAGTATATGTGCTTGATAATTCCTAGTTAACAAACATTGGTATTATTATTATTATTATTATTATTATTATTATTATCATTATTATTATTATCATCATCATTGCCATTATCCACTGTTATATATAATGATTGGTATTATATTAAAGAAAGCTTTACTGGCATTATAAACTGATTTACTGTTACGATTATCCTCATACTGGTTGTTATATTCAGTGTTTTGGCCGTTGTGCTTTGACCGTTGTTTTCACAATATTTGGGCCATGATTAAAAAAACTCAGACTTCCTGCTTCCCCTCTCGAGATTCAGGTCGGGTGGGGCTGCTGTCGACGACAGGGATTCATAGTTGGGGCAATAAGTAGGAAGCAATGATGTCGCATATCCTGAATCCATCATAAAAATTTAATAAATACCAAACAGTTCATATAGCTTGGTGAATATATTTATATACAAGAACATTTCCGTCTTTTTTAACAGAACTCGACGTATCTCTTAAAACTATATCTGATCAGTTGGTTACAACTGAAAATATGAAAACGATGGGCGAATAGATTTCACATGAATTGACAGAAAATTAAAAACTGTGTCATTTTGAGGTTACTCACGATTGATTACTGTAAATAATAGTGAAAGTAATGCAGAAATGAAATCACATGAATCGATTTAAAAAAAAAGCAGTAATTGCGACAGGCCCCCATATAAGTAGAAAGTGCCATTTTATCTCAATCTAGAGTGTTTCTGTTTCATAGTCGGCCGGCGGATGGGGTCTTCGAAATCGGGTCTTCTAAGTGGCATCCACTGGAACGGAAGTGTAAATGAGGGGAAGAGGCCTTTTGAGATCAAGCGACAACAAAATCAGACAGAGAATTTCCGTTTCTTCTATGTGCCTTGTCCATTAAGGACGTGGTAGATCATGCTTCTCCACAACTTCTTGTCCTTTGTAGCCCTTAGTAAAATTTGTCTTTTTGGTATATTTCCTAATCCCTATTCTAACAAACAATTACACATGCTGGTTATTAATGCCTGATTACCTTTCTTTTGTCTCCCTTGCCTTTAATATGCTCTGAGAATATCAAATTCTCCAAGCCCTCTTTCCCCATTAGAAATTTCATCTCTCTAATGATGCTACGTGCGTGTCCTTTTTGGATTCCATTTTCTCTAAAACCTCGTCGTTTCTAATCTGTTCAGTAAGTTTCCGGTTACTGGTCTTTATTAACTCTCACCTTTGGGAACAAGGAAGGCAGATCTGGTCAGCCCTTGATGGCGTACAGACTGTCCCTTATATATTTTTCATGCCGCCCGTTCCTATATGAAGATAAGCAAAAGATGCGAAAAGATGATTTGTTGAACTGATAGAAAATGTACCCACCTAGACCGAGCAAATGAAAGCCTGAATTAAACATCTATTTTATAATATTGGAATCAAGGTTCGAAAATTCTCATTTCCTGACGTGACATTTGTTTTTGCCTATTGCTTCTTTGTGAACGTGTAATGGACCTTTCCTGGTTTTTGATGCACAGGAACGAGAACGAAAAAGCAATGTGAGGAATTCATTTGTTGGTAAGTGAAAAGTTGAGTGCGGGCTCCTTTGTATTTTTATAAAAAAAAAATATACGCCGTTATAAGTTGCTTTCAGAATAATGAGGCATTTCTGGAAATTGTAATCATTATGAATGAAAAATGTATGCTTTTCGGCAATCGTAAATTCATATTTTGATTAATTTTTGTTTTGCTTAAAATATTATTTTAATTAGTTTTGTAAAATTCCAACATATCCTGTAGTCCGTCGTGGGCACCTCGACGTGGTGTAATGGTTAGAAAGCTTGTCTTGCTTGATCAATTACGATTGAGTAGTGAGTTCCATCCTCCCTGGATGCCCCATACTTTCGTCCTGTGCTTAGAAACGCACTATCCTGTAGTCCATCTAAAGTTTCTGTCTTTTGTACTCCGTGTTTCAAATTAACCAACTCATTAGTACATAATTTGCAACATATGGTCCAATGCCATGCCATACACCTAGAATTCCTTGATAAAAATCCAAAGAAGAATTGGCAATATTATTGGTCCTGATCTGGCATCTCAGCTTCAGTCACTTTCCCGCAACCCAAAAGTTGCCTCTCTGTGACTTTTCTATAAATACTTTCATGGTAACTGTTCGGATGAGCTCCTATTGTTATTTTATTCCTCTCCCCCCACAGACAATGAATTGTACATATGGGGACTAGTTAGGACTTTCATAGAGACAATGAGGTATTATGGTGGGTGTAGTAAGAAAGGTAAGTAAGAATGCGTTGTTTTGGTGTAAGGTAATATTGTTGTATGTTTGGGTCAGTGTTTGTGGCTAGATAAGTTTAAAGTTAAGACAGAAGAAGATCTTTCCACATTCCACATTCCACATTTTGGCCTTGTGACACATTTTCTGTAAATAAGCGGAAATAAATATCGCTTTTAACTATGCTACTTAGACTTCATGAATTTAAGCGCAGTACTAGACTGTACCTACCTACCTGTAAACGGCATTCAAGAAACTCATTAGAAAGAGCTTTGTTAAATGTTATTGTAATATTAGCCGTTTTGATATAAGGAGACATTCGACATTTATTAACCGAACAATGTTACACCTTTTTTCAATCCCTGGCCATCCCTCAGGCATTACCTCTCCTTCGGGAGGGAGCTGGGGTCATTACCCGGCGCTTGAACTGTCCCCAAATAGGGGAAGTACCTAGGGGACTTGCGCAATTTTTTCTCGGTATTGCCGGTAAACCCACATTAAACTGATCTTGTGTCACATTCAGTTGTGATGTGGACGCACTGATAAATACCACCCTGGCCATCAAACTGGGATCAAAGTGTAGTATCTGCCTTCGTGCGGACAAACTATATTTTATCTCTCAATTGTGTTTCTGATTTAGG
>CAHIKZ030005635.1:262500-292500 GCA_903632075.3 Acanthosepion pharaonis | reverse complement strand
CTATCTATCTATCTATCTATCTATCTATCTATCTATCTCTCTATATATATAGATATAGATATCATATTCCAGGATCATTTTTCAACTTATTCAAGATTATGTTCGCCCTCTAACCTTCTGTCCTGTAGTTACAACGTACCTCACAGGTTTCATGTACGATTTCATTTTCAAGTCTTTTTTCACTGCTCTTTGGACTATTATAACTGAAACTCCTCTCTCATGTGCCAAATTGAGTTGGATCTTTTCTAATTGATCTCTTCAGCTCTAAATTGAAATGATGATCCCTCTTCCTGTTGCGACCTTCTGGCCCAGTTTTCCTCTTCACTGTCCCCTCTTTGTTAAATTATTCACTATTCTTTTGCTGGTTCTTGAATGAAATTTGAAGATGCTAGCCAGAGTATGAATGTTTGTACCATTCTGAAGGCCAGAATGATCTTTTTCCTCTCACCATTGCTAAGTTTTGAAAACATAGTGTGACTGACAGAAAACGATTTTAACCTGATCTTTTTTAAGCTGCATAACACAACGGACTTTTCAGTGATTCTTAGGTCAAATGGTCTAAAGACGACTAAACGTCTTATCTGAAAACCTGAAAAGAAGAAACTCAATTGGTTTAGTGTTGTTTTCTTTTTTTTTTTTTTTTGTTCTTTTTTTAGGATAGACAATTACAATTTATAGTCCGACATTACTTCTTTACTATAAGCTAAGTATCCCCAAACTTTTATACGCCATCACCTATTTTCACATGGAAAATTTTTCTACCCCCCCACCTGTTTAGTAAATATTCAAAAGTATGCCAAAATTGTTTGGTAATAGTTTGTTACTGGTTAATAAACTCATTTTATCATGTAATCAAAAAATGCCAAAAGGAGGTAACAAATAACGCTAACTTATGTCCTACTACCGTATTAAAGAACAACCGAAATATATATATATATATATATATATATATATATATATATATATATATATATACCGTCTGTTTCCATATTTTTTTGAATATTTTTTCGAGTAGTATATGTTGAAATACCAATGTAATACTCAATATCCGATATCGGTCAACAAAATTTCCAATCATCCACCATTTTCTTTTAGTTGCTCGTCGTCTGCCCAACAGTTGAAATCGCCCACCAGTGGGCAATATCTCGCAGGTTGGAAAGCCTGCTATAAACGCTATATTTAGTGAATAAAGGTATTTGCGCAGACGTCTTTTTTCATCAGTGTAATTGTCGTCTACCAGCATGGATTTTCGAGAGTCTTTCATAAAGAGGACTTGTTCGAACCTGCATTCCCTTCCTGCGGGGGAAAACCACGAAGGACTTTTATGGCGAAGCAAGACTCAATTACCCTTATGAAGGGAAGCACAGCTTTCATTCTTTTAAATCTCATTAAGTAAAACAGACATGCTTGTTTTGGCTGCTTCTGCTATTTAACCACTATTTTTATCCGCCCTCTCTGTCTATGCCATATCTGTAAGTCGCCTCTTTCGTTCATTGATAAAACTGTAGCTACTAATAATAAAAGGAATAGGTCAACAGTTATTATTGGTGACTTGCCTTTTCTGGAAGTGGATTAACTTACATATGTATTTAACGATTTGGGTCAGGCACAAAATTACTCCCAATTTTAAGGTTGACCATCCCAACCTTTCAAAGTATTTCACTGGAAAACAGTGTTTTCCATTGAGCTTTTAAAGTAAAATAATTTGATAGTCACGTGACAGTTTGATATGAAAATTTAAAAAAATGGGTACCAGACTAAAGACAGTGTAAGGCAGTAAGATAAATAGATAGGCATATAAATAATTAAGAAGAGAGTGAGATAAAAAGAGTTTCACAGACCGAGAAAAAGAGGGAGAGAGTTGTGTAAAAATAAGAGATAGTTTCGCAGACAGAGAGAAAGAAATAGGGAGAGCTGAAATATGTAAAAAAAAGAGAGAGAGAATCTAGTAGACCAAAAAAGAGAGAGAAAGAGTTTGTCAGACCGAGAAAAAGAGAGAGAGAGAGAAGTGTAAAGGTGGATAGTTTGCAGAGAGAAAGAAAAAGAGTTTGATAGACTGAATGAAACAGATGAAAAAAGAGAGAGACTTTAACAAACTGAGAGAGAGAGAGAGAATCTGGTAGACCGAGAGAGAGAAAGGGAGAGAATTTGGCAGGCCCAGAGTTTGGCAGGCTTTACAGATGTAAAGCGAGAGAGAGGGGGAGAGAGAGAGAGAGAGTGAGAGAGGTGGGGTTGGCAGACCGAGAGCGAAAGAATTGTATAGAGAAAATTTGGCAGACTGAGAAAGATAGATGTAAAGGATATATATATATATATATATATAGAGAGAGAGAGAGAGATGGAGAGTTTGGCAGGCTCAGATATATATATAAAGGAGAGAAAGTGTTTGGCAACTGAGAGAAATGGAAGCGAGAGAGAGACAGATTGACATAAAAAGATGGTTATATATGATACTGAAATAGATGTCGAGAGAGAGAGAGAGAGAGAGAGATAGTTTGGCAGATCGAGAGAAAGAAAGAGAGATGTAAAGCTAGAAATCCCAGAGATATTTTGGCTGACTAAAAATAGATGAATAGTTAAAGAATAAAATGCCCGACACAGGGATTGAACTCACAATTATTATGACCCTAAATTCACGAACCAGCGCTTTAATCCACTGGGGTATTGACACTAAATTTTGTACTTCGGACTCAGTGAATACAGAGCGAGCAATTGCTGAGCAGTACGAAAAATAAGAACTAGACGTGATATCCTAAGATATGAGCAGTGAAACGACAATAGTCTACCCTGCAGATTAAATAAAGGATTCAGTAGGTTACTCAGATCGACATACACCTGAGGAAGGTCGGAGGGCAAAACGACCGAAACATTATGATATCAACAACAGAGATGAGTACAATAGTCCGAATATAAATAGTGTAAATAATGATAACTCCTCATCCCAGAAATTCAGACAGAAGGCGATCAGGTGATAATAACAACAAAGATAAGGAGAATAGTCCGAATATAAATAGTGTAAATAATGATAACTCCTCATCCCAGAAATACAGGCAGAATGCGATCAGGTGAAAATAACAACAAAGATGAGGACAATAGTCCGAATATAAATAGTGTAAATAATGATAAGTCCTCATCCCAGAAATTCAGACAGAAGGCGATCAGGTGATAATAACAACAAAGATGAGGACAATAGTCCGAATATAAATAGTGTAAATAATGATAACTCCTTATCCCAGAAATTCAGACAGAAGGTGATCAGGTGATAATAACAACAAAGATGAGGACAATAGTCCGAATATAAATAGTGTAAATAATGATACCTCCTCATCCCAGAAATTCAGACAGAAGGTGATCAGGTGATAATAACAACAAAGATGAGGACAATAGTCCGAATATAAATAGTGTAAATAATGATAAATAATCCTCATCCCAGAAATTCAGACAGAAGGTGATCAGGTGATAATAACAACAAAGATGAGGACAATAGTCCGAATATAAATAGATAACTCCTCATTCCAGAAATTCAAATAATGATAACAAAAGATCCTCTTCCCAGAAATTCATGATACATCCCAGAAATTCAGACAGAAGGTGATCAGGTGATAATAACAACAAAGATGAGGACAATAGCCCAAATGCATACAGTGTAAATACCAACTTCTTGAAACAGAAACCTATTCGATTTTTATGGCAGAAGGAGTTGGGTATTTTTCTGGGGGAATAGAATGTGCCAACCATTTCCCCAGCATCTTTAGCAATGGATACAAATAAGTATTTGAAAAGAACTTTCCATGTTTTTGTAAAAATCTGACTGAGGCCATATGTTACGTAGACAATATCAGATTCATGCAAGAAAAAAACGAATAAGGATTAAGCAAACATTTTTACAGCAACCTTTCTTTTGTCATTCTTTTGCTCCTTCAACTATTTTAATGCATCACAAATTATTTTCCATCTTTACTTGCTTTTCAATCTTTCATTCATTATTTCTTGGTGCCTAGTCGGCCATTTTGTTTCCGTTTTTGTCTCCTATCTTCTCATCTTTTTTCCCGTTTTCAAAAATGTTTTCTTTTCTTTTTCTATTTTTCTTACCTCCTACCTTTCCTCTTTCTCCTCTCCTCCTTCCACTCGCTTTATATATATTATTATCCATGTTTCTCAGTTAGAAAGCGTAATTGATTCCAGTTCAGAATGTCCAAGGATCAGGCATATGTCACATTCTGTTACTAAGTAGAATAATATACAGATAAGAAAGGCACGGGATTGGACACAGATGCTATGCTTTGATCTTAGGTACAAAGATATAACTACCATATATACAAACAAACATAATAATAATAATACATTTTTAAGGATACAAAAGATGATTATCTCCCTTTGGTCGAGATGGTCACGTGACGGTCGTTTAGTGACGTCACTTCATACAGGGACGAAAATAGTCGGTTACCCATTCAGTATATGGTAGCCAAATCGAGTAGTTACTATTTTTTTTTTAACCCAGGTCAAGAGGCCAGGGCTGAGGCTAAATTTTTCTTTCCCCCACCCCAGCAGTTTATAAGACCATAGTGCCGTTTCCCTTTGGGAATATATCTTCCCCACATATAGAAATCTACGGCTAGCAGTGCTCAATTTGGGAAAACCCAAGACTAGCCGTTTCCAGTTCGTGGAATGTTCTCGTTTCGAATATAGTAGATGAATCCGGCCCGTTTGAACTGGAGTCCTAAACGCGTCTTATCCAGAAACACAGAAGAATCTCCATATTATACGTAAAACTATATCTTTTCGTTCTCCTTTCGCTCTGCTTGCCGTGTAGATATATTATATTTTCTCTACGTGGGACACTTGTAATATATATATATATATATATATATATATATATATATATATATATATATATATATATATAGTTTTGTGTATGTCTTAATGATATAAAAGCCTCTCTGAGAACAAAGCATATTTGTCATTCCTTTTCCTTTCAGCCATTCTGTTCCATCCGTGAATTACAGTGTTATTATATCATGTCTATAATAATGCCCATAATTGGGGAAATTCAAATGGGTGAATAAATCTTCCTACCATAGCTCCCTCCCGTTACAAAACCATTGCCACTAATGTCTTACCCGTATGTAGGAGGTATTTCTACCATACCCTGTATAAATGCTGCAATCTTAACCTGTTCCAATCAAGGGTCAATTCTTAATATATCCTCTTTATCTTCATAATCATTACATCCTATCAAAAACTCTTACATTCATATCACACCTCATTCATCATAACCGTTTTAGCAGTAATGCACTACCTTGAATGGCTCACGAGCCTTGAACTGGGCATAAAAAAATAATAAATTAAGATGATAATAAGGCTTATATTAAAATAAGAAGCATGAAAGCAAATGGGAACAACAAAATATTGGGTTAATTTGCTGTATAATGTATAGTTTGTGTGTCTTAGTGATATAAAAGTCTCTCTGAGTACAACGTATGTTTGTCATTTTTTTTCATTTCAGCCATTCTGTTCCATCCGTGAATTACAGTGTTATTATATCATGGCAATAATAATGCCCATAATGGGGGAAATACAAAAGATGGAATAAATCTTTCTACCATAGCTTCCTCCCGTTACAAAACCATTGCCACTAATGTCTTAACATTATGGTTTTTACTATTTTAATTTTTTAATGAATCCTAATTCTTAAGTTAATAATTAACTATTATTATGCAAGTTCTATGACCATAAAATAGCCATGGAATTTCACCCATTTCCTTTCTGCTTAAATTTTTAACAAGATATTACAACGACAATCATAAATATGAATATCATTATTTAAAAAGTAAGAGGGTACAAATAAAAATATCCCAGACTGACAAGGTTTCCTATTAAACACATGAGAATGTTATTGCTTTCTATATCTCCCCTTTCTTTATTTCCTTTTCTTTTCTTCCCAAACAGTGTCTTCCTTCTTTCTTAGCAATCAAAATATAAATCGTTTTCTACAGCTTATCAACTCTTTGCAGATATAATAATGCTCATAATGAGGAATACCAATGGGAGAATAAACCTGAAACTCTCATTATAGATTTACGACTGATTTGTTCATCATTTAATTCGAGTATTATCGAGTTATTCTTGCTAATCGCTTTTAGTTTTACGTTTTGCTTTTTTGGTTAGTTCTTGTTTTATCCCAGATTGCTCTAAGTCACGGTGCTTACTTAAACAATCGTAAAATATATGGCGCTCTCAAGACAGATGTATATTAAAAGCAACAGTATGACGCCAGAAAATAACCGTCACAGAATAATAATTAAAATAAAACAACTAAACTAAACTCTATTTTGGCATTTTTACTGTTAATTTCATCAGAGCATTATCTAAAAATTTATATGCCTGATTTTATTATTGCCTACATTGAATTCATATAATACAAGTAATATTAGCTCGATAAACGTCCTAAAAGATTAACGGAGTGGAATAAAAGTTTTACAGAAAAATAAGTATAACATATATAATTTTAGATTAAAATATCCATCAAATATATTGAGAAAATAAAAACAGTCAAGTTTTTAATTAACAATGCTATATTGAACAACTTGATGCATAGCATTAGGCGTTGGAAAGTTTTGATAGATAGATAGATAGATAGATAGATAGATAGATAGATAGATAGATAGATATGACCAGACTGAGATAGACATGAATAGATAGATAGATGTGAATAGACTGGGATAGCCATGAATAAATAGATAGATAAGAACAGACTGGGATAGCCATGAATAAATAGATATGAACAGACTGGAATAGACATGAATAGATAGATAGATAGATAGATAGATAGAGAGAGAGAGAGAGAGAGAGAGAGAGAGAGATAAATAGATCGTCCTACCGACCGCCTGAACGCCCTAGAAAAAAATAGGCATATCGAAAGAAATTAATGAAATTAGAAGGAAAGAAAACGATGCGTTGATTGGCCTCTTAAAATAGTTGGTTTTAAATAATCTCATTGACTATTTAGGAGAACAATTGAAGCGTTGAAATGTCTACAAACCTAACACATTCCTGTCGCCGTCTAATCTTTGCCTTCATTCTTGTCGGCCGTTACCAATTCCACTTCTACAGCTTATTATTATTATTATTATTATTATTATTATTATTATTATTTATCTTCTTTTTTTTTTTTTTTTTAAATCATTAAAAAACTACAAGGAACTAATAACGGAAATTCCTTATCTCCACTGACAGTTTTATTCCTGAGAGTACACGAAAACAAAGATAACGCCTATAGAATGAGAGAGAGAGGGGGGAAGAGTGTGTGTGTGTGTAACTAATGGACGACGAAGGCTGTCATAGCTTCATAGCTATCTATCTCAGTCTGTCCAAATCTATCTACCTTAATTTGTTCTTTATCTATCTAGTTCATTCTCTTCATATCTATCTATCTATCTATCTATCTATCTCAGTCTGTTCATTATCTATCTATCTATCTCAGTCTGTTCATTATCTATCTATCTATCTATCTATCTCAGTCTGTTCATTATCTATCTATCTATCTATCTATCTATCTATCTATCTATCTATCTATCTATCTATCTATCTCAGTCTGTTCATTATCTATCTATCTATCTATCTATCTATCTCAGTCTGTTCATTATCTATCTATCTATCTATCTCTATCTCAGTCTGTTCATTATCTATCTATCTATCTATCTATCTATCTCAGTCTGTTCATTATCTATCTATCTATCTATCTATCTATCTCAGTCTGTTCATTATCTATCTATCTATCTATCTATCTATCTATCTCAGTCTGTTCATTATCTATCTATCTATCTATCTATCTATCTCAGTCTGTTCATTATCTATCTATCTATCTATCTATCTATCTATCTCAGTCTGTTCATTATCTATCTATCTATCTATCTATCTATCTATCTATCTATCTCAGTCTGTTCATTATCTATCTATCTATCTATCTATCTATCTCAGTCTGTTCATTCTATCTATCTATCTATCTATCTATCTATCTATCTTCAGTCTCACTTCATTATTTCTATCTATCTATCTATCTATCTATCTCAGTCTGTTCATTATCTCTATCTATCTATCTATCTATCTATCTCAGTCTGTTCATTATCTATCTATCTATCTATCTATCTCAGTCTGTTCATTATCTATCTATCTATCTATCTATCTATCTAGTTCATTCACTTCATATTTATCTATCTAACTAATTATCCATCTCTGTTCATTTATATCTATTATTTGTAAGGGTTAGGAAAATATCAAACTTGCATTCAAAAAAAATAAGAGAGAAAGTTACAGATAAAATCAATTTATATTTTTGGATTATTTTCGTATCGCTTCAAAACAGTAAACCATGAGTGAACCCCAAGATAAAAAAAAAATCTGGGTCACAATTTCAAACACAAAATATTGTGAGAATAAGTAAAAAAAAAATGGATCAACATATACGAGCTGTGGTCCGAAAAGTAAAGTAGATATTCATCCAATATGTTTATTGTGAGCATAAATATTCAGAATGTGCGATTAATAAACTCTATCTCACAGCATGGATCAGTTATAGCAAATTTAATTTAGGAGTTAAGGAAATTGAAAGCAGGATATACTGCACTTGGGAAATTTTCATCCTACACCACGAGATGCTACAAAACCAAACATTAATCTAAAACCTCGAGAGTCAAGTTTATAAATAGCCTCGTCAGGTCGTGATTCGCATTATGACTGTCATGCGTGACGCCATACTTGTTAAGAAAGGTCTCACCTACCAGCTTATATATAACTCAGCTCTCACTTTCTCAGCTCTCAGATCATTGTTTAAAATACCTTCCACTCCAGCGAATGAATCCTGTGGGTCTTGCAAAGGATTGTCTTTCGTCGGATTTCGTAGAGATCTCGCTACAAAACCACAAAGAACTTTACCAAAATAAGAGAAAACACATCACTTGAAGACTAGCACATGTAACTCAAAGAGAAAATAATTACATGATCAAGATGTTGACTTTCCATACTACCATCAGAAACCGCCATCAGTACTAGAAAGAACGATAACAGCTTGTGGATTTGAGAACTCTGTCCTCCTAAAAAACTGTTTTAAGAGAAAGATTTTATAAATTTTAAGCGACAGTAACGCTAACAGTTTGTTCAAAGAATACTGAATGTTCACTAATAAGTTTATTGATTGATTTGTTTTTACGGCTTATCAACCTTTTGCAGGTTATTTCAAACCAGAAAATATTTTTTGTAATCAGTCACACGTACATAATACAAGTAATAACAGAAAGGCTTCAATGTAAATAATAAAGTACGTAATTACCAAACGCAATTAAATACATTAACAACAAAAAAGTAAAGATCCATTGGAATGATTATTGATTACTAATACACGACTCTGTAGAGCTGCTAGGTAGAGTACTAATTCGTCTTGAAACACGGGACACTTGACTCTAACATCCGGGTTAAGACAATAGTCAAAAACGTGATTGTAACCTCTCAGTCACTGGCATGATTTCTCTATCTATAGTAAATGGCAGTCTACGTTTCCATTGTCTAGAGATTCATGTTCAAACTCTGGTGTTAGCAGTGACACTTTTCATTCATATGTGACACATCCCCTTTCAGTTGACTTCTCTGGAGTCTATATTTCTTCAGTTTTGGTTCAGTATTTAAATATTCTTTTTTCTTACTGCAAATCCTTGGTTCAATAATTTTTGGTAGGTTGGACATATCATACAATGTTTCCATAAGTACCTCTTTTCGTAGCCTTACTAAATCAGTGAATATTCGTTTTAACTGATTACGGTGTCGCTTATGTTCCCACCTTTGTCCCTGTATCATGTAGGTTATTTTGCCAATCCGTCTCCCGTCTACCTAGACTTCTTTTCTACGTTGATACATTTTAAAAAACACTTTATCTCCAGCTTTTAAATATTTGATTATATTAATGTTGTTTCTTGATGTTGTCGCCTTACGTCCTGATAGTAATTGATTAAATATGGACTTAATTTCCCAAGCGAACATCAACTCTGCAGGCCACATTCCAGACACGCTGTTATTCTGAAAATGCTTAGAAATTGTAGCATTATTTATCTGCCTCCTATTCCCATAAATCAAACAATGCAATCCAATCTGTTCTTAATAAATTTGCTATATTCTTTAATACAAGCACAATCGCTATATGTCTATATTTCATAGATGAGATATTATGTACACTATTTACATTATTCCGACTATTTTCCTCATCTTTGTCGCCATATTTATTACAACGTTTCGGCCCTTCAGTATCTGTCTATATTTCTGAGATGAGGTATTATGTACACTATTTACATTATTCGAACTATTGTCCTAATCTTTGTCCCCATATTTATTACAACGTTTCGACCTTTCAGTATCTGTCTATATTTCTGAAATGAGGTATTATGTACATTATTTACATTATTCGGACTATTGTCCTCATCTTTGTCGTCATATTTATTACAACGTTTCGGCTTTATTCAGGTGGTTGGGATGTCGAACTGAACTCTTTATTTCGCTCACTGGGGTAGACTAACTAACGCCTTTATCCACTGTGCCATGTGTCCTCAAGGACACATGGCACAATCGATAAAGGCGTTAGTTAGATCCAGTGACAGGACCGAAAGAGTGTGAGTTCAATACCCGGTTAAGGCAGTGGAGAACTTGCAAAGGGGAATTAACAGGAGATAACTGATAATTGACATCCATTAAAAACATGGCACGTGGAATTAGAACAGTCTACCCCAGTGAGCGAAATAAAGGGTTCAGTTCGATATATCCAACCACCTGAAGAAGGCCGGAGCGTACAACGGCCGAAATGTTAAAATAAATATGGCGACAAAGATGAGGACAATAGTCAGAATAATGTAAATAAAGCACAATCGCTTTTTTTAGTTTTATCAATAAAAGAAATGTTACAGGTGAATTCACCCATAAAGCACAATTTCTTCTCTGTAACTCAACGAGCAAATTTTCCAGAAGTTTATAACCTGGATTTACGCATTTTTCTCTATGTCTGTTCATTGATAAGGATTATATCAGATCCTGTATCCCGTTGTAGTTTTATTTTTACATTATTAATTTTGACAAAAACAAATTTCTTCTTTTGAGAAGTTTCTAGCTCAGACATGTTCGAGTTTTTGTTGTTAGTTTTTCCTTTGTTTATTGACTTTACACAGTGGATTTACCACGTTTACAATCGTTCTTCTATTTATTTTTTTAAATCGTTCTTCTATTTTTTTTCATTTTTTTTTTTTTTTGTATTTGCAATGAGTACTTTTGTGTCCAACCTTTCCACATTCGTAGCATTTTTGTTCTTAAAAAAAACAATTACTTTTGAAATGTTTACCTCGACAACCGTGACAAGCATTAGGTATTGAAAAAGGCTTATAATCTTTCTTTTTTTTTTTAAATGGTTGGACGTTATGTACGTGTGAAATGTCTCTTTTCTCAATACTTGCGGTATCGAGTTTAAGATTAACAATGTGCTGACACTCTTCGGTTATTTTCTGGAGAGTTAACATGGGATGCATCTCTAATTTAGCAAGTATTCTGGATCTTATTTTCGCGTCCTTACAAGCCCTGCACGAATATTAGACATTTGAATAAATCCGGTGTTAATTCATTCAATTTGAATTTCTCACATTCCTGGTTCATTACTCCTGCATAAGTATCAAAATCTTCATTGTCACCATTTACTAAGATGTAGTGGACCGAATGGGTTTGCGTGTTGTTATTAGGGACATGAACGTTTTTTTTTTCCTGCTAGAAGAAGGTCCAACTACAAGAACATGGCGGACTTAATTTGTCCAACCGAAGATGAAAAGAAAACAAACAAACGAGACCGATATATATATACCAAAAAATATATGTATTAAACAACACAATTTTACAATGGACAAAAACATTAACATTTGCGTGTGTGAACATTTGTGCTTGTTCTTTGGTGAATGTTCGTACGTACGTGTATGTGTGTGTATAATGTTCATGGCGTCTTCCCGCAAGTGGGAAACGCTGTCTTCTAAGAGAGCTTACATTGTGGATGTGTTCGCTGGAATGAAGTAATGAAAAAGAGAACGAAGCAAGAAGTCTCCCAGTATTTATAGTGTAGGGAGTGAGAGACCCCTAGTGAACAATTAGGGAATTAAGGAGGAGTTAACTCCGACAAAGACATTGCCAATGTGTATTGAATAATGAGCTCCTATCACTGAACATTTTCGATAGTATTAATATGGTTTTTTTGTGATTTTTTTTCGTAAAATAAAATTCACGCACTTTTCATGTTCAGCAGAAAACAGTTTTCTTAATAATAAGTGAACTATTTTTCATCAACACAGTGCAAACAACCCTTTTTGAAAATTTTTTGGTATTTTCTATAATAAGCTGGGGATGTTATTCCTTCGTCTGGATTGCATAGAAATTCGCTAATTGAATTGGCAACACCATCTGGAGTGAATAAATCTGACGTTCTTTCTCCCCTAGTTTTATTTAATAATAATTCCAGAACTTTCTCTTGTTGCAGTTGTTGTTGTCGTAATTGTTGTTCCAACATTTGAATCATGACAGATTTTAATTCTTCCATTTTTCTGTCGTCTGCTAAATTAATTTTCGCCCGGTTATTTATCTGTAGTCCTGCGAATATTTTGTTGTATTTCAACGTGTCGTCACTTTTGTAAAGTAGTAAATATTTACTGAATATTCTGTTACGACGTATTTTTTCCTTCGTAAATTCAATGCAAATCCTCGTTCGTCACTTTTGTAATCCGTCACACGTATATAATACAAGTAATAACAGAAAGACTTCAAAGTAATATAATAAAGTATTTAATTACCAAACGTAATTAAAATACGTTAACAACAAAGAAGAAAGATTATTGATTACTTATCAATTAATATACGACTCGACTGCGTAGAGCTGCTAAGAAAAGTATTAATTCGTCTTGAAACACAGGGCACTCGACTTTAACGTCCGAGTTAATACAATGGTCATCACGTAATTGTAACCGGTATTTACCAACCTCCCCATAAGGCACAGTGCTGCACAAGGCTGATTTTAAATAAAGTAAATCCGGGCCCGTAGGCTCGGCCAAAAATCCCCCGTAGGCCTCGCATACATGGTCACGGGTTGGTCTACCTTCCTAGACGAGACTCTTCTCGCAGGTATAGGTCCGTCTGGGTTCCTCACTGCCCGAAGGCAAAGAGTTCAACGTGTGATTGTACAAATGTAATTGTAAAAGTCAGTGGCATGATATTTCTATGTATAGTAAATAGCGGTCTACATTTTCATTGTCTAGAGATTCATGTTCATACTCTGGTGTCAGCAGTGACACTTTTCATTCATATGTGACAATTTTGAAATCGTAAGAATTTTGGAGGAATAATAATGCCTTACTGATACAAATACAACTAATTAACCCATTTGTACTTAGTAAGAAGACAGTTTAAATTTCTGGGACACATTGACATATTGTAGGCAAGAGTACAGAGTAAGTTATTTAACGGACTGAAAATAGGTGACAGAACATAGACTGTGTGATAATAAGAAGGCAAACATTGCGAAGATTGATTGATTTGTTTTTTTTAAGGCTTATCAACCTTTTGCAGGTTATTTAAAGCCAGCAAATATTTTTAAATTGTAAGACTCTGGTGGGCATAATAATGATTTATTGGTGCAAGTAATATTATTTAACCCGTATCTGGGAGGAAGGTAGATTAAGATCAAGAGTATTTGCGTGTAAATGAATATAACGAACCCGATTGGAATTGAAACTCAGCTCTCCGATTTACAATTCCAAGCTGACAGCACCTGCTATTCCCAAACGGTCACTGAAGTCGTACTAATTAACCCATAGCTAGGGGAAGAAGAGGTGGATTCATGCCTTATCGAAGGTAACAGTTAACACCACTATTACCAGTGAGCATCTTTTGCCAGTATTACTCGGCTAAATTTTCATGCAGTTGCCATCAAGACCTATGCACTTACCAGTGTAGCAATGCATAAGTGCCACCTAAGGAATGCATAAGTGCCAGAACGTGGTATCAAGAAGTGACTGGGACAGACCTTGAAACAACAGATTTGAACTCTAATGCGCTGCTTCCTGGTTGAATGCGATTTGACCTTGTCCTCAAATTATATTTAGGCCGCCATCAGAATCATTCAAATCAATGGTAAAAAAAAATCGAGGTTTACTAAACTGCTTTTATAACACCAAGCATAACATGTATCATTCGCGCCGCACGTCACGTTACTGACCACACACATATACACGCGCACGACGAGCGCACACGCATGAGAGCACACACGCGCACACAGACAAACGCAAACATACATTATGATAAAAAAAACTTGCACCAATTAAAAGTGCATATAAAAAGAAAATTCGGGAAATATAAAGAGTCAATTGCAGATACCCCCTGACGAGTGGAGGGAGGGATTTCCGTCTACGAAATTCTGGAGTTGGGATGCCGAAGGTAACATCAACCAACTTATATATACAAGAAGTATGGACACGAGTGATGACTGTCTTTAGTGCTTAAGTGCAATCTTCAGGACTGAAGTTTGTTTCATACTTGACAGTCTCTTTCATGTTTGTACGTAATCTTCAGGCCTGAAAAATGCGTTCAAGTATAAAACAGACTGTCGCCACTCAGTGCTGACAAAAGTGTTCATATTTCTTATACTTACATTATATCCTGGATATTGGGCACTTTAAATATAAATATAACATACCTTAAAGTGATATTTTATTATATTGTGACTCTATGTGACACTGGTAAAAAGAAAGGGTTAATTTAGAATATGATCTGGAATGAACGAAAAGGGTTAAGAGTACGGAATAACATACAATCTTAGAGAAGAAAAGATATATGAAAAGAATGATTTTATTGGTTTAGGGAAAAGTTATTATCAAAGGGCCATGTGGAACATTTCAGATCACGAGGGCTAAAAAGGAATAGTTATAATCCATTCGAAGTCAATTGAGAATTTTGGAAACGCAAACAGAAATAGAGAAATTGAGTTATGTCCACTTGCTCAAGTGGAAGTTACGAAAATATGTCTCATGATTGCCAGTCGGGAGAAGGGGTCAATTGTTTTTAATATTTGGTAATTTTAAAGACGAAGACATAGTCGAGAAACTGATTTGTACATGTCTGTCAAAGAGTGGAAATATAAACAAATCAAGAAATAGATTTTTTTTGAGATAGGAAACGAACGAGTAAGGTTCATAAGTATGATTAAGTGAACAAAATATGAAGACAAATATTTACTATTAGCGGGTCAAAAGAGACACTTGGTAAATCCCTGATTGCATAAACAAGACTAGAGGCTGGGGAAAAATTCGTTGTTGAAAATTAAAATAATTATAATTAATGAGTAAAAGTTAAAACCGCCTTTTCGCTTACGCGGTTTAAAAATCATATTTGTCAAAATGACAGTCGAGATGGCTAGCTTAGATGTGATACTAAGAGAGACGGAAGAATTACCTACGCCTATTTGGAAGTAATGGTGTGTGGCATAAATAAGAGAAAGAATGAGTTAGCGGATGGGCAACCACTATACGCAAGAAGAAGGGATCTCCCTAATTTGATGAGATAATACATATTACGAACCAAAGAACTTTTATTCAAATCAATAAAGAAATCTCCACTCCGGTCTTAAAACGAATTCAGTAGAGCGCTTAAGCAACCCAGAGGCAGAGAGAGAAAGAGAGAAAAAAAAGAGACGAGCGACACCCGGCGAAGGGCAGACAAAGGTGCTTCTGAGATCCACGTGACTTGCTGCTAAGAGAATCCCCGACTTTGAGCCCTGTTCCAAAAATTAGCACCGATAGGCAAATTGTCGCTAAAGAGATTTTAGTGGGAAAGGTTATTTTTTGTTATACAAAGAACTACATAAACCAAATCGAAAATTAACCCGAAGAATTTCTTCGATTTTTATTTCGTCTGCGAAGATATTTCCATTTTTTCCCATCATAGCATAAATTTGCTGTGGTTCGAGCCAGTGCTACGATTGCTGACGACATTTGGTCTTTACCAGCACTGGGATGAAGAACACAACGTAGGCGGAGCAAGGTGTGAACCGGGGCAGACAGCAACCGACGACTGTTGACCAGTGACAGTATCGACTAGTGTGGAATTGACCCTGCAATCAACTTGTTGTCTTATGACCCTGACAACCAAGACATC
This sequence comes from Acanthosepion pharaonis, assembly GCA_903632075.3. Classification (NCBI taxonomy): domain Eukaryota; kingdom Metazoa; phylum Mollusca; class Cephalopoda; order Sepiida; family Sepiidae; genus Acanthosepion; species Acanthosepion pharaonis. The sequence continues at coordinate 276,288 of CAHIKZ030005635.1, read as the reverse complement.
TTCTGGTATAGGCGGTGTGTGGCAAGAGCCATATTTTTTGGTTACTGCTGACCAGACTGACCTAGGATCGATCAAGGCATGATGTGTCATATATATATATATATATATATATATATATATATATATATAATGAAAAACAGACCACTGTAAGGTACCATTACAATAATTTATTTCACCAAAATCCTTTTTAAAGGATTTCGGATCATCAGGTAAACACTTCCAACAATGAAATGAGAAGAAAAATGTGATTAGAAATTGATGAGTAGTGTAATTTTTGTAATTAAACAGGGTTAGGTCACTCCTCCTACCCCAATATAAAGCTTATTTAAGAGAGATGTAAATTTAACCCTCCCTATATTTTGTATTGTCTCTTTAATCGCCACCTTCACCCTCCCTGTTTAATTACAAAAATTACACTACCCATCAATTTCTAATCACATTTTTCTTCTCATTTCATTGTTGGAAGTGTTTACCTGATGATCCGAAATCCTTTAAAAAGGATTTTGGTGAAATAAATTATTGTAATGGTAACTTAAAGTGGTCTGTTTTTCATTAAATATTAGCTCTGTTCTTCACATTGAGCTCTCAGGATTTCATCCTCCTTGGATTTACCAATTCGGTTTACCAAGTTCTTTATAACTTAAATATATATATATATATATATATATATATATATATATATATAAGGACTGCTTTACCAACAACAGCAGTGCTTCCAACAGATCTCTCATCAGATGATCACCCTAGATTCAGGCATGTTTTCAGGCTACAGAATCATTAAAACTATGCCAGGACGCCATATCAGTACCTCACGATATCAGCAGGTTTTGTAGGTTCTCCTTCACATTACGGATGTACCAGGTGCAAGCAAATGCAGTGTCAATCTTAAATCTTATCTCCTTTGATATCAGCTCGTGCTTAGTCATATATATGAATATAGTCATAAAGTCAATATTTCTACTACCCTGACTCGACAGAGCTATAAATACGACCTATTTGCTATTAAGTATGCAGCTAAAATAAGCAATCCAAGGAAAAATCCTAGAATTACTAAAAAAAAAGGAAAAGGAAATAAACCTGAGGGATGATCAGAAAGCATTATGACGACTGTCCTTCGCTTCACGAGTTTCGAATACTTAACCAGTGATTGAAACTCAGAATCGCGTGCTCAATCTTCGATAGACTGTTAAACTTGCCGCTGCTACACCCAGAACGACCCCTTTATGTTGGAATGAAAGATCTTGATAACTCTATGTTCAAATGAAGGCTCCAGTTCAACTCTATGTTGCAATGAAAGCTCTCATTCAATTCTGTATTGGAAAGAATGCGCTCACGGAATCGTGAATATACTAACACACCACCAAGCGTAGACAATTTAGCTGCCAGCTTGCTCCTATCGTAGTAAAACAATTCATAAAAAGGCTTAAGAATACGATTAAAAGAATACGATTACACAATCAATGCCCTAACGATTCACGCAGCAAGCTCGCTGTTTCCACTGTTGGAGCCGGGGAGTCTACTTCCTTCACGTTGCTTGTTGAGCCTTCTACTTTTATGTTCTATGTTAGTTAAACGTGTGCTATCATGACTTCCCACAACTCTTGTCATCAGTTCCCAACTAGGTATTTATGCTGATGACACAATTATTTACTCTTGTCATAATAATAAGTCAAATAGGTTCAAAAAAGTAAAACTAACAGCTGCTTTCGAAAATAAACTTAAATTAGATTTTAAATGGGGCAAAGAAATATTTGTAAATTTAAACACATACAAAACGAAATAGCTTGCCTTTAATACTCATAGGGAATCATGTTTCTCCTCCGTCAGTTTGGCTGATGTTAACCTCCAAAAGAGCAACTCATGGCGCCTTCTTACTCTCACGTTTTCTATTCGTATGTAGTGGAGAGATTATATTGAATTATTTTCTGTGTGCTGTTAAGAAGGTTGGTTATGTGCATTGTTCTAGACAATTTTTCCTCCAGAATCTATCTTACATATTTGTAAGTCTACCTTTCGCCCATGCTTTGAATATTACTGGTTTGGTTCTCTTGCTATATATTTAGAGATTCTCGATAAAAACCCAAGGAAGAATCTAGAATGCTATTGGTCCTGAATTGGCATCTCGACTTCAGCCACTTTCTCAGTGCCGTCACGTGGCTTCCCATTGTCTTTTCTATATGCCAGCTTGCTCCTATCGTAGTAAAACAATTCATAAAAAGGCTTATACACCACCTACAAGAATACGATTACACCATCAATGCCCTAACGATTCACGCAGCAAGCTTACTCTTTCCACTATTTGACCCGGACAGTCTACTTCCCCACGTTGCTTGTTGAGCTTTCTTCTTTTATGTTCTGTGTTCCTTAAGAACGTGTGTGGTCATGCCCCCCCCCAACTCTTGTAGATTCGCTACAACAGTTGTAGAGAGCCAAGATCGTTTACTCCGCCTAGTTCCGCCGCCCATTTCTATCAGATCGTTAGGTAAGTCACTTCATGTTTTCTTCTGTATATGTTGCCCTCAGTATGTCATGCGTGAGTCAATTTGATTCACCAATGTTGGGAATTATTCAGACTCCCCTGTTTATATCCCGATCAAACGCTAAATATTCGATTTGCTTTCATCAGACCGAATCATAAAACAATTTATATACACGCATTTTCAGTCGCCGATTAGCTACAACCATCAAAATAAATAAAAATAATGATAATAATAAGCATTAGAAGTTCCTATCTGAAGACAATGACTCCAATTCCTCAACAATCCACAGATTTGTCTATATTTAGATAAGAACGGTGAGGCACGGACTGGAGCTTTAGGCATCTCGAAGGCGTCAGACAGGATTTGATATAATGGCCTTCTTCACCCTCTCAAGGATTATGGTATTTCTGGTCGGATATTTCACTTAATCCAATCGTTCTTAACAAATAGGTAAATGAAAATCATCTTGAACGGCAATGCTTCTAGATCTTTTCACATTAATACGGAGTTTTCTCCTTCAACATACGTCGTTTCAATTCTTCATCAATGACCTTTCTGATGTCATCAGTTTCCAACTAGGTATTTATGCTGATGACACAATTATTTACTCTTGTCATAATAATAAGTCCAATATGTTCAACAAAGTAAAACTAACAGCTGCTTTCGAAAATAAACTTAAATTAGATTTTAAATGGGGCAAAGAATTATTTGTAAATTTGAACACATACAAAACGAAATATCTAGCCTTTAATACTCATAGAGAATCATATTTCTCCTCCGTCAGTTTGGCTGATGTTAACCTCCAAAAGAGCAACTCATGGCGTTTCTTGCTCTCATGAATTCTATTGGCATGTAGTGGGGCGATAATATTGCATCATTTTCTATGTGTGCTGTTAAGAAGGTTGGTTATGTGCATTGTTCTAGACAATTTTTTCCCTCCAGAATCTATCTTACATATTTGTAAGTCTACCTTTCGCTCATGCTTTGACTATTACTGCCAAATATGGTTTGGTTCTCTTGCTATATATTTAGAGATTCTTGATAAAAACCCAAAGAATCTACAATGTTATTGGTCCTGAATTGGCATCTCGACTTCAGTCACTTTCCCAGCGCCGTCACGTGGCTTCCCATTGTCTTTTCTATATTTTCATAGAAGTAGTTCTAATGTACTTTCCCCTTGGTACCCCGACCGCGTGAACTGAAGCGTACTACTAGATTGGCAGCTAGGTCTCATCCTTTTACTGTTGAAATAGCTAGATGTAACCGTAATCTTTTCTAATAGTTTCTTTTCTCGCACTTCACACCTGTGGAAGTGTTTCCGATTTCTTGGTTCCCTTCCACCTACAATCTTTAAAAAATTAAATGCAGCATCAATCGCAATCTTCTGTCTTTCTGACTCCTGTTTTTTTATTCTCCTCCTTAATGATTCTTCCACTCTCAGTAACACCTTGCGTTTTAGTGGCATTATCGCCTTGCTTGGGGTGAACTGATTTAAAAAATGGATGCACGTCCACTGTTCCTGGTTCTAGCGGTTATCTTCTTCCTTGGGAGAAACCTCTAGTCAAGCAACGCAAAGCCGTCTTTCACTTCTGCCTAAATAACTATTAGGTTGGTGCAAAAATAATGACGTAATAATGTCGTTTTTTGACGTATTTTTTAACGTCATAAAACGACATTATTACGTCATTATTTTTGCACCAACGTAATATTTAAATATATCAAGGATAAATCAATGTTAGTCTAGTGTACGACCAACCAGCTGACTCTGTCACCACTATTTGTCTAGTCAGTGCAGAGAATAAATACTTCGTCCCATGTTCGAATTCTGAGTACTAAGGGGTTTTAATTTCTTTACATCTACATCTTTTATGCATCTTTTCCAGGTTTCTACATCTGGTATACATTCTTAAAATGTTCTTCTTTTTTAACTTTCACTTTTTTTTTACATTATATTTTTTATTTTTATTTTTTCTTTCTTCATCGCTTTCAATTTGGATTTTTATTTTCCTTTTTCCGATTTTTTATTTGGCTTTTGTCAAATTTCTTTTTATCAGATCCAAGTTTTTTTTTTTTTTTTTTTTTGTTGTTGTTTTTTTACTTACTTTTGTTCCTTCGTTCCATCTTTCTTTAACTTTTGTTATTAGGTTGGTGCAAAAATAATGACGTAATAATGTCGTTCTTTGACGTATTTTTTAACGTCAAAAAACGACATTATTACGACATTATTTTTGCACCAACCTAATATTTTCTTTTTTTTCTTGGTGGTTTTGATTCTGCCTGACTAGAACCCATAACGTTGGGGAAGGTATCTTTCATTCCGATACCCCCAAGAATTCTCGATGGGAAAAAGAAAACTGATTGGACCTGATGCTGCCGGCTCCTATCACTCTCCCGTTTTGAGTTTCCCTTTTTATCTGGGGGGGGGACATCCCGCCACATACCTCGAACGCACACATTTCCATACGCTTATAAATACATTGACACCGTCATAAGAATCCGCATACTTGTACAGTGGCCCACACATACACAATCGAACTCGACTACACATATAAACTCATACACACGCGCATATGTACACACAAACACTTACATAGATCCACACGCATAGCTCGTGCGCACACATATGCCGACTTCCATCCGTTTATACAGTCCCATACACACTCGTGAATGTATACACACATACTTTCGAGCAAGGCATAAACAGATACATGCATGCACATTCGACTACGCGTACAAAAACACACATGCATACACATCCTAACACAGGCACACACACTCGCACATTTTATATGCATACACACATGCATGCACATACTTATAGGTATGGTTATTTACTAAGTGTAGCTTATGTGTGGCACAAGGTCAAAAGTATGTGGCACCCAACACACATATAGGTATGCGAACTTAAGTATTGAGAGTTAATGATAGGGAATCACACGTGTTATATTTAACGAAACAAGATAAGGAATTTATTTACAAATTTATACATTTGAAGTTGTCAGTAGCATGTTTCAGGAAAAGGAATCAAATATTTAACGTTCGTAGTTTCGATAAATTGTCAAGAATAGAAAATGTTCAGATTAAATCATCGGACACAAAGTAATATTCCAAAATGTTTAAAACAAATTGAGAGAGTTTGTTTTTCACATAAAAGTTATAAGGTTGTATTGAACATGAATGAGAAGATATATTTTAAGGTACTTAGCTTTGGAGTTGAATAGAGTTTTTTGAAATTGCCCTGCTCTCATTTAGAGGCTGATAATGTATCTGCATGTAATTTGACACCGGTTTTATTCAGACGCGTGGAACTCTAGTTTTCTGCCTCCTGCTTCTTTCTGTTTTTTCTCTCTCTCTCTCTCTGCTTCGGTTCAAATTTCTCTGCCTATTTATATCAAAATGCGATTTCACATCGGCTCGTTACTTTTTCCCCCCACTTTGTAAGTCGATCTCTTTTCCATTGGTCAAAATAAATTTTCACATAGGCTCGTTAAACTTTGATTTGATCTTTTTTCAGTCCGGAAACAATCCCTTTTCCTATTGGTTAAAATAAAATATGTGTTTGTTTGTTTGTGTGTGTGTGTGTGTGTGTGTGTGTACGCGCGTGCGCGTGCGTGCATGCTTGTATATGTGTACGTGTATATATGGTCTACTTAGAAAACAAAATATTTAATAAAATTAACACACCCACCACTTATGCTAGATGATACATCTTCATCCAAACTACATTCGTTAATGACATCACAGAACTTTCAAAAAATTTGAAAAAAACTTCCGTTTTAAGTTTCACTTATTAACTAAACATTGATAAAAAATCCCATTTCTAGATATTTTTATTCACTATAACAGTGAAAATTTTACCATATCTCCGTACAAAATATCTACTAGTTTTAACTCTTGCCTTCTAAACTACAACAGAGAATACCCTGAAAAATATAAAACTGCTGACATTAATAACCTAATCCAAATAGCTAAACCATTTTCTCTGTCAAGATAATTCTCCTTAAAGAATTAAATAATATAAAACAAATACTTAACAATAATGGGTACCCGAATTAAATGGTTGACAAGCAAATTAAATTCTATTTAAACAACAATCAACGAAATATTCTCAATAAAGATATTAAAATATATTTCCAAAATCAAATGCATCACAATTACAAAAAAGACAAAACAGCAATAAAACAAATCGTACATGGATAAAAACCATTCGATATAAAACCAGTCGATAAAAACAAATAGACCAGATTCATTATTTAATACCCCCCCCAAAAAAAAAATCAACAATAGCCACCTCGTTATTAAAAATAAAAATAAATCTTTCATCCCCATATACAAGACCAATGTTGTGTATGGGTATACCTGCCCACCGTGAAAATGTTTTTCTCTAAATAAAAAAACACAAAACGTCTTACATACGATACACCATAATCATAAATGTGTTTGTCTGAAATAAATTTTGGCTTTTATGGTTAAACCGTCAATAATTCCGGTCATACGCAAAGTCACAAACGGTGATTTTAAAATTGCAAAACATTTTATATAAGGCTGGTAACTTGGTTAAAAATTGAATTCTTGATAGACGGGTATAAATTGCTTGTTCTTTTTTTTTTAATAAACTGTTTAGTTTTAACATAGATATTTCTAAAAAAAACCAAAAAAACTATATACTATAAGCATTTCAGAATATTTGTACTATATTCATAATTAATTTTATTAAGTGTTGGTCTTAATATCTTAATAATGATAACTTCAAGAATTGGTGTTTCTGTTTATTACTTTCTTGGTGAAGTATACATGGATTGCCTACTAATATTCTTCTAAATTGTGAATGTGGACGGGAATGTTTTTTCAGATGTTGTGCAATGGACATTCACAATTTAGAAGAATATCAAAAGTTAGAAGAGGTGGCAACTAATTTTTTGTCACATATTAATATGTTATTATTAAAGTTATTTTAATCATATGAATAGTTTTATTAATGTGTCATATAGGAAGAAAATGAGTAACTACTGACACCGATGTTCGAGCGTGACAGTCTGGATTTATGAATATATGTTTTCTACCAGGTGTATAAATAACAGTGTCAGGCTACTGACTGCAGTGATTATTGAGTGACTATTGAGTGGTTCAAACTGAACCCTTTATTTAATGTAGGGGTTAGCTTGAACCCTTTATTCAATCTAGGGGGTTAGCTTGTTCCCGTTTCGCTGCCGACGTCCACGGATATCGCGTCTAGTTCTTATTTAGTACGGATCAATTATTGCTCGCCTTGTTTCCAAGTACACCCTGCCCAAGCGAGGGATTGAACTTGAAATTACTATACATCATATGGGAAGAAAATGAGTAACTACTGACACCGAGGTTCGACCGTGACACTCTGGACTTATGAATATGTTTTCCGCCAGGTCTATAAATAACGGCGTCAGGCTACTGACTGCGGTGATTATTGAGTGATTGTTGATTGGAACTATCCAGTCGAATTAGTGTGACTTATTGTGCGTCAATGATTTGGGTTTTGGTTTTACCGAACGTTAAGCCGAGCCGTGCTACTAACAAGGTATTCACTGAAATGGTTAATTATCTTTGGTTGACTTTTACTTCTTTGTTTTTGTTAAGTATTTATTTTTGGTTGTAATTAAATTGTTTTATCTTAACATAGAAATCTTGAGTTATACTTAATCATTAACGGCCAGTGTACGTCACAAAGTAATGTTATATTTTTATGTATCAGGTTTCAATTAATGTTGTTTTAAAGTTTCAGACCGTAATAAAAGAATTACCAGGAGTTAGCCCTAAAATTGGATGACAATGACGACTCCACAAGAAAAGGTGCAATGTGTTTCTTGGTTTATCGAAACAAAATCGTATATTCAAACACGAAGGAATTAAACAAGTAAAGATGGAAAACAAACGCCAGTCGGAATAAAAGTTCATATAGTTTTAAGTGAATTCAAAAGACAATATGTAAATATTTGTACACACATTTACTCAGCTACATATGTGATATTTAGTTCCACAATTTTTCGCCTTTTTTGATGCAACTTGATGATTCCATCCTCCCAGAACTTGGCATCTTTATTCGGTGTTCACCTGGTCTAAGTGTTTTTCACATGCTTCTAGAGAATTAAGTTCTTATTCTTAAGAAAATTTTGTAGGGATTAAAATAAGTTTTAATCCGTTGGGGCAAAGTCAGATGAGTACATCAGCTGTATTAGAACATCCCGACAAAGTAGGACCAATTTATGTTTAAACGTATTTTGATCCAACTCAGTATTATAGCTAGGAAAAGGGCTTCGTTTATCTCCGACCCGCTTGGTTTCGCCAGAAGACTTCTGGGAGATAAGAGGAGCACTCTCGAATAAATTGTTTAAAAATCTGTCATTTCTCTGAAGCTTCTCGCCATCTATATATACAATTTATATCATACATATATACAAATCTAGCATGTGGAACTTATATAAAGCACGTCCTAAAGCTAGTAGCAAATTTACTCTGGGTGCGGGCCGAATACTGATCATATTCGGTCGGGTCGCCTATCGAAGAAGTCTGTTGTTTATTTAGACCCGAAACTTTTAGTGGCATGGGAGCAACAACACTGACGACGCACCTAGATTCGGCACATAAAGATGTAATTTTAACAATTATATATATATATATATATATATATATATATATATATATATATATATATACATAAATATATATATATATATATGTCTTTTTTCACTCTTTTAAACTGTGCAAATATGCACAATAAACAGGGGAGAAACACAAAGATTGGATAAGACACAAATGGAAAGAACAGTGCGAACTGTATGTTTCGGACATTATTTTATTGAAACAAAATGGCTATTTTCATCACTTGTCTTAGTGATTTATTTAACATACTTACTATACATAAAATATCTTTGACTCCAAAAAAAACCTTTTTATTGTAAATAATTATAAAAAGATATATATATATATATATATATATATATGACAAATCGATGCGGGACATGGACTCATTCATCCCAAGGAAAACACTCATTCATACAACAACAAATACGTTTCACACGCACGAAAACGAAAAGCGCCCCGCACACTGGACCGAATAAACTAAAAGGAAAAGAAAATGACAGAAATAAAAGGGACAAATGAAGCAAATGGAAAATAAGGAATAGAAAACTAAAAGAAAAATAATTCGGAATCTAATCTAAGGGATGGGTTGCCTCAACCCGGAAAAACAATATCCTTAATGCGTACCGGCATCCCCTGCCAATTTTTTAGACATTCTCTGAATTCCGATGAGGTGCTTTCCGTCCTGATCTTGAATGGAAAAACAAAGATCAGTTGGAAAGTTTAACGAACTGGATCGTCAGAACTGTAAGCAACAGAACAATTCGCCTTCGATCTGCGGAAATTTGGCTTCCGGACAATCCGTGCAATTTAAACGTTGAAGAAGGCTCCCTCGATTCCCCGTACCGGATGTTTCTTAAGCCTGCTGAACAAAGTCTCTTGCCGACCCAGAGGGCTTCGAATCTGGTGATGCCTCATCGTTATTGAGACATTTTTTTACCCGATATCGAGCGGATAAATCTATGTTAGACCGATTTAAAAAAACTCGGAAATGGGACATGGGCTGCCTGATCCTTGCAATTCTAAACGGGAAAGGCAGAACGATGCACAGTTGGAAAATGTTTCTACCTTCTTTCAAAAACCAATTCTCATTTGAAAAAGCATATATTGACGGAGGGCAGACAAGGATGATCGGGGGGCCTTGCCTCTCCACAAGAAAGGAACAAGGTCCATTAGTCGGGCATTGGAACCAGAGCAAATCGGATAGATGTGTAACACATACTTCCGCCCTTCCCTTCAGGAAAGTCTCCTCCGGACCACAGGACATTTCCTTGAACATTTCTGGACCGAACAGACGCCAGTGAATTCTCCGTTCAGTTGATCAGAGAAAAAGCAGTCACCATCATACCCATAACAAGAATACATTAGGATATCCTCGAGAACCAATAGAATGGAAGATAAATTAACAGGACATTTCATCACTGTTCAAACCGGGGTTTTCCCAGGAGCGATTTCGAAACCGGCCGCCGACAGGACAGCCTCCATTTGGTCAACCTATCGAAGGCCTAAACTGATTAATTTTCAGCGCGGCTTCACTTGATTAACATCAAGAATACCATTATGATTATCCATTTTGTTCCCAATAGGACAAAATGATAAAATCTTTAAGTAAATTTTCATCCAAAAAACGTTTCTTGTCCTTACGCAACAACAGTCACACCCTGGTGAATCATCAAAGACCCTATCGAAATAGCTGTCTTGATTAGATTGATTTTAAATTCCTGGGACAAAGCGCATCCCAGTCCGACTCTGCCCTATACATCAAGGCAGAAAACGTTGGTTTCGAACACTCAGACCAGAAACAAAAAGATCCTGAAAAAAAAAATCCTTGAGAAGGTCCGATGCACTTGTCCGGCATCAAGAAAAGAGATTCTCCTCTGCACGAATTAGACTCCTTTCAATTCTTTTAGCCTAGTGAATTTTAGGATGGATGAAGTTGATTCATAACTGTAAGAAAAGAATCAGCTTCCACTTCATCTATTAAAGAGACAAAATGTATCGTCCACATATCGTTGGTACATAGACGGTGCATTGTCATAAGTGAGGAGGACGACTCCTATGATAAAAATGTGGAAACGACAAAAATGTTGGCCCAAAAAAAGCTACTCCTGAGGGACCCAAAGGAGAGCCCATATATCTGTCTATCTGTCTGTACATGAAATTGTTAAAGCTAAACTCTACAGACATAGTAGCAAATTTCATAAGCTCAACAAAAACCATTTCAGGGATATCCGGGTGACAAACTACTTCGATATAACATGTTGCAACAAATATCAATCGTTTCAACACTGGAAGACAAACTCGTAAACAAAGAACATACGTCAAAAACATGGCCGGGGTAAAACACACAAATTTATTTTTAGAAGGAGTATCACGAATAATCTGAGCAAACGAAAACAGAACTGAATCTTTAATAGTATACAAACTAAAGTGTTGGCCGCAACAACAGGTTGAAGAAGGTTTGAAAACTGAAAACTTGCAACCTTATGTTGAGACAAGGCCTGACATGGACAAGATGGGTCCAGTGGTTATAGTACATTTTCCTTATGAATTTTAGGAAGGCCATATAGACGAGGACGAATAGATCCAACAGGTCTAATATCATCTATGACTTCACGAGGGATATTAAGCCACGTTTGGCCCAGGATAAAAGTTTCTTTTGAAACTTAATTTCTAAAGGAATAGTACGATCATGTGTTTTCTACTGGACCAAGAGGAAGAAATTTAGTGGTGTCACTAATAATACATTGCATTTTAGAGACATAATCAGAATGATCCAATAGAAATATATATATATATATATATATATATATATATATATATATATATTCACCCTTAACTATTATTCAATATAGTACGTAAATAAATATTCTTGATTAATTTATTTTTTTCGTCGAACAATTTTAGTTATGTTATTTCAATTCTTTTAGTATTTAAACAAATTTCTTCCGTTAATGATAATTTGGGGGACTGGGGTAACGTATTTTAACTAAAAATTTACACGTTATTATGTTTTTTAACTAAACAAATATTTTTTTAAAAAGCATAAATATCTTGAATTTTTCCTTCTTATCCATTTTAAACAGCGAAGGGGAGGGGAAAGGGGGGGGGGGAAATAAATTTTTACAAACTAAACGTTATTTGTCTTAGTTTTTCATTAAACGGAAATTTTAGCGTTTCAATCAATATCCCAAATTATTCATACCGTATTTTACGAGTTTTTTTTTTTTTTTTTTAGATAAATCTAAGTCATTTTAATCACTATTGTAAAGGAAAAATCAAAAAAACTTTGTTAAGTATAGTTAAGAAAAAAATAAGAATAAAAGGAAAGTTATAAAATAAGTTATAAAGGAAAGACTAAACAAATAAGATATAATAAACGTTGAAGTTAAAAGGAGGAAGAAAAAAAAAAAACGAGTCGCATTGAAAAAGCAGTCATGGACGGCTGACAAGTAAGACGAGTCAATATAAAATAAACAGGAACATTTTTGTATTATTTATATATTTTATATATATATATCATATATATATATATATATATATATATATATATTAGTGTCTTGATTTTGTTTTTTCCTCAAAATCCCAACCCCCAAAAACGTTGGTTTACAAACACCGATGTAAAAATTGAAAGGAGTCTTAGCCGCATGTAGGAACGAATCAGCTCCTTTTCAATGGTGAATTTTAAGGATGGATGAAGTTGATTCATAACCAGCTTCCATTCACTATAAAGAGACAAAATCGAATATCGTTGGTACATAGACCATTGTCATAAGTGAAGGACGACTCATGATTTGTTAAAAGCGGGACCCAAAGGGAGAGCCCATAGCTACCCCATTATCTGTCTGTACATGAAATTGTTAAAAAGCTAAACTCTACAGACATAGTAGCAAATTTCTCAACAAAAACCATTTCAGGGATATCCGGGGTGACAAACTAAAATGTTGCAACAAATATCTTCCTGGAACACAAGTAAACCTACGTAAAAAGAACACAAAATTTATTTTTAGAAGGAGTATCACGAATAATCTGAGCAAACGAAAAAGAATCTTGCTACAAACTAAAGTGTTCAACAAAGGTTGAAGAAGGTTTGAAAAGAAAACTCATATTCGGCCATGGACAAGATGGGTCGTTCATCGAATGAATTTTAGGAAGGCCATATTACGAGGACGAATAGATCCAACAGGTCTAATATCATCTATGACTTCAGTGATTAAGCCACGTTTGGCCCCAGGATAAAAACATTCTTTTGAAACTTAATTTCTAAAGGAATAGTACGATCATGTGTTTTACTGGACCAAGAGGAAAAATTTAGGTAATAATACATTGCATTTAGTAATTTTATATATATATAATAATATATATATATATTTTATATATATATAATATTATTCATAATAAATATCTTGAATTTTTAAACAATTTTAATAATTTCACTTAGTATTTAAACAAATTTCTTCCGTTAATGATAATTTGGGGTGGGGGTAACGTATTTTAACCGAATTTAGATGTTAACTAGTATTTAACATAAATCTTGAATAATTTTTTTTAAAACGTTATTTGTCTTAGTTTTTAAACAACATTCCCAAATATTCATAAAATTTGTTCAATGTTGGTTGTATACGTTTTGTTAAGTATTTAAGAAAAAAAATAAGAATAAAAAAAAGTTAAAAATAAGTTATAAAAGAGA
>CAHIKZ030005635.1:60000-257500 GCA_903632075.3 Acanthosepion pharaonis | reverse complement strand
AGAATAGTTGCTAGATAAAGGAAAAACAAGCGCTAACATTTAAAGACTATCTATTGTACACATTTTAAAATGCTTGTGGAGTATTCATAATTAATTTTATTAAGTTTTGGTTTCAATTTTTGATATAAATAGCTTCGAGAATTGTTAGTTTGTGTTTATTCTCTTCGTGGAAAAGAATGGAGGATTTTTCTAAATTGCGAATTTGGACAGGTATGTTGTAAATGTTTAGAAATATTGGAGGTATTGTTCAGGTGAAGACTTAGTCTACGTGAAAGCGTTGTTGTTGTGTGTCCAACAGATTGTTTTTATCGTTGGAGCTGCATTCTCCCAGAGGACATTTAAATTTATAAACGATATTGGTTTTCTGCAACACACAAGTGACTGGGTAAGAATCATTACGAATGCTTTTATTAGATAAAGTGGATTTAGTGTCGTACATAATAAGTTTTATTTTTTTTTTTTACTAAAGTCTATGGTGGATGTATTAATTTTTAGGATATTTTCGTCTTGTTTATAATTAGCATGCATCTGGTCACGATATAAAAGATTAATATGTTTGGGGTTAGTTGGAGGAGTATTATGTTCTATATGTTTTTTTTATAGAGGTCACTGATGGAGCAACTTATTTGATCGTCAACGATGTAGTTGGAAAAGTTATTATTGATTAGGGTTTGTTATATATTTTTAAGTTCGTTGTAGAAGATCTGTTTTGCGGATGAATTAGTTTTTACACGGTTTATTGTTTTTTTTTTATAATAACTATTCTAGAGTAATTTGGACATTCGTTTTTATAGTTAAGAGTACAGGAATTTATGCTGGTAGGTTTTATATATAGGGAGATAGTGAATTTATTATTATTAGTGTTAAAGAGTATATTTAAACACAATATGAGCCAACATGGTGTTTTTCTCTCGTCTTTTAAAAACCGCAGAAAACAGTTATGAGGGTTTCTGCAGTTACATAATTTTTGTTTATCTTCATCTCTTTTTATTTTTATACTGTCTAAATTTCTTTGGTCTTGGTCTAAGTGTAGGTAACACCAAGAAATCGCTAAAAAATTGCATAGCATGATGAAAAAGACTCCAAACTTGACGAAAACAAAATTTTGTCGTCTAAATATTCATGTTATTATTAAGAGGAAAGACCAAAGTTTTTTTTTAATTCTTTTTAGAACATTCTAAATTTTGATTAAAAAACCTTGTTTCTCTTTGTATCGCCGAAACTAGTAAAATAACATAGACAATTTTTAGCACTTTTTTTTTGTATAATACACATTAATTTGGAAAATCTTGCAAAAATAAAAATAATTCTCAGATGTTAATGAAACTTTCAGAAACTATTCACAGATGATCGAAATTATAATAAATAAGTTGTTTTTTTTAAGTCAGGCAGAACTATTTTTTTATATTTATTACCCGCCCACCACCACATAACTAATTTTATGAAAACGCTAGAAATTCGATCGCATCGGGTTTAGTGATTACAATAGTTAAAAGCACAAGTCTTTGAAGAATGCAAATCATGTTTTTTTTTTAATTGGACCCCCCTACCTGAAAATCAGCTCTAAATTGTAACATACAAAACTCAATAAAACAAAAATATTATTTAATTTCAAATGCTTTTATTTGCTTTTAGCTGTTTTTATGAATATGGACAATATTTTCTGAAAGCAAAATTTTTTTTCGATGAAAAATGAATTTTTAATACACTTATTTGTTATTTCTTTAATTACATTTTTAAATTAAAGTTATTAAAATATTATAAAATTAGTTAAAAGCCGCATCGGGTTTCCTAAGTGTCCTTATGAGATAGATCTTTGTTTAGCGCGTTGTAAATTGTATCATTTTGACTAATCAGAAGACCCGCAGGAATTAAGAAATGTAATTTTGTGTTTATAATCGGGCTGTAATTATAAAGTACGGAAGACCAACCAGAATACAATTAAGTTGGGTTATTTGAGTTAAGCATTGTTCTCCGCTGTTAAGGCCTTTACTTCTGTGAAACACGTGTGGAGAAGTTAATTTGATTTTTCAATTTCAACTGAGAAGGGTGCCTACAAGTATCAGTATCATCTTACGAAATTTATATGATCTTATTTTTATATTAATCTCACTTATGACATTTTTCCTTATATGAAATATCAAAATTAATATTAAAATGAATGGAATACAAATAACACAGTAAAATGTAATAAATGTACATAAAATGATAGTATTTTACATACACTTCTGATAAAATTTCATAAAAAAGGTTCCTATAAATTAATTAGATACCTTTCTTATGAAATATGAAATTTAATCTCACTCTCAGCAGTCTTATTTTAATTTCTTTATAATATATTTTCCATAAAGCATCGTAAAAGTAAAGGTGAAAGCTAAGTACAAAAAAAATAGAGCGCTGAAAGTTTTCCTTAAAAATAACGAGGTAAATCATTGGTTCACTTAAATCTAAATAACTTCACTTTTCGGCTTCCGTAGAACAAATTATGATCACGTGAATCCGTCAATACATCATTCATCACCTGTCAAGTGACGCGAAATTTTGTGACCTGCTTTGTTTTATTTTCAAATTACATCTTTTCGGCGCAGAAGCTAAGTTAAGCTTGGTTCAAAATATTTTAAATAAACATTATAATTTCTGATTTTCTTAAAATAACTTTTGAAAAAATGATAATTGATTTTTAAAAGAATTTAAAAGTGAGATTTTCATCCTTTTTATAAATGGAAAAAAATGGATGTCATAATCGATTATCTGTCAATTTTGCTGACTCAAAAAAAACAAGATTTTTAACGAAAATTTTGGACGTGCTCAGAACGATTAAAAAATGTAAAAAAAATACCCCAAAATACTTTGATCTTTCCTCTTAATAATAACATGAACATTTAGACGATAAAATTTTGTTTTCGTCAAGCTTTGCTTCTTTTTCATCATGCTATGCTCTTTAGTGATCTCATGGAGGTACCTAAGTGTTTATTCAAGATATTAGCATTTAATTTCATAAAGATTTTTTTTCGTAAGTTTTCAGTACAGCTGTAACTTAATTTTAGGGTATTTTTATTGAAAATAATACCGAGCTTACTATATTTAGGAAAATGTTTAACGATTAATGCAAGAAATTTTTGTCCTAATTTATTCTTTACTATTTGGTTGTATGGGGGTGTATACCAAATTATTTTTCTGCTTCTGTTTTTTCTATGCTTTCCATTTACATTTTTTATGAAAGTTAGTTTTAGTCTTTTGTAGCCACTATCTTTTAGAGCTTTATTATAGAAATTAATATGTTCATAGAAAATCTTCTCATTTGCTGAATTTGTACTTATTCTTTTTTCGATAGATAAAGGTATATGCTTAATTATAGATGGAGGATGATTTGATTTAGGGTGTATATATAAAGGAATAGTATTGTTTTTTTGTTTTTTTTATAAGGTATGTATACATTTTTCCTTAAATCTAATGTTATATCAAGGATGTTCACTTTTTTCAATTTAGGGCTTACTGTAATTTTTAAGTTCAGGCATTTAAATTCTCTATATAATATCTTTCTAATTTTATCGATTTTGAAGTTAGTAGAGTTCTCTATAACCATAAGTCCATCGTCTCTGAAAGAATGTATAGCTGTTTGTATTGCTGGTATTTTTTTAAAGTATTGCTGATTCCTTCAAAAATTATTGCTGGTAATAATTTTTATTATTATTTTTTATTATTACAAATTATTTCTAGTATTAAAACCCTATTTTTACACAAGTTTGGGTGTTAACTATTTCCCCATAGATGGGACTCTAACAGGTGCTACCACCCTGGGTCAGGGTGGACCTGGGAACACCAGCAATTAACAGGTGGTTCCACGCTCCTCAAAACCTCTTGATTAGAGGCCTTGTTGTTGGACGTAGTTTATCGTCTTACCCAGGATGCGGATGTAGTTTATCGTCATACCCAGGACGAACATGTTTCGGAGTGTTATCGTAAGCTAGTAATGTTTCTATCTCTTACCCATATATATATATATATATATATATATATATATATATATATATATATATATATAAGAGAGAGAGAGAGAGAGTGTGTGTGTGTGTGTGAGTGTGAGAGAGAGTGTGTGTGTGTGTGGAGTGAGAGAGAGAGAAAGAAAGAAAGAGAGAGGGAGGGAGCGATTGTGAGAGAGAAAGAGAAAAGAAATACGTAGGTAGGTAATCACCAAAAATGACGACTACAAACATTAATCCTATCAAAATCGTTTCCTGAACTATTTATCTTTTACTGTAATCCAACCCGGGAACCCAGATATGAACAGAGAGGAAGAAAATCAATTTAGATCTCCTCTGATATAGAAACGTAGATGACCACATACAGAGCGCAAAACCTTGCGATAGTTGAAATTTTTATCTCTTACAAGGCCATTTCCTCTTATAAATACCAACTGCCATATTTGCTTGTTAACGAATACAAACGAAAAACTGTTCGTATCTGACATTATACTCGAAACGAAAAACTGTTCGTATCTGACATTATACTCGAAACGAAAAACTGTTCGTATCTGACATTATACTCGAAACTTTTATTGTTTTTTTTTCGGATTTTTTTTTTTTTTTTTTTGCAATCAGAAAGCAGATTTCCCTTTTTCGGTTGTATGCAGAAGATACACAATTAGAAAAGAGTGTAAGGCAAGAATGTGTCTTTTCACCGGACTTAATACCCTAAAATTTCATTAGAGATGTACGTAAAAATTAAGTACCTCTCTTATATTTTTTTATCTTGCTCTCAGTTATGACATTTTAAATTTATTTTATTGTTAGTATTTTAAATTTTATTTTTCCAGAAATCCTATTCAAACGTAAGACTCTAAAGTTAAAATACCTAAAAAAAAAAGCAATAAAAAATTTTTGAAACTATTTAATTTTTAAAAATTAGTGTATAGTTAAAATAACTTGTTTCACTTAAAATCGAATGTGTCACTTCTTTCCATCCAGGCGATAACTTTTCCTTTGATGTAAACAATGATGTTACCGTCAATTCACACTTCAAAACAAGTCACCACTGTTAGACACGCTTCTCTTATTTTCTACTAAATTTTTTCTGCTAATATAGTAAATAATATTTGTCTCCAGCTACATTAAGTAAGCTTTAAATTTTCTAATTTTGATTAGAATAATTTATAAAGCTTAAAAGATATAATTAATTTTTACAAGATTTTTAAACGGAGAATTTCATTTTTGTTTACAAATTTCTCAAAAATGGTTGACATCATCGATTTTTACGGTAATTTCGCTGGCTCAAAAAAAAAATTAACAAAAATTTCGGACGTGTTAGTAAGGTTTAAAAAATGTAAAAAAAATAATGAAAAATACTTTGGTATTTCCTCTTAATAACAACAAACATTTAAACGATAAAAAATTGTTTTCATCAAGTTTGGGGTCTTTTTTCGTCACAGTATGCTGTTTTTTAGCGAATTAGTGGTGATTCCTATTTTAATTGCTTTATGAATAAGATATATGGACACTTTTCTTAAAAATTAATGAATTTTTAAAAGAATTGTTTTTTTTTAAATTTTAGAATAATTTATAAAGCTTAGTCTTTTAAAGTTCTGTATTAATTTGTGCCGGTTAAAAATAATGTTATTAAATAAAAACTATATTTACTAATCATAAATGGAAAAGCTTACAATAATTCAGCGACTACTAGTATTTTAAAGAGAATTTTGGATTTTTTTTGTGTAGGTATAAATGTGCCGATTTTTGTAAATACGCATGTCTATGCATGACAGTATGAGAAAATAAGAGCGGAAAATATAGTAAATTTAAAGCAAAAGTACATATATTTTTAACATGTGAGCAACGACGAAGTTTTGCAGAAAATGGAAACAAAAAGGAAACTAATACTTAGCACTAGGAAGAGACAGTTGTGATTTCAGGGTTATATAATGCGGAAGGAGGGCTTGGAAAATCTGATACCCACAGGACAGATAGAGGGAAAGAGGGACAGTGGAAAACAACGCATTACTTAATGAGTTTGAATAAATGGATGGTGGAACAGAGTTTAGGAGAAATAACAGAAAGACAAAGTTTATTAAGAGCTACAAGGGACAGGAAGTTATAGAGAGCTATGATCGCCTACGTCCTGAGGGGACACGGCACATAAGAAGAAAATTAAAAAAATATATATTTAAGAAACAAAAAATAAAAAAAGTACGTATTTAAAATTAAAATAAAAATGTTTACGATAAGACTTCTTTTTTTTTAATGTCATGACTCGGTTCAGGGTCGGGTGGGTGAGGCTACATTATAACTTGAATTGACATGCATTTTTGGTAAAGATAATAGAACTGAAAAACAAATTCATTTCATGAAAAGGATCAGATAAACTTGACATGATTTAGTCCCCGATGCTCCCCACCCCCTTCCAGCCCTACACCCATCTTTTAAAATCTGATTAACACCCCAACAGCGATATTTTATTCCGGGGGCAACCGCTTGTTTTATTGGTTCCCCTTCCTTGATTTTGCCCTCAAAATCTCCCAGAAGAATTGCTCACCTCATATTTATTGACCGTTTAGTTAATGTGAGTAAACATCATGTCGACCTCTTTTTACATTAGACTTGCATTCCTTAAGTTGTCTAAAGAGACTAGGTCATGTTCTGTAACAAGCTGTGACAGTTGTCACCCCACCACCTCCAACCCCGTATTTATTACTGACGTTTGATGACAGCCAGGTATAAACACCTAGCACCCTTCCAGCCAGATATGTGTGCGCGTCGTAAGGATACAAACAAACAGGCAATAAAAAAAACACGTTTCTATACGTAGACATGTGCATGATTGCGCTTGTACTCCTTTCTGTTTGTGTAGCTTTGTTCTTGTATGCGTGTCTGTATCTGTGTGTGTGTGTGTGTACGTATTTGTATGTTTTTGTATGTGTACGTATTTGTATGTTTTTGTGTGTGTATACATTCGTGTGTGTGTGTGTGTGTGCAAGCGTGGTTGCAGGTACATGTATTTACTTAAGAGTTTGGTAACTTCAGGGATAAGAGAAATATATGAACAGATGCTGTCAGATAGATATATAGACAGAAAGATATATAGAGAGACATAAGATCTTTTCAGGTGTCGTTTCTCTTCAAGAGGTGGGCGATTATGGCTCTGTACAATTTCCTATCCTTCATAACCCTTAGCAAAGTTGGTCTTTTTGCTATATATCCTAATCCCTGTTGTATCAGCCAATTAAACAAGCCCGTGATGTTGATTTCCCCTGGCCCTCTTGCTTTCAATATGTCCTGTGAGTGTCAAATTTTCTAAGCCCTCTTTCCTTATTATGTGCCCTGAAATCTCAGCTGATGTTAAGTATACATGTCCTTTTTGTTTCGATTTTCCTGAAAACTTTGTCGTTTCTCACATGTTCGTGGCACGGTATTCCCAGCATCCTTCTGTAGAGATACATTTCTCTTTCCACAAGTTCCACAAGTTTTTTCTTTATCCGTGATAAGATTGTCTACCATTCACTGCCATAGAAAAAGACAGATATTACATAATAGTTCAGTACTCTTTTCTTTGTTTTTGTTGCTTCAAGTCACTTCTTCATCTGTGAGGAGTTTGTCCAGCATTCACTGCCATATAAGAGAACTGATATTACGTAAGAGTTTAGTACTCTTTTCTTTGTTCCTAATAGATAGATTGTTATTATTATATAAGTTATATTTAAATAGAAATAATATCGTATTAAAAATCACACTAATTTCTTAAGGTGAAAATAGATAGATAGATCAGGATTGATCAGGATAGATAGATAGATAGATAGATAGATAGATAGATAGATAGATAGATAGATAGATATTAACAGACTGCATTAGATTCTGTATGTTTATGCCTTAAAGTATCTGCTAGATAGATAGATAGGAATTGATTAGGGTAGATAGATAGATAGATAGATAGATAGATAGATAGATAGATAGATATTAACTGACTGCATTAGATCCTGTATGTTTATGCCTCAAAGTATCTGCTAAATTACCTACGACTCCTCTGCTGTTTATGAAATACTGATAACCCCAAGGCATGTTATCCGGAGTTACATTCATTTTCATACGTTATAAATGGTTATCAATAAAGAATTTTTAGATTTAAAACAATGTCGCCAGAAAAATTAATTCATGAAAGAAGCAAAGGTTTTTACGCTTGTCAGCAAAAGTCATGTTTTACGCGGCAAAATAATTGAAATCAAACAGAATCTATTATTAAATAATCCCAGGGGAAACATTTTTTAATCTTTCGAAGGAATTATTCGTTTTCTTGCTCCTTGTCTCTGTACGTCCTGCCAGTATCAGACCCCTTCCTTTTCGTTGTTACTCTTGGTTGGAATTTTCTTTCTTTTGATTTATTTTCTTCTTGTTAACAATCTGGTTGCCTTCCTTCTACAAAAAAAAATGTCTTCCACCATCTCAAGCACATAAAAGAAAAAAACAAGCCAAAAAATATATAAGTAAAGAGATAAATAAAACGATCTGGGGCATACCAATAGTCGCCTGATTTTTCCTCTACAACCGCACCCTACCTACTCCGCTATTTCCTTCTATTAACGTCTGCAGTATTTGTCGGTTAACAGACGACGGAAATTGTGACACAGAAATCCAAAGCCCCCCCCCCTAGGAACAGCAAAAGACGTTTTCCATAAGGAAAACATAGCAGAATGTCGTTAAAAATGTGTTGAACTGTTACGCAATACAATCTAATACCGCAATTACGAAAATTACTAATGAAAAAAGCTTGAAGAATTTGTTCGGCCGATGAAAAAATACGACGGACTCAATATTTGAGCAACGAGAATGCTCTAATCATAATACCGCAGTGATTAGTGGAAAGCCTTATTACTAATGAAAAAGAGTCTTGAAGCGGCAGTTTGTTCGGCCGATGAATGCTAAAAATACGACGGACTCAATATTTGAGCAACGAGGAAGTATGAAGGAATATCTAATCCTTAATACCGCAGTGATTAGTGGAAAGCCTTATTACTAATGAAAAAGAGTCTTGAAGCGGCAGTTTGTTCGGCCGATGAATGCTAAAATGATGGACTCAAAAAACGAGGAAGTATGACAACAATTAAGCTTATATTAAAAAAATTTTTTCGGGTAAATAATGAAGCAAAAGGGTCTAGAGAATATAACACACACAGGACATACTGAAAACAAGAGAAGCGGGTCAGTCAGCGAGTAAAACGAGAATAACAAGAGCAAATGGTCCTGGTAATATTAGCCGTTTCCCTACAAGGAAACATTTGACATTCATTGACCGAGCAGCCAGTACTGCTTTCGGTTGAAATTTATAAAATCTTTCTCTTAAAACAATTTTTCAAGAAAATAGGTTTTTCAAGTCCAGTGGCTGTTATTGTTCTTTCTAGTACTGATAGCGGTTTCCTTCCTAACCTTTTATTTAAAGTAATGTGGAAGATCAACATGTTGATTATGTCATTATTTTCTATTCGAGTTACATGTGCTGACCATTTGAGTTGCTGCTGTTGTTGTTAGTCTCAGGTGATATGGTTTTTGTTATTTGGTACAATTCTTTGATTCCGTAAAGCCAGTCCACAATGTCCAAAGAAAGATGATCTTTGCAAAGACCATCGGGTTTCACTCGCTGAAAGCCTTTTTAACCACTGATCTTAGAAATCGCTTGTATACAACTATCAGTTTAGTTAATCTGAACGAGTTTTGGAAAGGTTTACCTTGAGTGCTACTTCTTGGAACATTTAATAGAGGATGTTGATTTTCTGTTCAAGATCATTCTTATCCCAACTATGAATACATATCTAATCTGCACAGACCACATCATCATTAATACTCTGACCTCGTGATATAGCATTCTTTCACCGGAAAGATGTATCTTCAGTCCCATTTCTTGCAATAGTTGACAGATGCTGTTGATTTTCTGTTCAAGATCATTCTTATCCTAACTATGAATAACTATGTCATCAGCTTGACGTCCCAATCACACACACACACACTCACCAACATTGCATTGTCCTCGGGAGAGAACGCAGGATCTTTTATCTTCTGCTGGTAGATTCGTTTGGGATGTGCTATGGAAAGCTTAAATAGTCAACGGCCATTTCATCACATTAAAACCAAGGGTTTGTTTTCTGGAGCATTATCCTGATGAAACAAGACTACTTTCATCAGTTTTCCTGGGTGTTTGTTCTTGATAGTCTTTCATAACTGCCTCAGCAAGTTGGCATAGTACTCGCCATTGATGATGTGGCCCTTTTGAAGATAGTCACAGTACCCCTTTGCATCCCCCAAAAAACTGAGGCCATCAGCTCCCCTGCAAATGAAATGACCTTGGCCTTCTTTTCAGACCACCCTCGCAGATGCAACAATTCTCCGTCTATTAAAACAAATCAACCAATCGAGTTCGAATTCAAATTAAGAACGTTTCTATCATTTCCGTACTAACATCATTTAGGAAGGTATGAATCAAATTCTCGAGTCATTCTGTCCACACCACAATAAAAGACAGTAAGAAATGAGTCAGTGATCGTATGTTTATTCCGATCTCTCAGTTTATGGCCGAGAAATAGTCTCTTTGTCTACTGTTAGTTTTGAAAGATGACGCATGCCAGTGTGTAAAGACACACACACACACACACACACACACACACATATATATATATATATATATATATATATATATATATATATATATAATCTTTATTTAGTTTGAAACCACACATAGTTTAAATTCTTTTGGCAAATTTCTTCTTCCATAAAGAAGCTTTTCACACACACACACACACACATACTAAATATAGTTTTCTTTTTAGACTTCCTCTCTCTCCATTTTCTTTCTTTTTTCTCAATGTCTCTGTCTCTGTCTCTGTCTCTCTCTCTCTCTTTCTCTCGTACACACATCCTAATGCGCGTGCGTGAACCTAACAAATATTTCTAAATTTTACTACTTTTTACAAAAAAAAAAGTTTTATAAGTATTTTTTTATTTTAATATTTTGCATCGGATTGAGGGCGTTTATATCATCACAGAATATGAAGCAGAGAAAACAGTGACGTTATATTTAGAAATGCAGACACCACACCAACCCAAACACGCACATACACATACACATACAGACAAAGGCACACACACACATGTGCAAACGGATACACAAATATGCAAACGTAAATGGGGGAAAGAATGAAAACACTGTTGTTCTCGTGGATATACACATGGTGCTATGCGTAGATTGTCGCCATTTTATATTTTTAATTTCGCGCATGCGCGTTGCTTGTTTTTTATTTTGCTGACTGCACAGTATAGTAGGGTCAGTTGGGCACCGTCTGTGAGAAAAAGAGCACCATGACGTAATTCACTCCGCCAGACATTAAGAAACGGTATGCTTTACTGCTTGGCATTCTCGCCAGAAGCTCCAATACAAACATTTCAAAGTGTTTGGGTGTCGATCTGAGAACAGTGCAGAGTGTTCGGAAAGAGTTGCATGAGTCTAATGGTGATTATGAAGGTACGGCAGCTCGGAAAACCCATTCTGATAGGAAAAGAACTCCAGAATTTTTTGGTGAGGGCTTCATACTCAACGTGGAGGCCTACATCAAGTACCTTGAGGAGGTAGTGCTGCCCTGAGACAACAAGAGAGTGGCTGCTGGAAGACCCTATGTCTAGCAATAGGATTCTGCACCACGCCACACATGCAGGAGAAACCAGTCATGTCTGCCAAACAATTTCTGCGACCATATCACCCGTTACATCTGGCCACATAACTCCCCAGACGGCAACACCCTTGGTTATTATGTGTGCGGCACAGTTGAGCGAGAGACCAACAAAACTTCTGTTAACACAGAAATGAACTGAAGGCAATGGTTATAGCAGCATTCACCAACTTAAAAAAGGAGATTGTCCAGAAGAGTTACAGAAGATTCCGAATTCGTTTGGAGGCCGTAGTTGAAACCAATGGAGATTTTATTGAATAAATTTACTTCCTAGTATTTCAAGATATTTTTGTGTAATTTTCGTAAATATATCTGTTAAAATGAGATGTCAGTGTTATTTTCAGTCTTGCGTAATTTAGATGACAATTTATGCATCGCATACTTAATATATACGAAAGTAAATATTAATTTACAATGTTTAATAAGATTTATTTTCAAATATATTTCTAATTTCTTTTCCTTATTTACTTTACTTTTCGATATTCTATTTTTATTAAAAGTAAGACATTTCTGCAAATGACGTGCCCTTGTATATTTTGCACGACTGAAGGAAGACTTTTCCTTGCGTGAATTTGATGACGTCATCAATAGCTTTTCTCTACTGAGTCTCAGTCCTCTTCATCATTCTTCCTATTTTCACCATTATCGGAATAATTTGATTATTCCTCTATTTCTTAACAATCGAAATCATTTTGAAACGATTCTACCGTTGTATTCTTTTGTAATTCATTAGCGTCTTCATTTATCCATTCTTTTCAGTCATCCAAAGTGAGATTATTCAATGGATCATCTCCAAGAGCAAGTTTTAGTGTTTCGTACAGATTCTGCAATCCTTGTTTGTTAATTTGTAAATTCAACAAATTAGGAGTTTCGTCCATTGTTTCTTCTTCAGCAGCATTTGTTCCCATGGGACATAAAGTGTTCGAAGGTCTTGAAATTGTTATAGGTTTTATATCATCCCATGATGCCTTGAGCAAAGGAACAGCATCTTTGATGGTAAAATTTTGTTGAAATACTAAAGGATTAAAAAAATGTGACATCATTTACATTATTCGGACTATTGTCCTCATCTTTGTCGCCATATTTATTACAACGTTTAGGCCGTTGTACGCTCCCGCCTTCTTCAGGTGGTTAGAATGTCTAACTGAATCCTTTATTTCGCTCACCAGGGTAGACTGTTCTAGTTCCACGTTTAATGGATGTCAGTTATCAGTTCTCCTGTTAATTTCACTCTGAAAGTTCTCAACTGCCTTAACCGGGTATTGAACTCACACTCTTTGGGTCTTGCCACTGGATCTAACTAACGCCTTTATCCACTCTGCCAATTTTTGTCCTTGAGGACATCTGTGTATGAATTTCTGGGTATTATAAACCTAATGTCTCAGCATCATTTTTACCAGAGCTCATATTGTTGTTATTATTGCTTTTCTCTGGCACTCCTTATTACTGGTTCCCATATTGCATTCATTTCTATGCTTGGTCGGCTCAAGAGATTTTTGTGGCCTAGCATATGTGCTGATTCCTTAAGTTTACAAATTTTACCACCATTTTAGCACTAGACTATTTTTATAGTGACATTTTATATTCATTATTCCTCCTTGATCCTCTATCTATCTTCACCTCCTCTCTCTCTCTCTCTCTCTCTCTCTCGCTCGCTCGCTCGCTCGCTCGCTCTCTCTACCCACGAACTGAAAATGTGCTTTCATTCGTACACGCACAAACATGGGCATATTTTTTTCCAAATCCGTCTTGAACGAATCCATCGTTAGCATCAACAAAGACGCAGCTATGTTTGACATCAAATAAAAAGGCCCATTCAGATGCATCGTCACTGACACGCCCCCCATCCCTCACAAATGATGTCTCATCGACTACCTTAAATGGTCTGAGTGCAGTAGTGTAAAGACACACCAAATAACTTTGCACCACTTGGAATTTTACTTTCGGCGATTTCCGAAATGACTTGCACGCTTTTTTCTTACATCGACGCACATTTAGGAGGCAGATTATTTTTGACTAAAATCAACTTTTTTACAAAGAAGTAGCGTAGTTATTTAAACAAATATTTACCCAATATAAGGCTCAAGAACCACTCAAGGTAGAGGGCTACTGTGTGGTGTTGTATTAGCGTATGAAAAGGCAATGGAAAAGTGAAATTCATGGGGCTAAGCAAGAAAGATAACAATAAACGCTAGTCTTGAAGAAGTCACCATTGTAGTGACTGGGACTCCACAAAGCAAATGTTCTTGGGAAGAAGCTGGTTTGGTTTGGTTTGGTTTACGGCATATCAACTTCAAAGGGTTATTTAATGCCGACAAGATTCTTATTGCTGGTAATATTTTTTTTAAAAATGTATTGATGGTAATAATTTTTCTCACAAAATTCATTGCTGGTAATAATTTTTTACAATACACTTTCATAATGTTTAGAAACCAGTTTGGAGGTTAACTATTTGGCCACAGCTGGGACCCTAACAGGTGCTACCACTGAGTCAGGGTGAACCTGGGAATGCCAGCAACTGAAAGGTGGTTCCACACTCCTTAAAACCTCCTGATCAGAAGCCTTGCTGTTGTATGTAGTTTATCCTCTTACCCAAGACTCGGGTGTAGTTTATCGTCTTACCCAGGTCTCAGATGTAGTTTATCGTCTTACTCAGGACGGGAAGGTGTCCGAGTGGAAATTACTCCTTACTAATGGAATATGAAGGGTACGAGAATGATTCACTCTTGTGTACGTGGCAAGGTGGGTCCCAATTGAAAAAGTCATGGATGGTGGAACTAAGAAATGAATCTCGTCAGCGATAGAGCAATAAGAGACTCACAATATTTTGTCTGTGGGTAAGGAGTTGTAGAATGGAAAATAATTCGTCACCCAAAAGGCCGTGTAGATGCTTTTGAACAAGGCAAGTGAGGAGTGGGCTGCTCCAGCCCAAATATGGCAGCAATACTCCAATTGGTCTGGTCTGGCTCTTGTAAACATAGAGTATATCAGGTGGGGGTCAGATGGAAGTGAAAATAGGAAGAATGCATTGCTCAAATATTCCTAGTACGAAGGGCCCGGTGCCTTAAAAATTTGCATTCTAAATTTGTCCATTTTTCGGAATCCAATACTGATCAATATCGCTGAGGTTCACATTTTGTATCATCACACAATACCAATAATAGCTGAATGTACCAGGTATATGAGAACACACTTTTAACAGGAAGACAACCTAACGCATGCGCCAAATTTTAACATTCTCAGTACTCTTTCGGGCGTATTGAGAATATTAACATGGCACCATCCAATCTGACACAGGAAATGGAAAAGCACGCCGAATTCATGACTGTAACTGCAAACCACAGCGACTCGGAGATTGTCAGGCATTGAAAGTAACCGAATCCATAATATTTATGATCTGAAACAAAAGGCGACTGACGGCTACGTGTCATCCATTTCCACGAGAAAGAAATCTTCTCCAAAATTATACGTCATAAGGTCACCCCTGAGACTCTGCAGGAAAAAATGAGATTACATGACAGCTCTTGTTAGTCACAGGTCCAAAAAAATCACAGAGGACGTGGCTTTTCTACATCGTGGGTACTTTCGTGGGGTTTGCGCAAAGTCTGGTCCGGTCTTCTCGATACATTTGAATTCGTTTCTCTCCTAATCACGTAGGACAAGGATCGGCAAAACTTTCAGAGAGAGCGGGCCAGAAAGCTTTGCAGTCGCATTGGAAGTCAATTAACTTCAACTGATATTTTTTCTGCCACTTGCTTCACAAATTAATTAAATAATTAGTGTCCGGTTGTTTAATTGGCGAACCGGACAAAAATCCTTTGCGGGTTGGGTGTGGCGGAGTCCGGGGGTTGCTGGCCCATGACGCGAGATTAATGATGTAGCGCTTGTTAGTCACAGGTCCAAAGATATCACAGAGGACGTGGCTTTTCTACATCGTGGGTACTTTCGTGGGTTTGCGCAAAGTCTGGTCCGGTCTTCTCGATACATTTGAATTCGTTTCTCTCCTAATCACGTAGGACAAGGATCGGCAAAACTTTCAGAGAGAGCGGGCCAGAAAGCTTTGCAGTCGCATTGGAAGTCAATTAACTTCAACTGATATTTTTTCTGCCACTTGCTTCACAAATTAATTAAATAATTAGTGTCTGGTTCTTTAATTGGCGAACCGGACAAAAATCCTTTGCGGGTTGGGTGTGGCGGAGTCCGGGGGTTGCTGGCCCATGACGCGAGATTACATGATGTAGCGCTTGTTAGTCACAGGTCCAAAGATATCACAGAGGACGTGGCTTTTCTACATCGTGGGTACTTTTGTGGGGTTTGCGCAAAGTCTGGTCCGGTCTTCTCGATACATTTGAATTCGTTTCTCTCCTAATCACGTAGGACAAGGATCGGCAAAACTTTCAGAGAGAGCGGGCCAGAAAGCTTTGCAGTCGCATTGTAAGTCAATTAACTTCAACTGATATTTTTTTCTGCCACTTGCTTCACAAATTAATTAAATAATTAGTGTCCGGTTGTTTAATTGGCGAACCGGACAAAAATTTTGCGGGTTGGGTGTGGCGGAGTCCGGGGTTTGCTGGCCCATGACGCGAGATTACATGATGTAGCGCTTGTTAGTCACAGGTCCAAAGATATCACAGAGGACGTGGCTTTTCTACATCGTGGGTACTTTCGTGGGTTTTGCAAAAGTCTGGTCCGGTCTTCTCGATACATTTGAATTCGTTTCTCTCCTAATCACGTAGGACAAGGATCGGCAAAACTTTCAGAGAGAGCGGGCCAGAAAGCTTTGCAGTCGCATTGGAAGTCAATTAACTTCAACTGATATTTTTCTGCCACTTGCTTCACAAATTAATTAAATAATTAGTGTCCGGTTGTTTAATTGGCGAACCGGACAAAAATCCTTTGCGGGTTGGGTGGGCGGAGTCCGGGGTTGCTGGCCCATGACGCGAGATTACATGATGTAGCGCTTGTTAGTCACAGGTCCAAAGATATCACAGAGGACGTGGCTTTTCTACATCGTGGGTACTTTCGTGGGGTTTGCGCAAAGTCTGGTCCGGTCTTCTCGATACATTTGAATTCGTTTCTCTCCTAATCACGTAGGACAAGGATCGGCAAAACTTTCAGAGAGAGCGGGCCAGAAAGCTTTGCAGTCGCATTGTAAGTCAATTAACTTCAACTGATATTTTTTCTGCCACTTGCTTCACAAATTAATTAAATAATTAGTGTCCGGTTGTTTAATTGGCGAACCGGACAAAAAATCCTTTGCGGGTTGGGTGTGGCGGAGTCCGGGGTTGCTGGCCCATGACGCGAGATTACATGATGTAGCGCTTGTTAGTCACAGGTCCAAAGATATCACAGAGGACGTGGCTTTTCTACATCGTGGGTACTTTCGTGGGGTTTGCGCAAAGTCTGGTCCGGTCTTCTCGATACATTTGAATTCGTTTCTCCCAATCACGTAGGACAAGGATCGGCAAAACTTTCAGAGAGAGCGGGCCAGAAAGCTTTGCAGTCGCATTGGAAGTCAATTAACTTCAACTGATATTTTTTCTGCCACTTGCTTCACAAATTAATTAAATAATTAGTGTCTGGTTCTTTAATTGGCGAACCGGACAAAAATCCTTTGCGGGTTGGGTGTGGCGGAGTCCGGGGGTTGCTGGCCCATGACGCGAGATTACATGATGTAGCGCTTGTTAGTCACAGGTCCAAAGATATCACAGTGGACGTGGCTTTTCTACATCGTGGGTACTTTTGGGGTTTGCGAAAAGTCTGGTCCGGTCTTCTCGATACATTTGAATTCGTTTCTCTCCTAATCACGTAGGACAAGGATCGGCAAAACTTTCAGAGAGAGCGGGCCAGAAAGCTTTTGCAGTCGCATTGTAAGTCAATTAACTTCAACTGATATTTTTTTTTCTGCCACTTGCTTCACAAATTAATTAAATAATTAGTGTCCGGTTGTTTAATTGGCGAACCGGACAAAAATCCTTTGCGGGTTGGGTGTGGCGGAGTCCGGGGTTTGCTGGCCCATGACGCGAGATTACATGATGTAGCGCTTGTTAGTCACAGGTCCAAAGATATCACAGAGGACGTGGCTTTTCTACATCGTGGGTACTTTTGTGGGGTTTGCGCAAAGTCTGGTCCGGTCTTCTCGATACATTTGAATTCGTTTCTCCCTAATCACGTAGGACAAGGATCGGCAAAACTTTCAGAGAGAGCGGGCCAGAAAGCTTTGCAGTCGCATTGTAAGTCAATTAACTTCAACTGATATTTTTCTGCCACTTGCTTCACAAATTAATTAAATAATTAGTGTCCGGTTGTTTAATTGGCGAACCGGACAAAATCCTTTGCGGGTTGGGTGTGGCGGAGTCCGGGGTTTGCTGGCCCATGACGCGAGATTACATGATGTAGCGCTTGTTAGTCACAGGTCCAAAGATATCACAGAGGACGTGGCTTTTCTACATCGTGGGTACTTTCGTGGGGTTTGCGCAAAGTCTGGTCCGGTCTTCTCGATACATTTGAATTCGTTTCTCTCCTAATCACGTAGGACAAGGATCGGCAAAACTTTCAGAGAGAGCGGGCCAGAAAGCTTTGCAGTCGCATTGGAAGTCAATTAACTTCAACTGATATTTTTTCTGCCACTTGCTTCACAAATTAATTAAATAATTAGTGTCCGGTTGTTTAATTGGCGAACCGGACAAAAAATCCTTTGCGGGTTGGGGTGTGGCGGAGTCCGGGGTTGCTGGCCCATGACGCGAGATTACATGATGTAGCGCTTGTTAGTCACAGGTCCAAAGATATCACAGAGGACGTGGCTTTTCTACATCGTGGGTACTTTCGTGGGGTTTGCGCAAAGTCTGGTCCGGTCTTCTCGATACATTTGAATTCGTTTCTCTCCTAATCACGTAGGACAAGGATCGGCAAAACTTTCAGAGAGCGGGCCAGAAAGCTTTGCAGTCGCATTGTAAGTCAATTAACTTCAACTGATATTTTTTCTGCCACTTGCTTCACAAATTAATTAAATAATTAGTGTCCGGTTGTTTAATTGGCGAACCGGACAAAAATCC
This sequence comes from Acanthosepion pharaonis, assembly GCA_903632075.3. Taxonomy (NCBI): domain Eukaryota; kingdom Metazoa; phylum Mollusca; class Cephalopoda; order Sepiida; family Sepiidae; genus Acanthosepion; species Acanthosepion pharaonis. The sequence goes on along the minus strand of CAHIKZ030005635.1, from coordinate 238,744 downwards.
TTTGCGGGTTGGGTGTGGCGGAGTCCGGGGTTGCTGGCCCATGACGCGAGATTACATGATGTAGCGCTTGTTAGTCACAGGTCCAAAGATATCACAGAGGACGTGGCTTTTCTACATCGTGGGTACTTTCGTGGGTTTGCGCAAAGTCTGGTCCGGTCTTCTCGATACATTTGAATTCGTTTCTCTCCTAATCACGTAGGACAAGGATCGGCAAAACTTTCAGAGAGAGCGGGCCAGAAAGCTTTGCAGTCGCATTGAAAGTCAATTAACTTCAACTGATATTTTTTCTGCCACTTGCTTCACAAATTAATTAAATAATTAGTGTCTGGTTGTTTAATTGGCGAACCGGACAAAAATCCTTTGCGGGTTGGGTGTGGCGGAGTCCGGGGTTTGCTGGCCCATGACGCGAGATTACATGATGTAGCGCTTGTTAGTCACAGGTCCAAAGATATCACAGTGGACGTGGCTTTTCTACATCGTGGGTACTTTTTGTGGGGTTTGCGCAAAGTCTGGTCCGGTCTTCTCGATACATTTGAATTCGTTTCTCTCCTAATCACGTAGGACAAGGATCGGCAAAACTTTCAGAGAGAGCGGGCCAGAAAGCTTTGCAGTCGCATTGTAAGTCAATTAACTTCAACTGATATTTTTCTGCCACTTGCTTCACAAATTAATTAAATAATTAGTGTCCGGTTGTTTAATTGGCGAACCGGACAAAAATCCTTTGCGGGTTGGGTGTGGCGGAGTCCGGGGTTGCTGGCCCATGACGCGAGATTACATGATGTAGCGCTTGTTAGTCACAGGTCCAAAGATATCACAGAGGACGTGGCTTTTCTACATCGTGGGTACTTTCGTGGGGTTTGCGCAAAGTCTGGTCCGGTTCTTCGATACATTTGAATTCGTTTCTCTCTAATCACGTAGGACAAGGATCGGCAAAACTTTCAGAGAGAGCGGGCCAGAAAGCTTTGCAGTCGCATTGAAGTCAATTAACTTCAACTGATATTTTTTTCTGCCACTTGCTTCACAAATTAATTAAATAATTAGTGTCTGGTTGTTTAATTGGCGAACCGGACAAAAATCCTTTGCGGGTTGGGTGTGGCGGAGTCCGGGGTTGCTGGCCCATGACGCGAGATTACATGATGTAGCGCTTGTTAGTCACAGGTCCAAAGATATCACAGAGGACGTGGCTTTTCTACATCGTGGGTACTTTTTGTGGGTTTGCGCAAAGTCTGGTCCGGTCTTCTCGATACATTTGAATTCGTTTCTCTCCTAATCACGTAGGACAAGGATCGGCAAAACTTTCAGAGAGAGCGGGCCAGAAAGCTTTGCAGTCGCATTGGAAGTCAATTAACTTCAACTGATATTTTTTCTGCCACTTGCTTCACAAATTAATTAAATAATTAGTGTCCGGTTGTTTAATTGGCGAACCGGACAAAAATCCTTTGCGGGTTGGGTGTGGCGGAGTCCGGGGGTTGCTGGCCCATGACGCGAGATTACATGATGTAGCGCTTGTTAGTCACAGGTCCAAAGATATCACAGAGGACGTGGCTTTTCTACATCGTGGGTACTTTCGTGGGGTTTGCGCAAAGTCTGGTCCGGTCTTCTCGATACATTTGAATTCGTTTCTCCCTAATCACGTAGGACAAGGATCGGCAAAACTTTCAGAGAGAGCGGGCCAGAAAGCTTTGCAGTCGCATTGTAAGTCAATTAACTTCAACTGATATTTTTTCGCCACTTGCTTCACAAATTAATTAAATAATTAGTGTCTGGTTGTTTAATTGGCGAACCGGACAAAAATCTTTGCGGGTTGGGTGTGGCGGAGTCCGGGGTTGCTGGCCCATGACGCGAGATTACATGATGTAGCGCTTGTTAGTCACAGGTCCAAAGATATCACAGAGGACGTGGCTTTTCTACATCGTGGGTACTTTCGTGGGGTTGCGCAAAGTCTGGTCCGGTCTTCTCGATACATTTGAATTTACATTATTTTCTCCTAATCACGTAGGACAAGGATCGGCAAAACTTTCAGAGAGAGCGGGCCAGAAAGCTTTGCAGTCGCATTGGAAGTCAATTAACTTCAACTGATATTTTTTCTGCCACTTGCTTCACAAATTAATTAAATAATTAGTGTCCGGTTGTTTAATTGGCGAACCGGACAAAAATCCTTTGCGGGTTGGGTGTGGCGGAGTCCGGGGTTGCTGGCCCATGACGCGAGATTACATGATGTAGCGCTTGTTAGTCACAGGGTCCAAAGATATCACAGAGGACGTGGCTTTTCTACATCGTGGGTACTTTTGTGGGGTTTTGCGCAAAGTCTGGTCCGGTCTTCTCGATACATTTGAATTCGTTTCTCTCCTAATCACGTAGGACAAGGGTCGGCAAAACTTTCAGAGAGAGGGCCAGAAAGCTTTGCAGTCGCATTGTAAGTCAATTAACTTCAACTGATATTTTTTCTGCCACTTGCTTCACAAATTAATTAAATAATTAGTGTCCGGTTGTTTAATTGGCGAACCGGACAAAAATCCTTTGCGGGTTGGGTGTGGCGGAGTCCGGGGTTGCTGGCCCATGACGCGAGATTACATGATGTAGCGCTTGTTAGTCACAGGTCCAAAGATATCACAGAGGACGTGGCTTTTCTACATCGTGGGTACTTTCGTGGGGTTTGCGCAAAGTCTGGTCCGGTCTTCTCGATACATTTGAATTCGTTTCTCTCCCTAATCACGTAGGACAAGGATCGGCAAAACTTTCAGAGAGAGCGGGCCAGAAAGCTTTGCAGTCGCATTGGAAGTCAATTAACTTCAACTGATATTTTTTTCTGCCACTTGCTTCACAAATTAATTAAATAATTAGTGTCCGGTTGTTTAATTGGCGAACCGGACAAAAATCCTTTGCGGGTTGGGTGTGGCGGAGTCCGGGGGTTGCTGGCCCATGACGCGAGATTACATGATGTAGCGCTTGTTAGTCACAGGTCCAAAGATATCACAGAGGACGTGGCTTTTCTACATCGTGGGTACTTTCGTGGGGTTTGCGCAAAGTCTGGTCCGGTCTTCTCGATACATTTGAATTCGTTTCTCTCCTAATCACGTAGGACAAGGATCGGCAAAACTTTCAGAGAGAGCGGGCCAGAAAGCTTTGCAGTCGCATTGGAAGTCAATTAACTTCAACTGATATTTTTTCTGCCACTTGCTTCACAAATTAATTAAATAATTAGTGTCCGGTTGTTTAATTGGCGAACCGGACAAAAAATCCTTTGCGGGTTGGGTGTGGCGGAGTCCGGGGTTGCTGGCCCATGACGCGAGATTACATGATGTAGCGCTTGTTAGTCACAGGTCCAAAGATATCACAGAGGACGTGGCTTTTCTACATCGTGGGTACTTTCGTGGGGTTTGCGCAAAGTCTGGTCCGGTCTTCTCGATACATTTGAATTCGTTTCTCTCCTAATCACGTAGGACAAGGATCGGCAAAACTTTCAGAGAGAGCGGGCCAGAAAGCTTTGCAGTCGCATTGTAAGTCAATTAACTTCAACTGATATTTTTTCTGCCACTTGCTTCACAAATTAATTAAATAATTAGTGTCCGGTTGTTTAATTGGCGAACCGGACAAAAATCCTTTGCGGGTTGGGTGTGGCGGAGTCCGGGGGTTGCTGGCCCATGACGCGAGATTACATGATGTAGCGCTTGTTAGTCACAGGTCCAAAAGATATCACAGAGGACGTGGCTTTTCTACATCGTGGGTACTTTCGTGGGGTTTGCGCAAAGTCTGGTCCGGTCTTCTCGATACATTTGAATTCGTTTCTCTAATCACGTAGGACAAGGATCGGCAAAACTTTCAGAGAGAGCGGGCCAGAAAGCTTTGCAGTCGCATTGGAAGTCAATTAACTTCAACTGATATTTTTTCTGCCACTTGCTTCACAAATTAATTAAATAATTAGTGTCCGGTTGTTTAATTGGCGAACCGGACAAAAATCCTTTGCGGGTTGGGTGTGGCGGAGTCCGGGGGTTGCTGGCCCATGACGCGAGATTACATGATGTAGCGCTTGTTAGTCACAGGTCCAAAGATATCACAGAGGACGTGGCTTTTCTACATCGTGGGTACTTTCGTGGGGTTTTGCGCAAAGTCTGGTCCGGTCTTCTCGATACATTTGAATTCGTTTCTCTCCTAATCACGTAGGACAAGGATCGGCAAAACTTTCAGAGAGAGCGGGCCAGAAAGCTTTGCAGTCGCATTGAAGTCAATTAACTTCAACTGATATTTTTCTGCCACTTGCTTCACAAATTAATTAAATAATTAGTGTCCGGTTGTTTAATTGGCGAACCGGACAAAAATCCTTTGCGGGTTGGGTGTGGCGGAGTCCGGGGGTTGCTGGCCCATGACGCGAGATTACATGATGTAGCGCTTGTTAGTCACAGGTCCAAAGATATCACAGAGGACGTGGCTTTTCTACATCGTGGGTACTTTCGTGGGGTTTGCGCAAAGTCTGGTCCGGTCTTCTCGATACATTTGAATTCGTTTCTCCCAATCACGTAGGACAAGGATCGGCAAAACTTTCAGAGAGAGCGGGCCAGAAAGCTTTGCAGTCGCATTGAAGTCAATTAACTTCAACTGATATTTTTTCTGCCACTTGCTTCACAAATTAATTAAATAATTAGTGTCCGGTTGTTTAATTGGCGAACCGGACAAAATCCTTTTGCGGGTTGGGTGTGGCGGAGTCCGGGGTTTGCTGGCCCATGACGCGAGATTACATGATGTAGCGCTTGTTAGTCACAGGTCCAAAGATATCACAGAGGACGTGGCTTTTCTACATCGTGGGTACTTTCGTGGGGTTTGCGCAAAGTCTGGTCCGGTCTTCGATACATTTGAATTCGTTTCTCTCCTAATCACGTAGGACAAGGATCGGCAAAACTTTCAGAGAGAGAGCGGGCCAGAAAGCTTTTGCAGTCGCATTGTAAGTCAATTAACTTCAACTGATATTTTTCTGCCACTTGCTTCACAAATTAATTAAATAATTAGTGTCCGGTTGTTTAATTGGCGAACCGGACAAAAATCCTTTGCGGGTTGGGTGTGGCGGAGTCCGGGGTTGCTGGCCCATGACGCGAGATTACATGATGTAGCGCTTGTTAGTCACAGGTCCAAAGATATCACAGAGGACGTGGCTTTTCTACATCGTGGGTACTTTCGTGGGGTTTGCGCAAAGTCTGGTCCGGTCTTCTCGATACATTTGAATTCGTTTCTCTCCCATCACGTAGGACAAGGATCGGCAAAACTTTCAGAGAGAGCGGGCCAGAAAGCTTTGCAGTCGCATTGGAAGTCAATTAACTTCAACTGATATTTTTCTGCCACTTGCTTCACAAATTAATTAAATAATTAGTGTCTGGTTGTTTAATTGGCGAACCGGACAAAAATCCTTTGCGGGTTGGGTGTGGCGGAGTCCGGGGTTGCTGGCCCATGACGCGAGATTACATGATGTAGCGCTTGTTAGTCACAGGTCCAAAGATATCACAGAGGACGTGGCTTTTTCTACATCGTGGGTACTTTTTTGGGGTTTGCGCAAAGTCTGGTCCGGTCTTCTCGATACATTTGAATTCGTTTCTCTCCTAATCACGTAGGACAAGGATCGGCAAAACTTTCAGAGAGAGCGGGCCAGAAAGCTTTGCAGTCGCATTGGAAGTCAATTAACTTCAACTGATATTTTTTCTGCCACTTGCTTCACAAATTAATTAAATAATTAGTGTCCGGTTGTTTAATTGGCGAACCGGACAAAAATCCTTTGCGGGTTGGGTGTGGCGGAGTCCGGGGTTTGCTGGCCCATGACGCGAGATTACATGATGTAGCGCTTGTTAGTCACAGGTCCAAAGATATCACAGAGGACGTGGCTTTTCTACATCGTGGGTACTTTCGCGGGGTTTGCGCAAAGTCTGGTCCGGTCTTCTCGATACATTTGAATTCGTTTCTCTCCTAATCACGTAGGACAAGGATCGGCAAAACTTTCAGAGAGAGCGGGCCAGAAAGCTTTGCAGTCGCATTGTAAGTCAATTAACTTCAACTGATATTTTTTCTGCCACTTGCTTCACAAATTAATTAAATAATTAGTGTCCGGTTGTTTAATTGGCGAACCGGACAAAAATCCTTTGCGGGTTGGGTGTGGCGGAGTCCGGGGGTTGCTGGCCCATGACGCGAGATTACATGATGTAGCGCTTGTTAGTCACAGGTCCAAAGATATCACAGACGACGTGGCTTTCTCAGGACGGTACATCGTGGGTACTTTCGTGGGTTTGCGCAAAGTCTGGTCCGGTCTTCTCGATACATTTGAATTCGTTTCTCTCCCAATCACGTAGGACAAGGATCGGCAAAACTTTCAGAGAGAGCGGGCCAGAAAGCTTTGCAGTCGCATTGGAAGTCAATTAACTTCAACTGATATTTTTTCTGCCACTTGCTTCACAAATTAATTAAATAATTAGTGTCCGGTTGTTTAATTGGCGAACCGGACAAAAATCCTTTGCGGGTTGGGTGTGGCGGAGTCCGGGGGTTGCTGGCCCATGACGCGAGATTACATGATGTAGCGCTTGTTAGTCACAGGTCCAAAGATATCACAGAGGACGTGGCTTTTCTACATCGTGGGTACTTTCGTGGGGTTTGCGCAAAGTCTGGTCCGGTCTTCTCGATACATTTGAATTCGTTTCTCTCCTAATCACGTAGGACAAGGATCGGCAAAACTTTCAGAGAGAGCGGGCCAGAAAGCTTTGCAGTCGCATTGGAAGTCAATTAACTTCAACTGATATTTTTTCTGCCACTTGCTTCACAAATTAATTAAATAATTAGTGTCCGGTTGTTTAATTGGCGAACCGGACAAAAATCCTTTGCGGGTTGGGTGTGGCGGAGTCCGGGTTTGCTGGCCCATGACGCGAGATTACATGATGTAGCGCTTGTTAGTCACAGGTCCAAAAAATCACAGAGGACGTGGCTTTTCTACATCGTGGGTACTTTCGTGGGGTTTGCGCAAAGTCTGGTCCGGTCTTCTCGATACATTTGAATTCGTTTCTCTCCTAATCACGTAGGACAAGGATCGGCAAAACTTTCAGAGAGAGCGGGCCAGAAAGCTTTGCAGTCGCATTGTAAGTCAATTAACTTCAACTGATATTTTTCTGCCACTTGCTTCACAAATTAATTAAATAATTAGTGTCCGGTTGTTTAATTGGCGAACCGGACAAAAAAATCCTTTGCGGGTTGGGTGTGGCGGAGTCCGGGGTTGCTGGCCCATGACGCGAGATTACATGATGTAGCGCTTGTTAGTCACAGGTCCAAAGATATCACAGACGACGTGGCCTTTCTACATCGTGGGTACTTTCGTGGGGTTCGCGCAAAGTCACCGATTGTTCCTCCTTTCTAGTTTGGCCTGGTCTCCTCGACGATTTTGTTTCTCTTCTCATCATGTAGAACAAAGGTCGGCAACCTTTTCAGAGAGAGCGATCCGGAAATCTATGCACTCTCTCGGAGGAGGACCATATTTACTTTATCTTAACACAAAAATGATCAAGGCCGCTGCACAATCTCCCTTTTCCATTCTGCAGCCCTTTTTCCAAAGCCACAACTTCGCAAGCATATCTCTGCTCTATTTCTAATTTCATGACATGCATTCAGGCGAGCTCCATTCTCTAGTGATACCAGTTCAGACGTTCACAGCAAAGGCCCGTCATGCTACCTCCACAGAGATGAATCACCCTTATTCCTCACGTATTCCAATGGTAAGAAGAATGTTCCGCTCAAAACACTTTTTCCTTAAAGATGATACTTTCTAGAACAGATTCCCACGTGAATACTTTCCCGAACAATACAAGCTTAATCTCTTCAAGTTTAGAGTCAGTTGATATCTATCCTCCACCTCTTCATAATATGCGCTTTTTATTTCCTCCTCTTACGTTCATATCACACACCCCATTCAGTAAACATCGACCTTGAGCGTCTCTTGGGGCTTGTATTGAGTGAACGTTAGTACATAAAAATGTTAATTGGCTAAGAGCAGTGATTAAGAATTTATACATACAAACTTATACTGTAATGAGCTGACCTCTGTAAAGATCTATCGTCTTCTTCCTTATATGCCGTATCCCCTCAGAACGTAAGCAATCATAGCTCTCCACAACTTCCTGTCCGTTGTAGCTCTTAATAAATGTTGTCTTTCTGATATTTCTCCTAAACCCTGTCCCGACATCCATTTACTCAAGCTCACTATGTTATGCGTTGTTTCCTCGGTCTCTCATGCCGTCAATCTGTCCTGTGAGTATCAGATTTTCTAAGCCTTCTTTTCTCATGATGCGCCCCAGGAACCTCAGCTGCCTCTTCCTGATGGTAAGTATGTTTCCTTTTTGTTTCCATTTTTTCTAAAACCTCGTCGTTGTTCACATATTCTGACCATGGTACACTCAGCATCCTTCTGAAGAACCACGTTTCTGTTGCTTCAATTCTCTTCTTAATCTTTGAGGAAATTGTTCAGCACTCACTGCCACACAGGAGGATAGATATCATATAACAGTTTAATACTGTTTTCCTTGTTTCTTGCGATTTTTTTCTATTTCTTTGTATTCTGCTTAGATTTTGGAAGGCATCCCAATATGACTTCGGATTTCAGTGTCACACTTTCCGTTTCCTGTTAAAATACTTCACAGATATTTCTGCATTTGTTTGATTTTGGGCTCATCCTTTTGCTAACAACCATGCATTATGTTTTCTTGCACTTAATGTTTAGCCCTTTCTCCTCGCTTTCCTTCATAATCTTCTGTAACAGTTTTTGCAGTTTTCTTTTTGTATCTGCTATCAGCACTGTGTCATCTACATATCTTATGTTGTTAAAATTGCGGACACCAATAATAAATCCTGGTAGGACTTCTAGTTCTTCCTGAATCGACTCGCTGTAAAGGTTGAATAAGTCCGGTGCGAAGACACATCCTTGCCTTACTCCTCTTTCTATTTTTATATATTTGCTGAACTCATTTTCTATCCGTATGCAGGTGGTTTGATATCTTAGAGTAAATACATTTGTTACATTTGACATTTGAAATGCTGTTGAATTTTCGAGATAACAATAGCATATTAACAAAAATAGTGACAATTTCCTCCATAAAAACATACTTTAAAATTATGTCAGTTCTTTCGTGTCTATGTAAAATCTACAATAAACCAGATAGTCTTATTAGAATCTAAAGACATTCATTACCATATTTGTATATTCTCTTCTCTTTTTCTTACTAAAAAAAGAAAATGATATTAAAATTTTTGTCACTCAGTATAAGCAAGTGTTTGTCCTTAATGCTTCTATTTTAAACTTTAAAAAGAGTTCTAAGAATTACTTAAACATGCTTTCAAAACAAAACAGCGGCCTTCAATTTATTTTAAACGCAACATATATTTTAAATCACATGTCACCAAAATGTCGTTAGACAACGTTAAAATGGTCTCCTTCTAACAGCGGTCTCGCATAATGTTTATTTTATATATATATATATATATATATATATATATATATATATATATATATATATATATATATATATATATATATATATATATATATATATATATATATATATATATATATATATATATATATATATATATATATATATATATATATATATATATATATATATATATGAAGTATATGCGTCTGTAGTGCGTAAGTTTATGTGTTGCTAGTCTGCAAGAATTTAAAACCTTTGATGTGGATTCATTTCCGTAGAATTTAAGACATGAAAAGTGGCAAAAGTAGACATGATGGAATCATTTTTGCGTGCGTTTCCAACTGCAAAAACTGAAATTACTTTAAAACAAACCTGTTTGTGTATAACTTGACAAGTGATTGTATTCAACTTCCGATATTGGACTTCACACCCACATACATACATATAAGGATATCTATACACGCCTTCATTAACTCCATTTGCATAATTTATATTTAGTTTGCTAAGGCAATAAAACGTTTTTTAACATGACATATTGCTAGTAATTTCATTGCTATCTCCTGTTCGAGAAAATTTCTATGTATTCATATACAGTTTCTCTCACTAAATATCTCTCTTCAAGAAGCTACATAAAATGGTGGTTTCGCTACAAATTTAATGTATGAGAAAATGTTTCCTTTTAAGGAATATACGCAACGTCTTAATCAATAAAGAAAGACTAAGGAAAGAAAGTAAAATCTGTGTTTTGGTTTCGTCACAAAAGGTTCAAGAGAAGAAACTATAAGGATAGAATTTACATCGACATGTGGCTATTTCAACAGTAAACTGATGAGACCTACCCGCGAATCAAGTACTGCGCTTAAATTCATGAAGTTGGGGTACCAAAGAGGAAAACTCATCAGAACAAATGACATGAAAATTGTTGTAACCTAGAAAGGGTTACTGAATGTGGAATAACCAAAACGGTGGTTGGAAATGAAATGGTAATCTATATAACATCAACAATATACAATACTCGCCAGGACTACTTAGACAGCATATTACCGCTACTTACAATAGTGTCCAATGTATTTATGAGGATTGGGTATACACATTAGTATACGGTATATAACAAAAATATTTCTAGAAAAGGTACAGGGAAACTACGTTACGACGGTGGGAAAGTGATTGAAGCTAATATGCCAGATCAGGACCGATAATATTGCAGAATTCTTAATTTTGATTTTGTTAAGAGTTTTTATATACAAGCGAGTTCTAAACAAGATTTCGAATTTCAACCATAAATTATACATATATTTTCCGGCTATTCATTTTTGTCCATTCTAAGTCTCTTGTTAATTTTGTTTTTTTAAGGCTAACACATTATCTAATATTTTATTTCTCGAACTAACGCGAGATTTTGTAATGGGGTTTCCACCCATTAATTACCTGCTGTCTTATGTGACCTTTCTCTTCTCAATGGCGTCTTTTTTTTAAACAAATATTTTCGTCTTGATTCGTGTTTGTCATTTTGACATTGTTTGCACATATATTTCTGACATTTTCGTTTCATTTCCGTCAGTAAATCTTATTACTTTCTCCGCTTTCAAACCAATCATAATTCCCTGCGTCCAAATAAACTCATTCAACATTTGAGCTCGTAAAGTTATCATCAAACAGAATATTGTGCCGATAAAAAGGATCAAATTAATGTCACTATAATATTTTTCTCGCCGGAGTCGATTCTTCAAGTCTACAAATCAACCATTCGTCCTTGCATGGAATGTTGCTGCCATATATGGTCTGGATCCCCTTCTGTTTGTCTCAAGGTCCTTGATAAAACCCAGAGACGGATATGCAATGTAATTGGCCCTGATCTGGCATCTCATCTGCAGTTGCTCTCTCACAGACGTGCCGTCGCCTCCCTCTCTTTTTTACAAATACTTTCAGGGTAACTGCTCCGATGAGCTGCTTTCGCTGATTCCCAGACTTCATGAATTTAAGCGTTCTCCTAGGCTGGCATCTCGCTTCCACTCTTTCACTGTCGAAACTGTTAAATGTAGCCATCTCTTCTACTTCAATAGCCTCATGTCTCGCACTTCTCGCCTGTGGAACTCCCTTCCCTTTTCCTGTTTCCCTGATAGCTATAATCTCCAACTATTCAAATGTAACGTCTCCAGATGCCTTGATCTATCCCCTATCCTTCTTTTCATCCTTTCCTCTATCACTCCTATTTGCTCTAGCTCTAACTCTCTGTAACCCCTTGCGTGCTGGTGGCTTCCCGTTTTGCTTGGGGTGAGACGCTTAAAATGAAAAATTATAATAATTTTGTTAAACTATTATTCTTAATTTTTTCACAATACATTTGAAAAAAATACTTTTTTTTTCTTTTTCTTTTTTTAATGAAGTTCTCCCCAAACAAGGCAGTAAAGCCGCTGAGACACAAGGGGTGACTGGGTGTGGAAGAATTAGATAACAAAAACACTACTAAGGAGTGAGTACAGAAGAAGAGTAATCAGAAGGACAGTAGATAGCGATGGATAGTGTATTTAAATTTTTAAAGCTTAAAACTAGCTGGGAGGCATAGAGTCGAAAGGAACTTCCACAAGGGAGAAGTGCGAGAATAGACACTGCTGGCATAGAACTTACAGTTACATCTCGCCAACTCAATTCTAAATCGATGAGACCTCGTTGCCGGCCTCGTAGTATGCTTAAATTAAGAAGTCTAGGTACCTTAGCGAAGATCTCATCCGAACAATTACTATGAAAGTATGTATAGAAATAGCACAAGGAGACAATTTTACAACGGTGTGAAAGTGACTGAAGCCTAAACGCAAGATTGGGGCCGATAATATTGCTGATGAAGGATCTCTAGATATACACCAGGAGCATTAGCCCATATGTGGCAGTAATATTCTCAGCATGGACGAATGGTAGACTTATAGATATGTCGGATAGATTCTATAGAGAAAAATGTATCGCATGATAGAGTGAATTAACTTTCTCAGCAGCTAACCGAGCAATGGATTCAATATAGTCTTTCCGCTTCATTACAGCCGAGAACGTTATCCTTAGAAGGCTCAACAAGTCATTCTCCTGGAGGTTAGTATCAGAGATGCTGATGGGAGGTAGGTAGGAGTCTTTCAGATGATTATTAGAGAGCTGTTTAGTTTTGGGAGCGTTAAAATCAACAAGCCATCCTTTGCCTCAGTTAACAACAGACTGAAGGTCGTTTTTTTTACATCAGCCGCCAATTTGACTTTATCGGACTTAATATTGAGAGAAGTATGATGTGACTTTTGAAAGGCTTGTTCTCTTTTTCCTTTGACTTCGGGAGGAACAACATGACCTTTTCTTCCTTCTGCAAAAATATCACGGTATGTAAATACTTCAGAAACATTAACTGACGATAGTGTTAAACTACCAATAATTTTGAAGATGGAGTTTATTTCTTTTCTTACTTTTCTGTAAACATGTTTTGTTAATACATTTATTAATTGCTTTTTTCAAATTCTATGTGCTGTACACTATTTACATTATTCAGACTATTGTCCTCATCTTTGTCGCCATGTTTATTACAACGTTTCGGCCGTTGTACGCTCCCGCCTTCTTCAGGTGGTTGGAATGTCGAACTGAACCCTTTATTTCGCTCACTGGGGTAGACTATTTCTAGTTCCACTGTGCCATGTTTAACGGATGTCAGTTATCAGTTATCTCCTGTTAATTCCTCTCTCCAAGTTTTCCACTGCCTTAAACGGGTATTGAACTCACACTCTTTGGGTCTTTACATCTAACCAACGCCTTTATCCACTTTGCCATGTGTCCTTGAGGACATTCTATGAATTTCCTGGTATTATAAACCTAATGTCTTCAGCAACCATTTTTTTACCAGTGTTCATATTCCAATTTTTGCTGTTATCAATACATGTTTTTACCAGAGCTCATATTGCAATTTTTGTTGTTATTATCACTTTTCTTTGGCACTCATTATTACTGGTTCCCATATTGTATTCATTTTTATGCTTGGTCGGCTCAGGAGATTTTTGTAGCCTAGCATATGTGCTGATTCCTTAAGTTTACGAATTTTCCAATGGTGTTCTTTGTCTATGATCTCAACCTGATCTCACAGAGGGCAGTGATCTCCCTTTTCTCCACATATAGTGTACAAATAGTGTACATAATACCTCATCTCACAATTATAGACAGATCCATGTCCTGTATCCTTTTTCATCCGGACTCTAATGAGCCTGACAAATATTATCTGCAAGACAAATAAAACCAGGCATCTTAAAATTATAATTCTTTCCGTTCCCCAACAAATGATATCAGTATTTGATAAAATATAGTCTGGGTATTTAAATAAAAAAAATGGAAAAAGGCCTATGTTGTGTGTTTCGTACTTCAAGAGAATCTCTTTAGAATTTAGAATCATATTCGGCAATTGACTGATAAAATAAAAAAAAGCCCACTTTTAAGTTTACATTTTTATCTCCCCTTACATATATCTAATTCTATCAATAAGAACTTTATTTTATTTTAATTCTATCAATAAGAACTTTATTTTATTTTAATTCTATCAATAAGAACTTTATTTTATTTTAATTCTATCAATAAGAACTTTATTTAATAATTCTATCGGTAAGGTCTTTATTTTTTGTCGGAACGTCAATTCTTTAACTCAAACGGATGTGCTCACTTCGATATCCACATTTCATATCACAAAAACAGACCTCCGCGCAACCACTTCCAGAATACCGTCCGAATATACCATGATCGCAAAACATCTTTTGTGGCCAATCTGAAAAGGCCCCGCGGTTTTGCAGCAGTTGTTTCTGAGTCACTGACTTATTATGAAACCAACACTGTTTCCAACTACGAGAGTAGATGCGACGTGCCTGGCATTAGCGATGGACCCCACGGCAGGCAAACTTAATCGCGTCATCAGTAGTGATGACAAGGGGCTTCCATCAACAGCGATGCCTTCGGCCAGCGACGAAACAAGCTGCAAAAACAGAGTCTAACTCTCGACTATTGCAATTGCGATAACTTCTTTTGTTGTTTCTGGCTGGTCACAAGCGGGTTCTTCAACCCCCACTCTGTTAACGTTGGAAGCAGTTTGAGAAGAATTATAACCAAACTTGAACTAATACAAAAAAAACATAAACATCACACTTCCTTTGTTTGGCATATTATTCTAACGGGGATGAGTTTCCTTTGTTGGATATAAGTCCAAAACGGCATGAATTCAAGAGATGGCCACAGGAAATCTGAAGCGTTGATATGCCTTCCACACCCAGGTTAACGACCGGCTAAGATCACCCACGGACGGGCACCGAACCAACATTCGACATGCATTTCTGTGACGTCATTCCCCCCGCTTCCTCTTAGAATCCAAGCTGCCACTAATCACTCCTAATAAAACGAATAAGAAAAAGAAATGGTCCTTTTCATTAATACCATTTTATGTAGTAGCGTGTGGGCCTAGAGACGACACAGAACACAACACATGTTCGAGATGAGGGCGGAAAGAGATTGATATGAAATTAGTAAAGACGACACTAATCATTAGGAATATTTTTGTGCAACTATTATAATAATACATTAGAATCCATTTAAAAGGTTTATTCTAAAATCGGACATTATTTTCCGAACAACTTCATACTATTTTCCAGTGTATACAGGGTGCGTCACATATTTGTGAACATAATTCTGAAACAGATTGATTAACAAAGACCACACTTTAATCATTAGGAATGAGTAATATATTTTTGTGCAACTATAATAATAATACATTTGAATCGAGTAAAACGTTTATTCTAAAATCGGACATTATTTTCCGAACAACCTAATAGTTTGAATAATGCTCGGAGTAATCAAAATCTGAAAATTTTAGAATGAAGTATTATCATTATTTACATTTACAAATAAATATCTTCATCTTTGTTGTTATTATCACAACGTTTTGATCGTTGTACTCTCCGACCCTCTTCAAGTATCTGTCTATCCGGAGAGGCCTCAGAGAATTGTTCTTGTTTTCTTGGTTTTATTTAGTAATGCGTACTTATTACTCGCCCTCTTCTATACACAATACATCATCTAACAACTTCAAATTGCTTTCAAATTTTTAAAAATTTCTACGTCCCCTCTCCTTTATGTGCATGTGTAATCAGATCAACTAAACAATCACTTTAGACCGATTAAGTTCTAAAAGACGAAACGCGTCAAATTAATATTTTTCTACTTTGTCATAGATTTTCCTAAAAAATAAGACCCCAAAAATATTGTTTGAAACTTTACGATAATAGTTTTAATAATGTTCAGAATAAGTAAAATGCATAATCTCACATCAATAAAATAAAGGAAAAGAACATGCCGGTTCAGACACAAAGATAAAAACAACAAAGATAAAGATACTACACTATTTACATTATTCGGACTATTGTCCTCATCTTTGTCACCATATTTATCACGTCGTTTCGGCCCTTCAGTATCTGTCTATATTTTTGAGATGAGGTATTATGTAAACTATTTACATTATTTGGACTATTGTCTTCATCTTTGTCGCAATATTTATTACAACGTTTCAGCCCTTCAGTATCTGTCTATATTTCTAAGATGAGGTATTATGTACGCTATTTACATTATTCGGACTATTGTCCTCATCTTTGTCGCCATATTTATTACAACGTTTCGACCCTTCAGTATCTGTCTATATTTCTCAGATGAGGTATTATGTACACTATTTACATTATTCGGACTATTGTCCTCATCTTTGTTGCCATATTTATCACAACGTTTCGTGGATAAAGGCGTTGGTTAGATCCAGTGACAGACCCAAAGAGTTGTGAGTTCAATACCTGGCTGAGGCAATGGAGAACTTGGAGAGATGAATTAACAGGAGATAACTGACATCCATTAGACATAGCACGTGGAACCAGAACGGTCTACCCCAGCGAACAAAATAAAGGGTTCAGTTCGACATTCCAGCCACCTGATGAAGGCCGGAGCGTACAACGGCCGAAACGTTGTGATAAATATGGCAACAAAGATGAGGACAACAGTCCGAATAATGTAAATAGTGTTCATAATACCTCATCTCAGAAATCTAGAGAGATAATAAAGATATTAGTTCGAATAAAAATACTCATCTTGTAACTTCGACCATATATTCAACTCCCTTCTTTCTTTTTTATGTCCAGCTTACGAAATCACTGTCCTTTTATTATATCTGATTCATATTTTCTTTCGTTTTACATCCTACTTAGCATTAGCTTCTACAAAATCTCCATCGTCTCTTTTTGCTTCTTTTATATTCGACAAATTAAAAAAAAAATCCTTAACAACCGTTGACAAGCGGTTAGTTTTGTGTTTCTTGTTAATTCCCTAAACTAAAAAACTTCACTCAGTTATTTTCAAATCTGAACAACCCACAAGTTTTTCTCGTTATCTGGAAAAGTAAACAATCGCGTCTCTCATGTTTATTTTTAGTTGGTTTAGTCTGCATCTCTCGGGGGGGGGTGCCGGTTACAAAAAAAAGAAAAGGAAAAAAAAAGAGAAAGAAAACGAAACAGCGGACACAATTGAGCTGACGCTGTTTATGTCCATATCACACTAATAGCCTCGACAAAGGTATGAATTCCATCGGCATGTAGCGAGTATAACAGCAAAATTGTCCAAATCGTGTAACAACAAAATTGTTCAATTGTTAGATTAAACTTTCAACCGTTGCATCTTAGAAATGAGTAAAGATATCTTACTGGATTCTCAGAGATTTTTATAACACTATTATTATTTGATCAATAAGAATGTATAATTACTCTCCAAGATTAACAGAAGAATTGTGATAAAATCGATCATAAACGAAAATGACATGTTCATCATTAATTAATCATAGTTAAGGATCAGAATCTCATGAATATTAAAATAAAGTTCAAATGTGTTGGTGTATATATATATATATATATATATATATATATATATATATATATATATATTATTCCAGGATCATTTTCCAACTTATTCAAGATGATCTTCGCCTTCTCTAACCTCCTAACTTTCTGTCTTGGAGTAACAACGTGCCTCACATGTTTCACGTACGATTTCATTTTCAAGTCTTTTTTCACAGCTCTTTGGACTGTCATAGCTGAAACTCCTCTTTCAAGTGCCAAACGTCTTATGAATTGATCACTTTAGCTCTAAGATGAATTGATGATCTCTCTTCCTGTTGTGATATCCTAATGCAGTTTTCCTCTTTACTATTCCCCTTTCTGAAATGTATTCACCATTCTCTTGATGGTTTTTGAATAGACTTAAAAGATAGAAGCCAGAGTATGAATGTTGGTAGCATTACTGAAGGCCTGAATGGTCTTTTTCCTCTTACCATTGCTCAGTTGGAAAGACAGTAGGTCTGACACAAAATGGTTTTAACCTTTTCTCTTTCTAGCTGAATAACTGAAATGATTTTTCAGTGATTCTTACGACAAATGGGGTCAAGATGGATAAAGGTCTTGTCTGAAAACCTGGAAAAAACAAAACTCAATTAGTTTAGTGCGTTTTTTTTCTTTTTTTTTTTTTAGATATTAAACATTTTGTGGGATGGACAATTATGATGTTACACGATTTGAACAATTTTGCTGTTACACTCGGTAATCTACATACCACACATCCCAAACGTATCTATTAAAATGGAACAATGTTCCCGCTTTCCCTCCCGAGGCCAGTGTACTGATGAGTGGGCTAAAATGATCTTGAACAAAAAACATCAATATCCTCTTCCAATTTCTGGGATGAGGACTTATCATTATTTACACTATATTTGGACTGTTGTTCTCAACCTTGTTGTTATCACAACATTTCAACCGTTGTTCCGTCCGTCCTTTCTCACGTGTATATTGATCTGGGTAACCTACAGATAATTCAGAACTGAACCCTTTATTCAAATAGGGCTTAGACTCTTCTACTTTGCTATGTCCGAGACTTTTCGGTTCAGAATTCTCTGTTGTTTACCCAGATTGATAAACACCTGGGAAAGGCTGGATGATACAACGATCGAAATGTTGCGATAAAAACAACAAAGATGAGGATACTAATCCAAATATAAATAGTGTAAATAATCCTCTATCAAGTGTTTGAAGAAATAAGACTAGAACTTCACAAAACAGGAACTATGATCTGGTATTGGAATGAAAGCAGTGATGGCACGTACCCGGAATACTTTATAAAATTTAGGATGTAGAATTAGTAAATACAAAATACTTCAAATACTCTAGTATATGGGTCAGTTAGTATAAAAGATCAGGAAGTTGAACATAGGCTGCGCTGAGAAGGATTTCATCCAATACCGCAAATTATTACAAACATTGACCCGAAAACGAGTCATGTACTTAAATAACCTAGCCAGATCCAGGTTTTCATATGGATAAAGCATGTATAGCGCCAAACTTGTTCAGAAAATATCTGTCAACTGTATACAACCGCTTCCTCAGATCAATGATTAAAAATGGTTGTGTGTGAATAAAGCTTGTAGATTTTAGTGGAACGACCCTTCCTTGAACATCATGGACTGGCGCTACACAAAGAATTATCCCAAATAACAGAAAACATCACTTTCAGCAACAGAGTCAACTAAAATAGTTATCAGATGCAACTCGATGAGAAAATAATGACATAATATGTTGGCATTACTCAATACTTAAAAAAAGGTTAGGAAGGAAATACCCATTAACATTAGAAAGAGCAATAACAATCACTGGACTTGAGAAACCCCTTTTTTTCTGAAAAGTTGTTTTAATAGAAATGTTTTATAAATTTCAACCAATAATGGCGCTAACTGTTTGGCTATTGAATGTCAAATGTTTTCTTATAAGGAAGTGGCTAATATTACCATTACCATTTCACTAACATACTACGATGGTTGACAAAGATTAGAGTGAGTACTCTATCAAGTAACAGACAAGATCTGCTATTCCTGTGGCGAAGTTGACAGTCATTTAATTCTGATCCCAAATAAATTATCTTTCATTAACAAAAATATAGCTTTGTGATAACTGAGTGGGAATAAAAGATGTATGTGTAGGTGTGCGAATGTGAACGACAGACTCGACTCTGGCTCTACTAATGAACCATTTCACGTATATAAAGGTTACTAGAATCAGAACAGATCAGATGTTTTGGTGTGTTGTTCTACTTGCTTCACAAATCTAACAAAGGTGTTTCTTTTCAGACTATAGCAACTTACCCGGGTACTGTTGGCTGAATCGGTCTAATTCCGAATTAGAAACTTTTAGTTTGAAAGATGTTTTTATTGGTTAAATGCAAACAATGCGTAAACAAAAGAATGAGAAGATAAAAGTTGTGATTGCAATAACTGCTGAAATAATTATTTTTAACAAATTATACAACATTTTTGTCTTTGAAGACTGTAAAGTGAAAATGAATATTTGTTATTGAACAATAAATTAGAATATAATCATACGAACGTTGTGAGTGAATGTGTGTATGGGTAGGTTGACACGTTTGACTGAAGGTTTGGTGAAAGACTATATATGTGTATGTCAGTGCGCGCGCGTGTGTATGAATGTAAACGAAATATTTCGACTCTGGCTCTACTAATGGAACGCTTTACGTATATCAAGGTAAGTAGAATCAGATCATATGTTTTTTGGGAATCATTCTGCTTAGTTTATGCATCTAACAAAGGTGTTTCTTTTCAGACTATAGCAACTTATCCGGGTGTTGTCTGCTGAACTCTTTCAATTTCGAATTAGAAGCTTTTAGTTCGAAAGGTGATTTTTATTGACTCTAAAAAATAATTATTTCTGTGAATGAAATTTAGATTGGCTTCAAGTCACGACTCTTCCAATGTCATCCTTGACCAATGCAAACGTCTTTCACAATACTTCATACTTATTAATATTTTACTAGCAATGATATCTGCTGTATTGCGGAGCAGGTCTTTTTCCTTTCATCCACTGCGATGTGTAAGATTTATCGTAAAAATACTTTTGTTATTATTAAGATGAAATATCAATGGATTTTTTATTGTTACTTTTCTAACATGTTCTCAACAAGCATCTTCGTAAGTAAGTCTATAAAGCAAAAGCACCTAAAATTCAATAAAATGAAAGCTGAAAATATTTAATTTTTTAATATTACTGGGTAGTTAATATATATATATATATATATATATATATATATATATATATATATATATATATTATTATTATTATTGTTATTATTATTATTATTATTAATTAAAGAATATCAAAGAATTAAAATCCTAACTCTCAATCTTCAAGACTTACAAACAAATCACTGATTTGATTGTAGGCCTTAATTAATATTAATTTTGCTCTGTCTTTTGACACAGAGCTCTCCCTGGATATTTATCCTCTTGGAAATTACATACGGATTAGCATATTCTTTCATTATATATATATATATATATATATATATATATATATATATATATATATATATATATATACTCGTTGGAATTTTTATTGGGAAAAAAAAACAATGGGTTTGCGCGGAAAAAGGTTGAAAGTTTTGTGGGACACCAGGAACTTCTCGCCACTGCCAAACGGAAAAAAATGAGGTGGTTTAGAGACATTACAAAGCACGGCAGCCTGTGCAAGACCATCATGCAAGCTACTATGGAAGGTGGACGTAGAAGAGGATACCAACGCAAACACTGATTGGACAATGTCAAACAATGGACTGGTATGATTTTACAAAAATTGCAGATGGCTGCCGTTAATGGACCGTTGTGAAAAAGAGTTTGTGTGGATTCTGCATTCGAATCCGCCCTACGATTACAAATGTCAACGGGATGATGATGATGATGATGATAATGATGACGATATATATACATATACATACATACATACATACATACATACATATATATATATATATGTGTGTGTGTGTGTGTGTGTGTGTGTGTGTGTGTGTGTGTGTGTGTGTGTGATTTATAATTTTATTATTTTTAGTATTTATAAATAATTATAACAAATTATAAAAAAGTTTTTGCAACGCGTTTCATCCGTACGATGAAGTTGTAACGGATGAAATTTAATTTAAGTTTAGTTTGAAATAGAGTATTTTCGACTATTGGAAATATTAAATGTAATTTATTTACTTGGAATTAAAAATAAAATGAAAGTATCTAAGTAATCCCACGGGAGATTCTTTTGTTTATAAACGCGCAGCAATTGACCTCACCCACTCTGATTTATTCCCAAGTTACATCAAGGCCGCGTAACCTACAAGGGTGGGTTGAGAACTTCATAGACTTATTATGAAGAAATGATACTGTGAAAATGAGCTGTGAAATATTGCATCCCATGATTTCAGCTACTCTTATTAATAACTGCATTGTTTCATTTCAGGCATTATGACATCTGTTCAAAGAAAACTGTTTATCCTGTTGTCATAAACAGAAGATGTGACATTATCATCACGACGAAAGTATTTTTAATTTTTTAAAGTATTTTTAATGTTGGGAGACAGATAGTAGTTAAATTAGAAGAATAAGGAGGGTGATGAACTAGTCCAAAGTCACAGACACACATAGACAAGGACTTGTATTCTGGAGCATTGTCTTGAAAAAAAAAACTCCTTTCGTCAGTTTTCCTGTGTGTTTCGTCTTGGTAGCCTCTCGTAACTGCCTCATCAAGTTGGCATAGTATTCTCCATTGATGGTGTGGTGCTTTTGATAATGAATAAACACAATGCCTTTTGTATCCCCAAAAAATAAGACCGTCATCTTCCCTGCAGATGAAAGGACCTTGGCCTTCTTAGGAGTAGCTGTATGGATTGTCTCTGGCTCAAAGTGACAAATCCAATACTCATTCCAAGTAAGGAAAACGTTCAAGGAAACCAGCTGGATCTGCCTCAAATGTTAGGTTTTCCTGTGATGTGGTCAGCCTGGTGCGCTTTTGATCAGGTGTCAGAAGACGTGCCACCCACCAAGAAGAAACTTTCGTCATGCCAAGTTCATTGTGCATGATATTGTCAACTCTCTCATAAGATATACTAATAGCATTAGCTATTTAATTTATACCCAATCGCCTCTCATTCATTCCCATGTTGTCAACACAATCAATGTTCTTCTCGGAGGTGTCAGTTGTAGGGCGTCCAAACTTTGGGTCATCTTCATAACTCTTCCTTCTCCTCCTAAATGTACTGTTGATAAAGATGAAGTGTCAGCCACTAATGTCAGCATGGATATCCATGGGAGCTCAACTTTTTCTGCAGGTACTTGATAGCACCACAATGCCATATTTTGTCCATTTTCAATGGATGTCGCTACTAGTAACATTTGAAGTCTTCTGTGAACAGTCATATATCAGTTCACGCGGAACGACACAACGTCGTTATTATTAAGAAGAGTTGAAATTAATGCAGACACGATTTCAGAGCTCAAGCATCACTTCTTCATAGTCAGCATATGAACATTTCAGCCCACACACGTACCTGGGAAGAAACAATGCAGTTATTAATAAGAAGAGTTGAAATTAATGCATACATGGTTTCACAGCTCTAGCATCAGTTCTTCATAGTCAGCCTATGAACATTTCAGCCCACCCACGTATCTGGGAAGAAACAATGCAGTTATTAATAAGAAGAGTAGAAATTAATGCATACATGGTTTCACAGCTCTAGCATCACTTCTTCGTAGTCAGCCTATGAACATTTCAGCCCACCCCCGTACCTGGAAAGAATCAATGCAGTTATTAATAAGAAGAGTTGAAATTAATGCATACATGGTTTCACGGCTCTAGCGTCACTTCATCATAGTCAGCCTATGAACATTTCAGCCCACCCCCGTACCTGGAAAGAAACAATGCAGTTTTTAATAAGAAGAGTTGAAATTAATGCAAACATGGTTTCACAGCAGCTCTAGCATCACTTCTTCGTAGTCATCCTATGAACTTTTTCATCCCACCCCCATGAACTACCTGGAAAGAATCAATGCAGTTATTAATAAGAAGAGTTGAAATTAATGCATACATGGTTTCAGAGCTCTAGCATCACTTCTTCATAGTCAGCCTATGAACTTTTCAGCCCACCCCCGTACCTGGAAAGAAACAATGCAGTTATTAATAAGAAGAGTTGAAATTAATGCATACATGGTTTCACAGCTCTAGCATCACTCCTTCATAGTCAGCCTATGAACTTTTCAGCCCACCCCCGTACCTGGAAAGAATCAATGCAGTTATTAATAAGAAGACTTGAAATTAATGCATACATGGTTTCACAGCTCTAGCATCACTCCTTCATAGTCAGCCTATCAACATTTCAGCCCACCCCCGTACCTGGAAAGAAACAATGCAGTTATTAATTAAATAAGATGGAGCCTAGCATCACCCCTTCATAGTCAAATTAAAAGAAACAATGCAAATTAATGCATGGTTTCACAGCTCATCACTCCTTCATAGTCAGCCTATGAACTTTTCAGCCCACCCCGTACCTGGAAAGAATCAATGCAGTTATTAATAAGAAGACTTGAAATTAATGCATACATGGTTTCACAGCTCTAGCATCACTCCTTCATAGTCAGCCTATCAACATTTCAGCCCACCCCCGTACCTGGAAAGAAACAATGCAGTTATTAATAAGAAGAGTTGAAATTAATGCATACATGGTTTCACAGCCTAGCATCAATGCCCCTTCAGCATAGTCAGCCTATCAACTTTTCAGCCCACCCCGTACCTGGAAAGAATCAATGCAGTTATTAATAAGAAGACTTGAAATTAATGCATACATGGTTTCACAGCTCTAACATCACTACCTTCATAGTCAGCCTATGAACTTTTTCAGCCCACCCCCTGTACCTGGAAAGAAACAATGCAGTTTTAATAAGAAGAGTTGAAATTAATGCATACATGGTTTCACAGCCTAGCATCACCCTTCATAGTCAGCCTATGAACTTTCAGCCCACCCCGTACCTGGAAAGAAACAATGCAGTTTTTAATAAGAAGAGTTGAAATTAATGCATACATGGTTTCACAGCTCTAGCATCACTCATAGTCAGCCTATGAACTTTTCAGCCCACCCCCTGTACCTGGAAAGAAACAATGCAGTTTTTAATAAGAAGAGTTGAAATTAATGCATACATCGTTTCACAGCTCTAACATCACTCCTTCATAGTCAGCCTATGAACTTTTCAGCCCACCCCCGTACCTGGAAAGAAACAATGCAGTTTTTAATAAGAAGAGTTGAAATTAATGCATACATGGTTTCACAGCTCTAGCATCACTTCTTCGTAGTCAGCCTATGAACTTTTCAGCCCACCCCCGTACCTGGAAAGAAACAATGCAGTTTTTAATAAGAAGAGTTGAAATTAATGCATACATGGTTTCACAGCTCTAGCATCACTTCTTCGTAGTCAGCCTATGAACTTTTCAGCCCACCCCCGTACCTGGAAAGAAACAATGCAGTTTTTAATAAGAAGAGTTGAAATTAATGCATACATGGTTTCACAGCTCTAACATCACTCCTTCATAGTCAGCCTATGAACATTTCAGTCCACCCCCGTACCTGGAAAGAAACAATGCAGTTTTTAATAAGAAGAGTTGAAATTAATGCATACATGGTTTCACAGCTCTAGCATCACTCCTTCATAGTCAGCCTATGAACTTTTCAGCCCACCCCCGTACCTGGAAAGAAACAATGCAGTTTTTAATAAGAAGAGTTGAAATTAATGCATACATGGTTTCACAGCTCTAGCATCACTTCTTCATAGTCAGCCTATGAACTTTTCAGCCCACCCAGTCCGTACCTGGAAAGAAACAATGCAGTTTTTAATAAGAAGAGTTGAAATTAATGCATACATGGTTTCACAGCTCTAGCATCACTTCTTCAGCCTATGAACTCAGCCTATGAACTTTTCAGCCCACCCCCTTTCAGTACCTGGAAAAAGAAACAATGCAGTTTTTAATAAGAAGAGTTGAAATTAATGCATACATGGTTTCACAGCTCTAGCATCACTTCTTCATAGTCAGCCTATGAACTTTTCAGCCCACCCCGTACCTGGAAAGAAACAATGCAGTTTTTAATAAGAAGAGTTGAAATTAATGCATACATGGTTTCACAGCTCTAGCATCACTTCTTCATAGTCAGCCTATGAACTTTTTCAGCCCA
Source organism: Acanthosepion pharaonis (assembly GCA_903632075.3). Lineage (NCBI taxonomy): Eukaryota > Metazoa > Mollusca > Cephalopoda > Sepiida > Sepiidae > Acanthosepion > Acanthosepion pharaonis. The sequence continues at coordinate 213,170 of CAHIKZ030005635.1, read as the reverse complement.
CCCCGTACCTGGAAAGAAACAATGCAGTTTTTAATAAGAAGAGTTGAAATTAATGCATACATGGTTTCACAGCATCTAGCATCACTTGAACTTCAGCCCACCCCCTCAGCCTATGAACTTTTCAGCCCACCACCGTAGTCCTGAACTTTTCAGAAAAAGAAACAATGCAGTTTTTAATAAGAAGAGTTGAAATTAATGCATACATGGTTTCACAGCTCTAGCATCACTTCTTCGTAGTCAGCCTATGAACTTTTCAGCCCACCCCTGTACCTGGAAAGAAACAATGCAGTTTTTAATAAGAAGAGTTGAAATTAATGCATACATGGTTTCACAGCTCTAGCATCACTTCTTCTTAGTCAGCCTATGAACTTTTTTCAGCCCACCCCGTACCTGGAAAGAAACAATGCAGTTTTTTTTTAATAATAAATTAATGAAGGTTTCACAGTTGAATCACTTCTTCGTAGTCATGAACATACCCATGGTTTCAAAGAAACAATGCTTTTTTAATAAGAAGAGTTGAAATTATGCATCATGGTTTCACAGCCTTCACTTAGTCAGCCTATGAACTTTTCAGCCCACCACCGTACCTGGCAAAGAAACAACTGGTTTTTTAATAAGAAGAGTTGAAATTAATGCATACATGGTTTCACAGCTCTAGCATCACTTCTTCAATAGTCAGCCATATGAACTTTTCAGCCCACCCCCCCGTACCTGGAAAGAAACAATGCAGTTTTTAATAAGAAGAGTTGAAATTAATGCACATGGTTTCACAGCTCTAGCATCACTTTCAAGTCAGCCTATGAACTTTTTCAGCCCACCCCGTACCTGGAAAGAAACAATGCAGTTTTTAATAAGAAGAGTTGAAATTAATGCATACATGGTTTTCTTAGCAGCTCTAGCATCACTTCTTCTGTAGTCAGCCTATGAACTTTTCAGCCCACCCCTTCTTAGTACCTGGAAAAGAAACAATGGAGTTTTTAATAAGAAGAGTTGAAATTAATGCATACATGGTTTCACAGCTCTAGCATCACTTCTTCTTAGTCAGCCTATGAACTTTTCAGCCCACCCCCGTACCTGGAAAAAGAAACAATGCAGTTTTTAATAAGAAGAGTTGAAATTAATGCATACATGGTTTCACAGCTCTAGCATCACTCCTTCTTAGTCAGCCTATGAACTTTTCAGCCCACCCCGTACCTGGAAAGAAACAATGGAGTTTTTAATAAGAAGAGTTGAAATTAATGCATACATGGTTTCACAGCTCTAGCATCACTCCTCTAGGTCAGCCTATGAACTTTTCAGCCCACCCCCTGTACCTGGAAAGAAACAATGCAGTTTTAATAAGAAGAGTTGAAATTAATGCATACATGGTTTCACAGCATATATAGCATCATGGCTCCTTCTTAGTCAGCCTATGAACTTTTCAGCCCACCCCGTACCTGGAAAGAAACAATGCAGTTTTTAATAAGAAGAGTTGAAATTAATGCATGTGTGTGTTTCACAGCTGTAGCATCACTTGTTCTTAGTCAGCCTATGAACTTTTCAGCCCACCCCGTACCTGGAAAAAACAATGCAGTTTTTAATAAGAAGAGTTGAAATTAATTCATACATGGTTTTCACACCTTCTCTTCACTCCTTCTTAGTCAGCCTATGAACTTTTCAGCCCACCCCGTCAGCCTACCTGGAAAGAAACAATGCAGTTTTTAATAAGAAGAGTTGAAATTAATGCATACATGGTTTCACAGCTCTAGCATCACTTCTTCTTAGTCAGCCTATGAACTTTTCAGCCCATCTATTACCTGGAAAGAAACAATGCAGTTTTTTAATAAGAAGAGTTGAAATTCCCTCGTGCATACATGGTTTCAAAGCTTCTAGCTATTTACTATCCCCACTACCTAAAGTCAATGCCTATGAACTTTTTCACAGCCCATCCCCCGTACCTATAATAAGCCAAAAAATGCAGTTTTTAATAAGAAGAGTTGAAATTAATGCATACATGGTTTCACAGCTCTAGCATCACCTCCTTCTTAGTCAGCCTATGAACTTTTTCAGCCCATTATAGCATACCTGGAAAGAAACAATGCAGTTTTTAATAAGAAGAGTTGAAATTAATGCATATATGGTTTCACAGCTCTAGCATATATTCTTAGTCAGCCTATGAACTTTTCAGCCCACCCCCGTACCTGGAAAGAAACAATGCAGTTTTTAATAAGAAGAGTTGAAATTATATTACATGGTTTCACAGCCTAGCATCACTTTTCTTAGTCAGCCTATGAACTTTTTCAGCCCACCCCTGTACCTGGAAAGAAACAATGCAGTTTTTAATAAGAAGAGTTGAAATTAATGCATACATGGTTTCTGTACAGCTCTAGCATCACTCCTTCTTAGTCAGCCTATGAACTTTTTCAGCCCACCCCGTACCTGGAAAGAAACAATGCAGTTTTTTTTTAAGAAGAGTTGAAATTAATGCATGGTTTCATGGTTTCACAGCCCTTTTTAATAAGAAGAGTTGAAATTACAGCCCATCACTCCTTCGTGGTCAGCCTATGAACTTTTCAGCCCACCCCCGTACCTGGAAAGAAAACAATGCAGTTTTTAATAAGAAGAGTTGAAATTAATGCATACATGGTTTTTACAGCTCTAGCATCACTCCTTCAGGGTCAGCCTATGAACTTTCAGCCCACCACCGTAAAGAACTGGAAAGGAAAATTAATGCAATGCACAGTTTTTTTTAATAAGAAGAGTTGAAATTAATGCATACATGGTTTCACAGCATCTAGCATCACTCCTTCTTAGTCAGCCAAATGAACTTTTCAGCCCACCCCTGTACCTGGAAAGAAACAATGGAGTTTTTAATAAGAAGAGTTGAAATTAATGCATACATGGTTTCACAGCTCTAGCATCACTCCTTCTTAGTCAGCCTATGAACTTTTTCAGCCCACCACCAAGCCTGGAAAGAAACAATGCAGTTTTTTGTAAGAAGAGTTGAAATTAATGCATACATGGTTTCACAGCCGCTAGCATCACTCCTTCTTAGTCAGCCTATGAACTTTTCAGCCCCTCCCCGTACCTGGAAAGAAACAATGCAGCTTTTAATAAGAAGAGTTGAAATTAATGCATACATGGTTTCACAGCTCCTAGCATCTCCTTCTTTTTCAAACCTAAAAGCTTTCAGCCCACCCCCGTACCTGGAAAGAAACAATGCAGTTTTTAATAAGAAGAGTTGAAATTAATGTATACATGGTTTCACAGCTCTAGCATCACTTTCTTAGTCAGCCTATGAACTTTTCAGCCCACCCCGTACCTGGAAAGAAACAATGCAGTTTTTTTAATAAGAAGAGTTGAAATTAATGCATACATGGTTTCACAGCTCTAGCATCACTCCTTCAAAGTCAGCCTATGAACTTTTCAGCCCACCCCTGTACCTGATTAAGAAACAATGCAGTTTTTAATAAGAAGAGTTGAAATTAATGCATACATGGTTTCACAGCTCTAGCATCACTTCTTCGTAGTCAGCCTATGAACTTTTCAGCCCACCACCGTACCTGGAAAGAAACAATGCAGTTTTTAATAAGAAGAGTTGAAATTAATGCATACATGGTTTCACAGCTCTAGCATCAATCCTTCTTAGTCAGCCTTGAACTTTTCAGCCGTGCACCCGATTGAAAGAAACAATGAAGTTTTTAATAAGAAGAGTTGAAATTAATGCATACATGGTTTCACAGCTCTAGCATCACTTTTTTCGTGGTCAGCCTATGAACTTTTAGTCAAACCAACACCGTACCTGGAAAGAAACAATGCAAAATTTTAATAAGACCATTGAAATTTGTGCATACATGGTTTCACAGCTCTAGCATCACTTTTCTCCAGTCTTGAACTTTTAGCCCACCACCGTACCTGGAAGAAACAATGCAGTTTTTAATAAGAAGAGTTGAAATTAATGCATACATGGTTTCCCAAAGCATCATAAACTTAGTCAGCCCATGAACTTTTCAGCCCACCACCTACCTGGAAAGAAACAATGCAGTTTTTAATAAGAAGAGTTGAAATTAATGCATACATGGTTTCACAGCCTCTAGCATCACCCTTCTTTTCAGCCTATGAACTCCCATTGTGTGCTGAAAGAAACTGCAGTTTTTAAAGAAGAGTTGAAATTAATGGCATGGTTTCACAGCTTAGCATTTCAATCCTTCTGTCATCCTATGAACTTTTCAGCCCACCACTGTACCTGGAAAGAAACAATGCAGTTTTTAATAAGAATACTTCCGTCGTACCAAATTCATGGTTTCTCTTTCTAGCATCACAAATTCGTAGTCAGCCCATGAACTTTTCAGCCCAATCCTATTTGAAAATGAAAACAATGCAGTCTTAATAAGAAGAGTTGAAATTAATGCATACATGGTTTCACAGCTCTAGCATCGATAAAACGCAGTCAGCCTTTGAACTTTTTACAGCGTACCAAGGTTACTTTTATCCTCCCAAATTCCCCGTGCCCACAATGCACTGTTTAATAAGAAGTGTTGAGTCATGCCTACATGGTTTCACAGCTCCAGCATCACTCCTTCTTAGTCAGGCTGGTCAGGCTAGCCTATGAACTTTTCAGCCCAAAAAGAAACAATGCAGTTTTTAATAAGAAGAGTTGAAATTAATGCATACATGGTTTCACAGCTCTAGCATCACCTTGATGAACATAGTCAGTTTTTTAATAAGAAGAGTTGAACTTACATGAACTTTTTACAGCCCACCAGCCGTACCTGGAAAGAAACAATGCAGTTTTTAATAAGAAGAGTTGAAATTAATGCATACATGGTTTCACAGCTCTAGCATCACCCCTTCATAGTCAGCCTATGAACTTTTCAGCCCACCACGTACCTGGAAAAGAACAATGCAAATTTGATAAGAAGAGTTGAACAAAATGTTTCACAGCTCTAGCATCACTCCTTCAGTCAGCTATGAACTTTTCAGCCCACCACCGTACCTGGAAAGAAACAATGCAGTTTTTAATAAGAAGTTGGGGTTGCAAATGGTTTCACAGCTCTAGCATCACTCTTTCGTAGTCAGCCTATGAACCTTTCATAGCCCACCACCGTACATTTCAGAACAATGCAGTTTTAATAAGAAGAGTTGAAATTAATGCATACATGGTTTCACATTTCTAGCATAGGATCCCAATGCTTTTACTTAGTCAGCCAGCCTAGCATCACCTTCTTAGGAACTTTTCAGCCCATCGTATCTGGGGAAAGAAACAATGCAGTTATTAATAAGAAGGGTTAAAATGGTTGCATACATGGTTTCACAGCTCTAGCATCACTTCTTCTTAGTCAGCCTATGAACATTTCAGCCCACCCTCGTACCTGGAAAGAAACAATGCAATTTTAATAAGAAGAGTTGAAATTAATGCATACATGGTTTCACAGCTCTAGCATCTTGTTCTTAGTCAGCCTATGAACTTTCAGCCCGACCGTACCTGGAAAGAAACAATGCAGTTTTTAATAAAAGAGTTGAAATTAATACATACATGGTTTCGCAAACATCACTTCTTCGTAGTCAGCCTATGAACTTTTTCAGCCCACCACCGTACCTGGAAAAAGAAACAATGCAGTTTTTAATAAGAATGGTTGAAATTAATGCATACAAAATTTCACAACTCTAGCATCACTTCTTCAAAAGTCAGTCAAAATTTCTATGAACTTTTCAGCCCACGATCGTAGCCTGGAAAGAAACAATGCAGTTTTTAATAAGAATGGTTGAAATTAATACATACAAAATTTCACAACTCTAGCATCACTCCTTCTTAGTCAGCCTATGAACATTTCTCAGCCCACCACCGTACCTGGAAATGAAACAATGCAGTTTTTAATAAGAAGAGTTGAAATGAATGGTCACCCCTTCAAAGAACCTTTCGCAACTCTAGCATCACTTTTTTCAAATTAATGTCAGGTTTCATGCCTATGAACATTTCAGCCCACCACCGTACCTGGAAAGAAACAATGCAGTTTTTTAATAAGAAGAGTTGAAATTAATGCATACATGGTTTCACAGCTCTAGCATCACTCCTTCAAAGTCAGCCTATGAACATTTCAGCCCACGATCGTACCTGGAAAGAAACAATGCAGTTTTTAATAAGAAGAGGTTGAAATTAATGCATAATGGTTTCACAGCTCTAGCATCACTTCTTCTTAGTCAGCCTATGAACTTTTCAGCCCACCACCGTACCTGGAAAGAAACAATGCAGTTTTTAATAAGAAGAGTTGAAATTAATGCATACATGGTTTCGCAGCTCTAGCATCACTTCTTCGTAGTCAGCCTATGAACTTTAAGCCCACCACGTACCTGGAAAGAAACAATGCAGTTTTTAATAAGAAGAGTTGAAATTAATACATACATGGTTTCGCACAGCTCTAGCATCACTTCTTCTGTAGTCAGCCTATGAACTTTTCAGCCCACCACCGTACCTGGAAAGAAACAATGCAGTTATTAATAAGAATGGTTGAAATTAATGCATAGTATCATGGTTTCACAGCTCTAGCATCACTTCTTCAAAGTCAGCCTATGAACTTTTCAGCCCACCACCGTACCTGGAAAAAAGAAACAATGCAGTTTTTAATAAGAAGAGTTGAAAATGCATAATGGTTTCATACACTGGTTTCAGCCTATGAACTCTTCAGCCCATCACCTGGAAAGAAACAATGCTTTTTAATAAGAAGAGCTGAAATTACTGCATACATGGTTTCTGCTGTGCCTAGCATCCCCTTCTTAGTCCCAACTTTTTCAACCACTGTACCTGGAAAGAAACAATGCAGTTTTTAATAAGAAGAGTTGAAATTAATGCATGCATGGTTTCACAGCTCTAGCATCACTCCTTCTAGTCAGCCTATGAACTTTTCAGCCCACCCCGTACCTGGAAAGAAACAATGCAGTTTTTAATAAGAAGAGTTGAAATTAATGCATACATGGTTTCACAGCCTAGCATCACTTCTTCTTAGTCAGCCCATGAACTTTTCAGCCCACCACCGTACCTGGAAGAAACAATGCAGTTTTTAATAAGAAGAGTTGAAATTAATGGGTTTCACAGCTCTAGCATCTTCCTTAGTCAGCCTAAGAACTTTTCAGCCCAATTTTCAAAGAAACAATGTAAGTTTTTAATAAGAAGACAGTTGAAATTAACATGGTTTCACAGCTCTAGCATCACCTTCTTCGTCAGCCTATGAACTTTCAGCCCACCACCGTACCTGGAAAGAAACAATGCAGTTATTAATAAGAAGAGTTGAAATTAATGCATACATGGTTTCGCAACTCTAGCATCACTTCTTCTTAGTCAGAACCTATGAAATGAAACAATTTTTAATAAGAAGAGTTGAAATTAATGCAGCCCACCAGCATCACTCCTCTTAGTCACCTATGAAAGAAACCTGGAAAGAATGCAGTTTTTAATAAGAAGAGTTGAAATTAATGCATACATGGTTTCACAGCTCTAGCATCACTTTCGTAGTCAGCCCATGAACTTTCAGCCCACCACCGTACCTGGAAAGAAATAATGCAGTTTTTAATAAGAAGAGTTGAAATTAATGCATACATGGTTTCACAGCTCTAGCATCACTCCTTCTTCTTAGTCAGCCTATGAACTTTTCAGCCCACCACCGTACCCTGGAAAGAAACAATGCAGTTTTAATAAGAAGAGTTGAAATTAATGCATACATGGTTTCCTGGCCTAGCATCACTCTTCTTAGTCAGCCTATGAACTTTTTCAGCCCACCACCGTACCTGGAAAGAAACAATGCAGTTTTTAATAAGAAGAGTTGAAAATTAATGCATGGTTTTTCTGCTCTAGCATCACTCCTTCTTAGTCAGCCTATGAACTTTTCAGCCCACCACCGTACCTGGAAAGAAACAATGCAGTTTTTAATAAGAAGAGTTGAAATTAATGCATGCATGGTTTCCACAGCTCTAGCATCACTTCTTCGTAGTCAGCCTATGAACTTTTCAGCCCACCACCGTACCTGAAAGAAACAATGCAGTTTTTAATAAGAAGAGTTGAAATTAATGCATACATGGTTTCCCCGGCTCTAGCATCACTTCTTAGTCAGCTCACTTTTCAGTCAGCCTGAAAGAAACTTTTTAATAAGAAGAGTTGAAATTAATGCATATTGTTTCACAGCTGCACACCACCTTAGAAAGAAACAATGCCCAGTTATTAATAAGAAGAGTTGAAATTAATGCATACATGGTTTCACAGCCTAGCATCACTCCTTCTTAGTCAGCCTATGAACTTTTCAGCCCACCCTGTACCTGGAAAAAAGAAACAATGCAGTTTTTAATAAGAAGATTGAAATTAATGCATACATGGTTTCCACAGCTCTAGCATCACTTCTTCTTAGTCAGCCTATGAACTTTTCAGCCCACCACCGTACCTGAGAAAGAAACAATGCAGTTTTTAAAAGAAGAGTTGAAATTAATGCACATGGTTTCACAGCTCTAGCATCACTTCTTCGTAGTCAGCCTTGAACTTTTCAGCCCACCTCACTTAATGAAAGTTAGAAACAATGCAGTTTTTAATAAGAAGAAGTTGAAATTTGGTTTCACAGCTCTAGCATCACTCCTTCTTAGTCAGCCTATGAACTTTTCAGCCCACCACCGTACCTGGAAAGAAACAATGCAGTTTTTTAATGGTTTCACAGAGCATCACTTTCTTAGTCAGCCTATGAACTTTTTCAGCCCACCACTGTACCTGAAAGAAACAATGCAGTTTAATAAGAAGAGTTGGTACATGGCTTCCACAGCTCTAGCATCACTCCTTTCTTAGTCAGCCTATGAACTTTTCAGCCCACCCCCGTACCTGGAAAGAAACAATGCAGTTTTTAATAAGAAGAGTTGAAATTAATGCATACATGGTTTCCCACAGCTCTAGCATCACTCCTTCTTAGTCAGCCTATGAACTTTTCAGCCCACCCCCGTACCTGGAAAGAAACAATGCAGTTTTTAATAAGAAGAGTTGAAAATGCATACATGGTTTCATATGGTTTCACCCAGCCTCTAGCATCAGCATCCTTCTTAGTCAGCCTATGAACTTTCAGCCCACACCGTAAAGAAACAATGCAGTTTTTAATAAGAAGAGTTGAAACCTAGCATCACTTCTTCGTAGTCAGCCTATGAACTTTTTCAGCCCATAAAAGAAACAATGGATTGAAATTAATGCATACATGGTTTCACAGCTCTAGCATCACTTCTTCGTAGTCAGCCTATGAACTTTCAGCCCACCACCGTACCTGAAAGAAACAATGCAGTTTTTAATAAGAAGAGTTGGAAATTAATGCATACATGGTTTCACAGCTCTAGCATCACTCCTTCTTAGTCAGCCTATGAACTTTTTCCAGCCCACCACCGTACCTGAAAGAAACAATGCAGTTTTTTAATAAGAAGAGTTGAAATTAATGCATACATGGTTTCCCACAGCTCTAGCATCACTCCTTCTTAGTCAGCCTATGAACTTGGGCCCACCACCGTACCTGGAAAGAAACAATGCAGTTTTTAATAAGAAGAGTTGAAATTAATGCATACATGGTTTTCACAGCTCTAGCATCACTCCTTCTTAGTCAGCCCATGAACTTACAGCCCACCACACTGTACCAGAAAGAAACAATGCAGTTTTTAATAAGAAGAGTTGAAATTAATGCATACATGGTTTCACAGCTCAGCATCACTTCGTAGTCAGCCTCCATGAACTTTTCAGCCCACCACCGTACCTGGAAAAGAAACAATGCAGTTTTAATAAGAAGAGTTGAAATTAATGCACATGGTTTCACAGCTCAGCATCACTTCTTCTTAGTCAGCCCATGAACTTTTCAGCCCACCACTGTACCTGGAAAGAAACAATGCAGTTTTTAATAAGAAGAGTTGAAATTAATGCATACATGGTTTCACAGCTCAGCATCACTCCTTCTTAGTCAGCCTACGAACTTTTCAGCCCACCACCGTACCTGGAAAGGAAACAAAATGCAGTTTTTTAATAAGAAGAGTTGAAATTAATGCATACATGGTTTCACAGCACTAGCATCACTTCTTCGTAGTCAGCCTATGAACTTTTCAGCCCACCACCGTACCTGAAAGAAACAATGCAGTTTTAATAAGAAGATTGAAATTAATGCATACATGGTTTCACAGCTCTAGCATCACTCCTTCTTAGTCAGCCTATGAACTTTTCAGCCCACCAATCGTACCTGGAAAGAAACAATGCGCAGTTTTAATAAGAAGAGTTGAAATTAATGCATACATGAAGTTTCACAGCTCAGCATCAATTCTCTTAGTCAGCCTATGAACTTTTCAGCCCACCACCGTACCTTGAAAGAAAACAATGCAGTTTTTAATAAGAAGAGTTGAAATTAATGCACATGGTTTCACAGCTTCTAGCATCACTCCTTCTAGTCAGCCTATGAACTTTTCAGCCCACCACTGTACCTGAAAAAAATCAATGCAGTTTTTAATAAGAAGAGTTGAAATTAATGCATACATGGTTTCACAGCTCTAGCATCACCCTTTCGTAGTCAGCTCATGAACTTTTTCAGCCCACCACTGTACCTGGAAAGAAACAATGCAGTTTTTTAATAAGAAGAGTTGAAATTAATGGCCACAGCTCTAGCATCACTCTTCGTAGTTATGAACTTTCAGCCCACCACCGTACCTGGAAAGAAACAATGCAGTTTTTAATAAGAAGAGTTGAAATTAATGCACATGGTTTCACACAGCCTAGTGACTTAGTCAGCCTATGAACTTTCAGCCCACCCCCCGTACCTGAAAGAAACAATGCAGTTTTAATAAGAAGAGTTGAAATTAATGCATACATGGTTTCACAGCTCTAGCATCACTTCTTCTTAGTCAGCCTATGAACTTTTCAGCCCAATTTCGTACCTGGAAAGAAACAATGCAGTTTTTAATAAGAAGAGTTGAAATTAATGCATACATGGTTTCATTGTAGCTCTAGCATCACTGCTTCTTTAGTCAGCCTATGAACTTTTCAGCCCACCCCCGTACCTGAAAGAAACAATGCAGTTTTTAATAAGAAGAGTTGAAAATTAATGCATACATGGTTTCACAGCTCTAGCATCACTTCTTCGTAGTCAGCCTATGAACTTTTCTGCTAGCCCACCACCGTACCTGGAAAGAAACAATGCAGTTTTTAATAAGAAGAGTTGAAATTAATGTATACATGGTTTCACAGCTCAGCATCACTCCTTCTTAGTCAGCCTATGAACTTTCAAGCCCACCCCTGTACCTGGAAAGCAGTTTTAATAAGAAGAAACAATGCAGTTTTTTAATAAGAAGACCACCGTTGAAAGAAACAATTTTTTAATGCATACATGGTTTCACAGCTCTAGCATCACTCCTTCGTAGTCAGCCCTGAACTTTTCTTTTTAGCCCACCACCGTACCTGGAAAGAAACAATGCAGTTTTAATAAGAAGAGTTGAAATTAATGCATACATGGTTTTCTGGCTCTAGCATCACTTCTTCGTAGTCAGCCTATGAACTTTTCAGCCCACCACCGTTACCTGGAAAGAAACAATGCAGTTTTTAATAAGAAGAGTTGAAATTAATGCATACATGGTTTCACAGCTCTAGCATCACTCCTTCTTAGTCAGCCTATGAACTTTTCAGCCCACCACCGTACCTGGAAAGAAACAATGCAGTTTTTAATAAGAAGAGTTGAAATTAATGCATACATGGTTTCACAGCTCTAGCATCACTTTTCTTAGTCAGCCTATGAACTTTTCAGCCCACCACCGTACCTGGAAAGAACAATGCAGTTTTTAATAAGAAGAGTTGAAATTAATGCATACATGTTTTCACAGCTCTAGCATCACTCCTTCTTAGTCAGCTCATGAACTTTTTTCAGCCCACCACCGTACCTGGAAAAGAAACAATGCAGTTTTAATAAGAAGAGCTGAAATTAATGCATACATGGTTTCACAGCTCCCAGCATCACTTCTTCGTAGTCAGCCTATGAACTTTTCAGCCCACCACCGTACCTGGAAAAGAAACAATGCAGTTTTTTAATAAGAAGAAGAGTTGAAATTAATGCATACATGGTTTCACAGCTCTAGCATCACTTCTTCGTAGTCAGCCCCATGAACTTTTCAGCCACCACCGTACCTGGAAAGAAACAATGCAGTTTTTAATAAGAAGAGTTGAAATTAATGCATACATGGTTTCACAGCTCTAGCATCACTTCTTCTTAGTCAGCCTATGAACTTTTCAGCCCACCACCGTACCTGGAAAGAAACAATGCAGTTTTAATAAGAAGTGAGCTGAAATTAATGCATACATGGTTTCACAGCTCTAGCATCACTCCCTTCTTCTTAGTCAGCCTATGAACTTTTCAGCCCACCACCGTACCTGGAAAGAAACAATGCAGTTTTTAATAAGAAGAGTTGAAAATTAATGCATACATGGTTTCACAGCTCTAGCATCACTCCTCTTTCAGCCTATGAACTTTCAGCCACCCCGTACCTGCTCTAGCATCACTAGCATCTTCTTAGTCAGCCTATGAACTTTTCAGCCCACCCCGTACCTGGAAAGAAACAATGCAGTTTTAATAAGAAGAGTTGAAATTAATGCATACATGGTTTCACAGCTCTAGCATCACTTCTTCGTAGTCAGCCTATGAACTTTTTCAGCCCACCACCGTACCTGGAAAGAAACAATGCAGTTTTTAATAAGAAGAGGTTTAAATTAATGCATACATGGTTTTAATAAGAGCTGAAATAATGGCTATGGTTTCACAGCTAGCATCACTTCTTCGTAGTCAGCCTATGAACTTTTCAGCCCACCACCGTACCTGGAAAAGAAACAATGCAGTTTTTAATAAGAAGAGTTGAAATTAATGCATATATGGTTTCACAGCTCAGCATCACTTTTCTTGGTCAGCCCTATGAACTTTTCAGCCCCCACTGTACCTGGAAAAGAAAACAATGCAGTTTTAATAAGAAGAGCTGAAATTAACGCGTACATGGTTTTTCAGCCTAGCATCCTCCTTCTTAGTCAGCCCTGAACTTTTCAGCCCACCACCGTACCTGGAAAGAAACAATGCAGTTTTTAATAAGAAGAGTTGAAATTAATGCATACATGGTTTCACAGCTCTAGCATCACTCCTTCTTAGTCAGCCTATGAACTTTTCAGCCCACCACCGTACCTGGAAAGAAACAATGCAGTTTTTAATAAGAAGAGCTGAAATTAATGCATACATGGTTTCACAGCTCTAGCATCACTCCTTCTTAGTCAGCCTATGAACTTTTCAGCCCACCACTGTACCTGAAAGAAACAATGCAGCTTTTTAATAAGAAGAGTTGAAATTAATGCATACATGGTTTCACAGCTCTAGCATCCTCTCCTTCTTAGTCAGCCTATGAACTTTTCAGCCCACCACCGTACCTGGAAAGAAACAATGCAGTTTTTAATAAGAAGAGTTGAAATTAATGCATACATGGTTTCAGCATCAGCTGAACTTTCAGCATCAAAGAAACTGCAGTTTTTAATAAGAAGAGTTGAAACACGCATACATGGTTTCACAGCTCTAGCATCACTCATGTAGTCAGCCTATGAACTTTTCAGCCCACCACCGTACCTGGAAAGAACAATGCAGGCTTTTAATAAGAAGAGTTGAAATTAATGCAATACATGGTTTCCACAGCTCTAGCATCACTCCTTCTTATCAGCCTATGAACTTTTCAGCCCACCACCGTACCTGAAAAGAAACAATGCAGTTTTTAATAAGAGAAGAGTTGAAATTAATGCATACATGGTTTCACAACTCTAGCATCACTTCTTCATAGTCAGCCCATGAACTTTTAAAGCCCACCACCGCACCTGGAAAGAAAACAATGCAGTTTTTTAAGAAAGAGTTGAAATTAATACATACATGGTTTCACAGCTCTAACATCCTCCTTCTTAGTCAGCCCTATGAACTTTCAGCCCACCACTGTACCTTGGAAAGAAACAATGCAGTTTTTAATAAGAAGAGTTGAAATTAATGCATACATGGTTTCACAGCTCTAGCATCACTCCTTCTTAGTCAGCCTATGAACTTTTCAGCCCACCACCGTACCTGGAAAAGAAACAATGCAGTTTTAATAAGAAGAGTTGAAATTAATGCATACATGGTTTCACAGCTCTAGCATCACTCCTTCTTAGTCAGCCTATGAACTTTTCAGCCCACCACCGTACCTGGAAAGAAACAATGCAGTTTTTTAATAAGAAGAGTTGAAATTAATGCATACATGGTTTCATGGTTTCTAGCATCACTTCTTCGTAGTCAGCCCATGAACTTTTCAGCCCACCACCGTACCTGGAAAGAAACAATGCAGTTTTAATAAGAAGAGTTGAAATTAATGAACATGGTTTCACAGCCCAGCATCACCGTAGTCAGCCTATGAACTTTTTCAGCCCACCACCGTACCTGAAAGAAACAATGCAGTTTTTAATAAGAAGAGTTGAAATTAATGCATACATGGTTTCACAGCTCTAGCATCACTCCTTCTTAGTCAGCCTATGAACTTTTCAGCCCACCACCGTACCTGGAAAAAACAATGCAGTTTTTAATAAGAAGAGTTGAAAATAATAATGCATAGCATCACTTTCAGCCTAGAACTAGCATCACTACCTGAAAGAAACAGCCTATTTAATAAGAAGAGTTTCAGCCTAGCACCCCGTACCTGGAAAGCCCAAACAATGCAGTTTTAATAAGAAGAGTTGAAATTAATGCATACATGGTTTCACAGCTCTAGCATCACTCATTCTTAGTCAGCCTATGAACTTTTCATAGCCCACCACCGTACCTGGAAAGAAACAATGCAGTTTTTAAAGAAGAGTTGAAATTAATGCATACATGGTTTCACAGCTCTAGCATCACTTCTTCTTAGCCGTCAGCCTATGAACTTTTCAGCCCACCACCGTACCTGGAAAGAAACAATGCAGTTTTAAGAAGAGTTGAAATTAATGCATACATGGTTTCACAGCTCTAGCATCACTTTTCGTAGTCCCTATGAACTTTTCAGCCCACCACTGTACCTGGAAAAGAAACAATGCAGTTTTTTAATAAGAAGAGTTGAAATTAATGCATACATGGTTTCACAGCTCTAGCATCACTTCTTCTTAGTCAGCCTCTCCATGAACTTTTCAGCCCACCCTGTACCTGGAAAGAAACAATGCAGTTTTTAATAAGAAGAGCTGGAAATTAATGCATACATGGTTTCATGCTCTAGCATCACTTCTTCTTAGTCAGCCTATGAACTTTTTCAGCCCACCCCGTACCTGGAAAGAAACAATGCAGTTTTTAATAAGAAGAGTTGAAATTAATGCATACATGGTTTCACACTCTAGCATCACTCCTTCTTAGTCAGCCTATGAACTTTTCAGCCCCACCCCCGTACCTGGAAAAGAAACAATGCAGTTTTTTAATAAGAAGAGTTGAAATTAATGCATATTGGTTCACAGCTCTAGCATCACTCCTTCGTAGTCAGCCTATGAACTTTTCAGCCCACCCCGTACCTGGAAAGAAACAATGCAATTTTAAGAAGAAGAGTTGAAATTAATGCATGGGTTATGGTTTCACAGCTCTAGCATCACCCTTTATAGTCAGCCTAATGAACTTTTCAGCCCACCCCTGTACCTGGAAAGAAACAATGCAGTTTTAATAAGAAGAGTTGAAATTAATGCATACATGGTTTCACAGCTCATCAGTATCAGCTTCTTTCAGTAAAAGTCAGCCTATGAGCATCTTTCATAGTCAGCCCACCACTCGTACCTGGAAAGAAACAATGCAGTTTTTAATAAGAAGAGTTGAAATTAATGCATACATGGTTTCACAGCTCTAGCATCACTCCTTCTTAGTCAGCCTATGAACTTTTCAGCCCACCACCGTACCTGGAAAGAAACAATGCAGTTTTTAATAAGAAGAGTTGAAATTAATGCATACATGGTTTCACAGCCTAGCATCACTTCTTCTTAGTCAGCCTATGAACTTTCAGCCCACCACCGTACCTGGAAAGAAACAATGCAGTTTTTAATAAGAAGAGTTGAAATTAATGCATACATGGTTTCACAGCTCTAGCATCACTTCTTCGTAGTCAGCCTATGAACTTTTCAGCCCACCACCGTACCTGGAAAGAAACAATGCAGTTTTTTTTAAGAAGAGTTGAAATTAATGCATACATGGTTTCACAGCTCTAGCATCACTTCTTCGTGATCAGCCTATGAACTTTTAGCCCACCACCGTACTGAAAGAAACAATGCAGTTTTTAATAAGAAGAGTTGAAATTAATGCATACATGGTTTCCTGGCTCTAGCATCACTCCCTTCTAGTCAGTAGAACTCAGCCCACTCCCGTACCTGGAAAGAAACAATTTTTAATAAGAGTTGAAATTAATGTGCATACATGGTTTCACCAGCATCTTCTTAGTCAGCCTAAGGAACTTTTCTGTTAGCCCACCCTGGAAAAAAGAAACAATGCAGTTTTTTAATGAAGAGTTGAAATTAATGCATACATGGTTTCATAGCTCTACATCACTCCTTCTTAGTCAGCCTATGAACTTTTTCAGCCCACCACCGTTGCCTGGAAAGAAACAATACAGTTTTTAATAAGAAGAGTTGAAATTAATGCATACATGGTTTTCACAGCTCTGGCATCACTTGTTCTTAGTCAGCCTATGAACTTTCTCAGCCCACCACCGTACCTGGAAAGAAACAATGCAGTTTTTAATAAGAAGAGTTTAAATTAATGCATACATGGTTTCACAGCTCTAGCATCACTTCTTCGTAGTCCAGCCTGGCGAACTTTTCAGCCCACCACTTTTCAGCCACCACCCGTAGTCTGGAGAGAAAGAAAACAATGCAGTTTTTAATAAGAAGAGTTGAAATTAATGCTTACATGGTTTCCACACTCTAGCATCACCCTTCTTAGTCCAGCCTATGAACTTTTCAGCCCACCCCCGTACCTGAAAGAAACAATGCAGTTTTTAATAAGAAGAGTTGAAAAATTAATGCATACATGGTTTCACAGCTCTAGCATCACTCCTTCGTAGTCAGCCTATGAACTTTTCCCAGCCCGTACCAGCCGTTTTACCATGGTTTCAAGAAACAATGAACTTTTCAGCCCAATTTTAAAAAAAGAAGAGTTGAAATTAATGCATACATGGTTTCACAGCTCTAGCATCACTTCTTTCGTAGTCAGCCTATGAACTCTATTACCCCATTGCAGGAAAACAGTACCGGTTTTTTAATAAGAAAGTTGAAATTAATGCATACATGGTTTCAGCTCTAGCATCCAGCTATTGTGGTCAGCCCTGTAGACTTTTCAGCCCACCACCGTACCTGGAAAGAAACAATGCAGTTTTTAATAAGAAGAGTTGAAATTAATGCATACATGGTTTCACATGTTTTCACAGCTCTAGCATCACTCCTTCTTAGTCAGCCTATGAACTTTTCTAAACCACCACCGTACCTGGAAAGAAAACAATGCAGTTTTTAATAAGAAGAGTTGAAATTAAATGCATACATGGTTTCACAGCTCTAGCATCACCCTTCTTAGTCAGCCCAGAACTTTTCAGCCCACCCCGTACCTGAAAGAAACAATGCAGTTTTTAATAAGAAGAGTTGAAAAATTAATGCATACATGGTTTCACAGCTCTAGCATCAGTCTCTTCATATCAGCCTATGAACATTTTCAAGCCCACCCACGTATCTGGGAAGAAACAATGCAGATTTTAATAAGAAGAGTAGAAATTAATGCATACATGGTTTCACAGCTCTAGCATCACTTCTTCGTACCTGGAAAGAATCAATGCCTGGTTTCATGAGTCACTTTCAGCCCCAGCCACCGTACCTGGAAAGAAACAATGCAGTTTTTAATAAGAAAGAGTTGAAATTAATGCAACATGGTTTCACAGCTCTAGCATCACTTCTTCGTAGTCATCCTATGAACTTTTCATCCCACCCCGTACCTGGAAAGAAACAATGCAGTTTTTAATAAGAAGAGTTGAAATTAATGCATACATGGTTTCACAGCTAGCATCACTTCTTCGTCATAGTCAGCCTATGAACTTTTCAGCCCTGCGTACCTGGAAAGAAACAATGCAGTTTTAATAAGAAGAGTTGAAATTAATGCATACATGGTTTCACAGCCTAGCATCAATTCTTCTCATAGTCAGCCCATGAACTTTTCAGCCCACCCCTGCTTCTTAGTCACATGGCTCTATGAACTTTTAGTCAGCTCATCAACCAGCCCACCGTACCTGGAAAGAAACAATGCAGTTTTTAATAAGAAGAGTTGAAATTAATGCATACATTGGTTTCACAGCTCTCAGCCCTTCATAGTCAGCCCATGGACTTTCAGCCCACCCCTGTACCTGGAAAGAATCACACGAAGTTATTAATAAGAAGACTTGAAATTAATGCATACATGACTTTTCCTTCATAGTCCCACCCCCCCACCGTACCTGGAAAGAAAACAATGCAGTTTTAATAAGAAGAGTTGAAATTAATGCATACATGGTTCACAGCTCTAGCATCACTCCTTCATAGTCAGCCTATGAACTTTTCTAGCCCACCCCTGGAAAGAATCCTGGGACTTGAAATTAATGCATACATGGTTTCACACAGCTCAATCACTAATGTCAGTTTTTTTAAAGAAACAATGCATATTACTAAGAAGAGTTGAAATTAATTGCATACATGGTTTCACAGCTCTAGCATCACCTTCATAGTCAGCCTGTGGACTTTTCAGCCCACCCCGTACCTGGAAAGAATCAATGCAGTTATTAATAAGAAGAGTTAAATTAATGTGCATACATGGTTTCCCACAGCTGCATACCCTTCATAGTCAGCCTTTTTCAGCCTCCACCTCGTACCTGGAAAGAATCTTATTAATAAGAAGACATTAATGTATACCTGGTTTCACAGCTTCATTCATTCGTAGTCAGCCTATGAACTTTTCATCCCACCACCGTACCTGGAAAGAAACAATGCAGTTTTTAATAAGAAGAGTTGAAATTAATGCATACATGGTTTCACAGCTCTACATCACTTCTTCATAGTCAGCCTATGAACTTTTCAGCCACCCCGTACCACCGTACCTGGAAGCAACTTCTTCGTAGTCAGCCTATGAACTTTTCAGCCCACCCTAATGAAAACAATGGTTTTTAATAAGAAGAGTTAATGCATACATGGTTTCTGGCTCTAACATCACCCTTCATAGTCAGCCTATGAAACTTTCAGCCCTACCGTACCTGGAAAGAAACAATGCAGTTTTTATAAGAAGAGTTGGAAATTAATGCACAAGCATGGTTTGCAGCTCTAGCATCACTTCTTCGTAGTCAGCCTATGAACTTTTTCAGCCCACCCCCGTACCTGGAAAGAAAACAATGCAGTTTTTAATAAGAAAGGTTGAAATTAATGGCTACATGGTTTCACAGCTCTAGCATCACTTCTTCGTAGTCAGCCTATGAACTTTTCAGCCCACCACCGTACCTTGAAAAACAGTACATTAATTTGAAATTAATAACATGAAGGCATCACTAGCCTAAACATTAATGCACCTGAAAAGAATCAATGCAGTTTTTAATACTGAAATTAATGCACATGGTTTTGCGCATCACTTTCATAGTCAGCCTATGAACTTTTCAGCCCACCACCGTACCTGGAAAGAAACAATGCAGTTTTTTATTAAGAAGAGTTGAAATTAATGCATACATGGTTTCACAGCTCTAGCATCCCCTTCTTAGTCAGTCTATGAACTTTTCAGCCCACCCCCATTTAGTACCTGGAAAGAAACAATGCAGTTTTAATAAGAAGGTTGAAATTAATACATACATGGTTTCACAGCTCTAGCATCATCCTTCTTAGTCAGCCTATGAACTTTTCAGCCCACCACCGTATTTGGAAAGAAACAATGCAGTTTTTAATAGAAGAGTTGAAATTAATGCATACATGGTTTCACAGCTCTAGCATCACTTCTTCTTAGTCAGCCTATGAACTTTTTCAGCCCACCACCGCACATTTTAAAAGAAGAAACAATGGTTTCAGTTTTTTAATAAGAAGAGTTGAAAACTTAATGCATAAAAAAAGAACATGGTTTTAATAAGAAGAGTTGAAATTAATGCAGGTCTAGCATCACTCCTTCTTGGTCAGCCTATGAACTTTTCAGCCCACCACCGTACCTGGAAAGAAACAATGCAGTTTTTTAAGAAGAGTTGAAATTAATGCATCCATGGTTTCTGGCTCTAGCATCACTTCTTCGTAGTCAGCCCATGAACTTTTCAGCCCACCCATTACCTGGAATAAGAAACAATGCAGTTTTTCGTAGTCAGCCTATGAACTTTTCTAGAAAAGTTGAAATTAATGCATACCCTTGGTTTCACAGCTCTAGCATCACTTCTTCGTAGTCAGCCTATGAACTTTTTTCAGCCCACCACCGTACCCAAGTGGAAAGAAACAATGCAGTTTTTTTAGTTATTCAACCTGAATAGTTGAAATTAATATCCCATACAAAGATTTCACAGAGCTCTTAATGCATCATGGTTTCACTCCTTCGTAGTCAGCCTATGAACTTTTCAGCCCACCACCGTACCTGGAAAGAAACAATGCAGTTTTAATAAGAAGAGTTGAAATTAATGCATACATGGTTTCACAGCTCTAGCATCACTCCTTCTTAGTCAGCCTATGAACTTTTCAGCCCACCCCCGTACCTGGAAAGAAACAATGCAAAGTTTTAATAAGAAGAGTTGAAATTAATGCATACAAGGTTTCCACAGCTCTAGCATCACTTCTTCGTAGTCAGCCTATGAACTTTTCAGCCCACCACCGTACCTGGAAGAAAACAATGCAGTTTTTAATAAGAAGAGTTGTAATTAAATGCATTCACAGTCAGGTTTCACAGCTCTAAAGAAACATCACTCCTAAGAAGAGTCTTAATGTCATGCCTAGCTCTAGCATCTTTTCAGCCCACCCCCAAATTCTCAATCGTACCTGGAAAGAAACAATGCAGTTTTTTAATAAGAAGAGTTGAAAATTAATGCATACATGGTTTCATGCCTCTAGCATCACTCCTTCTTATGAACTTTTTCAGCCCTGAAAGAAACTTTCACATGGTTTCCCACCACCGTCAGCCTATGAACTGCCCAATTCTCAGGAAAGAAACAATGCAGTTTTTAATAAGAAGAGTTGAAATTAATGCATACATGGTTTCACAGCTCTAGCATCACTCCTTCTTAGTCAGCCTAGCACACTTTTCAGTCAGCCTACCAGTCCCGTACTGGAAAGAAACAATGCAGTTTTAATAAGAACATGGTTTCATACAGTTGTCAAGTCAGCCTATGAACTTTTCAGCCCACCCCTACCTGGAAAGAAATAATGGAGTTTTTTAATAAGAAGAGTTGAAATTAATGCATACATGGTTTCACAGCCTTCTTCTTAGTCAGCCTATGAACTTTTCAGCCCACCACCGTACCTGGAAAAAGAAACAATGCAGTTTTAATAAAGAGTTGAAATTAATGCATACATGGTTTCACAGCCTAGCATCACTCCTTCTAGTCAGCCTATGAACTTTCACAGCTCTACCTGAAAGAAACAATGGAGCAATAAGAAGAGCTTCTTCACAGCTCTAGCATCACTCCTTCTTAGTCAGCCTTGAACTTTCAGCCCACCACCATTGGAAAGAAACAATGCAGTTTTTAATAAGAAGAGTTGAAATTAATGGCTACATGGTTTCAAAGCATCATGCAGTTTTAATAACCTGAAAGAAACAATGCAGTTTTATTAAGAAGAGTTGAAATTAATGCATACATGGTTTCACAGCTCAAGCATCACTTCTTCATAGTCAGCCTATGAACTTTTCAGCCCACCACCGTACCTGGAAAAAGAAACAATGCAGTTTTTAATAAGAAGAGTTGAAATTAATGCCACATGGTTTTCCTAGCATCACTCCTTCTTAGTCAGCCTATGAACTTTTCAGCCCACCCCTTCGTAAAAGTCAATGCAGTTTTTTAATAAGAAGAGTTGAAATTAATGGCACATGGTTTCCACCTAGCATACCTGGAAAGAACTTTTCAACCTCGTACTCTGAAAGAAACACGATTTTTTAATAAGAAGAGTTGAAATTAATGCTACATGGTTTCACAGCTCTAGCATCACTTCTTCGTAGTCAGCCTATGAACTTTTCAGCCCACCACCGTACCTGGAAAAGAAACAATTGAAGTTTTTAATAAGAAGAGTTGAAATTAATGTACATGGTTTCCACAGCTCTAGCATCACTTCTTCGTAGTCAGCCTATGAACTTTTTCAGCCCACCACCGTACCTGGAAAGAAACAATGCAGTTATAATAAGAAGAGTTGAAATTAATGCATACATGGTTTCACAGCTCTAGCATCACTTCTTCTTAAGTCAGCCTATGAACTTTTCAGCCCATCCCATTACCTGGAAAGAAACAATGCAGTTTTTTAAATGAAGAGCTTAAATTAATGCATACATGGTTTCACAGCTCTACCACTTCTTCGTAGTCAGCCTGAACTTTTCTTCAGCCCACCCCGTACCTGAAAAGAAACAATGCAGCTTTTTAACAGAAGAGTTGGAAATTAATGGCTACATGGTTTCTGACTCTAGCATCACTTC
The DNA here is from genome assembly GCA_903632075.3 of Acanthosepion pharaonis. NCBI lineage: Eukaryota > Metazoa > Mollusca > Cephalopoda > Sepiida > Sepiidae > Acanthosepion > Acanthosepion pharaonis. The sequence continues at coordinate 190,521 of CAHIKZ030005635.1, read as the reverse complement.
TTCGTAGTCAGCCTATGAACTTTCAGCCCACCACCGTACTCTGGAAAGAAAACAATGCAGTTTTAATAAGAAGAGTTGAAATTAATACGCCATGGTTTCCCACAGCTCTAGCATCCCTCCTTCTTAGTCAGCCTATGAACTTTTCAGCCCACCACCGTACCTGGAAAGAAACAATGCAGTTTTTAATAGAAGAGTTGAAATTAATGCATACGCGTTTCACACTCTAGCATCACTCCTTAGTCAGCCTATGAACTTTTCAATACCCCGTACCTGAAAGAAACAATACGGTTTTAATAAGAAGAGTTGAAATTAATGCATACATGGTTTCACAGCTCTAGCATCACCTCTTCTTAGTCAGCCTATGAACTTTTCAGCCCCCAGTACCTGGAAAGAAACAATGCAGTTTTAATAAGAAGAGTTGAAATTAATGCATACATGGTTTTCACAGCTCTAGCATCACTTTAATAGTCAGCCACAGAACTCTTTCGGCCCACCACCGTACCTGGAAAGAAACAATGCAGTTTTTTAATAAGAAGAGTTGAAATTAATACTGGTTTCACAGCTCTAGCATCACTCCTTCATAGTCAGCCTATGAACTTTTTCAGCCCACCCTGTACCTGGAAAGAAACAATGCAGTTTTAATAAGAAGAGTTGAAATTAATGCATACATGGCTCACAGCCTAGCATCACCTTCTTAGTCAGCCTATGAACTTTCAGCCCACCCCTGTACCTGGAAAGAAACAATGCAGTTTTTAATAAGAAGAGTTGAAATAATGCATACATGGTTTCACAGCTCTAGCATCACTTTCTCTGTAGTCAGCCCAAGGAACTTTTCTCAGCCCACCCCGTACCTGGAAGAACAATGCAGCCAAAGAAGAGTTGAAATTAATGCATGTTACGGCTTCCCCACAGTTTCTAGCATCACTTCGTAGTCAGCCTATGAACTTTTCAGCCCACCACCGTACCTGGAAAGAAATACGCAGTTTTGGCTACAGAGTTGAAATAATGCATACATGGTTTCACAGCTCTAGCATCACCCTTCTTAGTCAGCCTATGAACTTTTCAGCCCACCCCTGTACCTGGAAAGAAACAATGCAGTTTTTAATAAGAAGAGTTGAAATTAATGCATACATGGTTTCTGTCTAGCATCACTTCTTCTTAGTCAGCCTATGAACTTTTCAGCCCACCCCCGTACCTGGAAAGAAACAATGCAAAGTTTTTTTAATAAGAAGAGTTAAATTAATGCATACATGGTTTCACCAGCTCTAGCATCCTCATCTAGTCCCAGCCTATGAACTTTTCCAGCCCCCCATTACCTGAAAGAAACAATGCAGTTTTTTAATAAGAAGAGTTGAAATTAATGCATACATGGTTTTTCACAGCTCTAGCATCACTTCTTCGTAGTCAGCCTATGAACTTTTCAGCCCACCCCATTACCTGGAAAGAAACAATGCAGTTTTTTAATAAGAAGAGTTGAAATTAATGCATACATGGTTTCACAGCTCTAGCATCACTTCTTCGTAGTCAGCCTATGAACTTTCAGCCCATCCTCGTACCTGGAAAAGAAAAACAATGCAGTTTTTAATAAGAAGAGTTGAAATTAATGCATACATGGTTTCGCAGCTCTAGCATCACTCCTTCGTAGTCAGCCTATGAACTTTCAGCCCACCACCGTACCTGGAAAGAAAACAATGCAGTTTTTTAATAAGAAGAGTTTGAAATTAATGCATACATGGTTTCACAGCTCTAGCATCCTCCTTCTTAGTCAGCCTATAGACTTTTTTCAGCCCACCACCGTACCTGGAAAGAAACAATGCAGTTTTTAATAAGAAGAGTTGAAATTAATGCATACATGGTTTCCACAGCTCTAGCATCACTCCTTCTTAGTCAGCCTATGGAACTTTCAGCCCACCCCGTACCTGGAAAGAAACAATGCAGTTTTTAATAAGAGTTGAAATTAATGCATGCATGGTTTCACAGCTCTAGCATCACTCCTCTTAGTCAGCCTGCGAACCTTTCAGCCCACCCCGTACCTGAAACAATGCAGTTTTAATAAGAAGAGTTAAAACTAATGCATACATGGTTTCACAGCTCTAGCATCACCCCTTCTTAGTCAGCCTATGAACTTTTCAGCCCACACCCGTACCTGGAAAAAAGAAACAATGCAGTTTTTAATAAGAAGAGTTGAAATTAATGCATACATGGTTTCACAGCTCTAGCATCCTCCTTCATAGTCCCTAGCCTATGAACTTTTCAAATTCCCATACCTGGAAAGAAACAATGCAGTTTTTAACAAGAAGAGTTGAAATTAATGCATACATGGTTTCACAGTTTCATCACCTTCATATAGTCAGCCTATGAACTCATACCTCCAATGCAGTTTTTAATCAGCCTTGAAATAATGGCTACATGGTTTCAGCCCTAGCATCACCCTTCTTAGTCAGCCTGGAAAGCCCAAACAACAACAATGCAGTTTTAATAAGAAGAGTTGAAATTAATGCATACATGGTTTCACAGCTCCTAGCATCACTTCTTCGTAGCTTGAACTTTCAGCTTCGCATACATGGTTTCATTGGTCAGCCTGAACTTTCAGCCCACCCCGTACCTGGAAAGAACAATGCAGTTTTTAATAAGAAGAGTTGAAATTAATATACATGGTTTCTGGCCTCTATCACTTCTTCGTAGTCAGCCTATGAACTTTTCAGCCACCACCGTACCTGGAAAGAAACAATGCAGTTTTAATAAGAAGAGTTGAAATTAATGCATACATGGTTTCACAGCTCTAGCATCACCCTTCTTAGTCAGCCCATGAACATTTCAGCCCACCCCTGTACCTGAAAGAAACAATGCACAGTTTTAATAAGAAGAGTTGAAATTAATGCATACATGGTTTCACAGCTCTAGCATCACTCCTTCTTAGTCAGCCTATGAACTTTTCAGCCCACCCCGTACCTGGAAAAAAACAATGCAGTTTTTAATAAGAAGAGTTGAAATTAATGCATACATGGTTTCACAGCTCTAGCATCACTTCTTCTTAGTCAGCCTATGAACTTTTTCAGCCCACCCCGTACCTGGAAAGAAACAATGCAGTTTTAATAAGAAGAGTTGAAATTAATGCATACATGGTTTTCCAGCTCTAGCATCACTTCTTCGTAGTCAGCCTGCATGAACTTTTCAGCCCACCACCCGTACCTGGAAAGAAACAATGCAGTTTTAATAAGAAGAGTTGAAATTAATGCATACATGGTTTCCCAGCTCAGCATCACTCCTTCGTAGCCGCCTATGAACTTTCAGCCCACCCCCGTACCTGGAAAAAAGAAACAAATGCAGTTTTAATAAGAAGAGTTGAAATTAATGCATACATGGTTTCTGCCAGCTAGCATCACTTCTTCTTAGTCAGCCTATGAACTTTTCAGCCCACCCCGTACCTGGAAAGAAACAATGCAGTTTTTTAATAAGAAGAGTTGAAATTAATGCATACATGGTTTCACAGCTCAGCTTCTCCTTCTTAGTCAGCCTATGAACTTTTCCTCCCAATTCCGTACCTGGAAAGAAACAATGCAGTTTTTAATAAGAAGAGCTTGAAATTAATGCATACATGGTTTCACAGCTCTAGCATCACCTTCTTAGTCAGCCTATGAACTTTTCAGCCCACCACCGTGCCTGGAAAGAAACAATGCAGTTTTTAATAAGAAGAGTTGAAATTAATGCATACATGGTTTCACAGCTCTAGCATCACTCCTTCTTAGTCAGCCTATGAACTTTTCAGCCCACCCCGTACCTGGAAAGAATCAATGCAGTTTTTTTAATAAGAAGAGTTGAAATTAATGCATACATGGTTTCTGCAGCTCTAGCATCACTCCTTCTTAGTCAGCCTATCAACTTTCAGCCCACCCCCGTACCTGGAAAGAAACAATGCAGTTTTTATGAAGAAGAGTTGAAATTAATGCATACATGGTTTCTGCTCTAGCATCACTCCTTCTTGGTCAGCCTATGAACTTTCAGCCCACCCCGCCTGGAAAGAACAATGCAGTTTTTAATAAGAAAAGAGTTGAAATTAATGCACATGGTTTTCACAGCTCTAGCATCACTCCTTCATAGTCAGCCTATGAACTTTTCAGCCCACCCCGTACCTGGAAAGAAACAATGGAAGTTTTTAATAAGAAGAGTTGAAATGGTAATGCATCACATGGTTTGAACACAGCCCATCCCCTACCTGGAAAGAAACAATGCTTTTTAATAAGAAGAGTTGAAATTAATGCACTGGTCAGCCTATATGAACTTTTCAGCCCACCCCGTAACTGGAAAGAAACAATGCAGTTTTTGTAAGAAGAGTTGAAATTAATGCATACATGGTTTCCAGCTCTAGCATCACTCCTTCTTAGTCAGCCTATGAACTTTTCAGCCCACCCCATTGCCTGGAAAGAAACAATGCAGTTTTTAATAAGAAGAGTTGAAAGTAATGCATACATGGTTTCTGCAGCTCTAGCATCACTTCTTTATAGTCAGCCTATGAACTTTCAGCCCACCCCTGTACCTGGAAAAGAAACAATGCAGTTTTAATAAGAAGGTTGAAATTAATGCATACATGGTTTCACAACTCCCAGCATCACTTCTTCGTAGTCAGCCTATGAACTTTTCAGCCCCCACTGTACCTGGAAAGAAACAATGCAGTTTTTAATAAGAAGAGTTGAAATTAATGCATACATGGTTTCACAGCTCTAGCATCACTCCTTCTTAGTCAGCCTATGAACTTTTCAGCCCAACCCACTGTACCTGGAAAAGAAACAATGCAGTTTTTAATAAGAAGAGTTGAAATTAATGCATACATGGTTTCACAGCTCTAGCATCACTCCTTCTTAGTCAGCCTATGGAACCTTTTCAGCCCACCACCGTACCTGGAAAGAAACAATGCAGTTTTAATAAGAAGAGTTGAAATTGATGCCCATGGTTTCACAGCTCTAGCATCTTCTTAGTCAGCCTCATTTTCAGTCCACCACCGCCTAAAGAAACAATGCAGTTTTTAATAAGACACTTTTCAGCCCCCCACCACTGTACCTGGAAAAAACAATGCAGTTTTTAATAAGAAGAGTTGAAATTAATGCTGCATACATGGTTTCACAGCTCTAGCATCACTTCTTCGTAGTCAGCCTATGAACTTTTCTTCCCCACCACCATTGCCTGGAAAGAAACAATGCAGTTTTAATAAGAAGAGTTGAAATTAATGCATACATGGTTTCACTCTAGCATCACTCCTTCATAGTCAGCCTATGAACATTTCAGCCCACCCCGTGCCTGGAAAGAAACAATGCAGTTTTAATAAGAAGAGTTGAAATTAATGCAAACATGGTTTCACAGCTCTAGCATCACTCCTTCGTAGTCATCTATGAACTTTTCATCCCACCCCCATTACCTGGAAAGAAACTGCAGTTTTAATAAGAAGGTGAAATTAATGGCAATGGTTTCAGTTTTTAATAAGAAATACCCACCCCGCCTGGAAAAAGAAACATGAATAAGAAGGTTGAAAATTAATGCATACATGGTTTCACAGCTCTAACATCAACAACCATAGTCAGCCTATGAACTTTTCAATACCCCGAAAAGAACAATGCAGTTATTAATAAGAAGCTTGAAATTAATGCATACATGGTTTCACAGCTCTAGCATCACTCCTTCATAGTCAGCCTATGAACTTTTCAGCCCACCCCGTACCTGGAAAAAACAATGCAGTTTTTAATAAGAAGAAATTAATGCATACATGAAATTAATCCCTGGAAATGCAGTTGAAAAATAATGAAAGACTTGAAATTAAAATGCATACATGGTTTCAGAACCCCGTACCTGGAAAGAAACAATGCAGTTTTTAATAAGAAGAGTTGAAATTAATGCATACATGGTTTCACAGCTCTAGCATCACTCCCCAGTTCTTAGTCAGCCTATGAACTTTTCAGCCCACCCCCCATTACCTGGAAAGAAACAATGCAGTTTTTAATAAGAAGAGTTGAAATTAATGCATACATGGTTTCACAGCTCTAGCATCCTCCTTCTTAGTCAGCCTATGAACTTTTCAGCCCACCCCCTTACCTGGAAAAGAAACAATGCAGTTTTTAATAAGAAGAGTTGAAATTAATGCATACATGGTTTCACAGCACCTTCAGCATCACTTTCCCCATTCTTAGTCAGCCTATGAACTTTTCAGCCCACCCCTTCGTACCCTGGAAAAAAACAATGCAGTTTTAATAAGAAGAGTTGAAATTAATGCATACATGGTTTCACAGCTCTAGCATCACTCCTTCTTAGTCAGCCTATGAACTTTTCAGCCCACCCCCGTACCTGGAAAGAAACAATGCAGTTTTTTAATAAGAAGAGTTGAAATTAATGCATACATGGTTTCACAGCTCTAGCATCCTTCTTCGTAGTCAGCCTATGAACTTTTCAGCCCACCACCATTGCCTGAAAGTTAATGAACATGGTTTCACATTCTAGCATCACCCTTTATAGTCAATGAACTTTTCAGCCACCCCGTTTTTTTTAATAAGAAGAGTTGAAATTAATGCATACATGGTTTCACAGCTCTAGCATCACTTCTTCGTAGTCAGCCTATGAACTAGTCAGCCTATGAACTTTTCAGCCCACCCCGTACCTGGAAAGAAACAATGCGTTTTTAATAAGAAGAGTTGAAATTAATGCATACATGGTTTCACAGCTCTAGCATCACTTCTTCTTAGTCAGCCTATGAACTTTTCAGCCCACCCCCGTACCTGGAAAGAAACAATGCAGTTTTTTTTAAGAAGAGTTGAAATTAATGCATACATGGTTTCACAGCTCTAGCATCACTCCTTCATAGTCAGCCTATGATCACTTTCAGCCCACCACCGTACCTGGAAAGAAACAATGCAGTTTTTAATAAGAAGAGTTGAAATTAATGCATACATGGTTTCACAGCTCTAGCATCACTTCTTCTTAGTCAGCCTATAAGAACTTTTCAGCCCACCACCACGTACCTGGAAAGAAACAATGCAGTTTTAATAAGAAGAGTTGAAATTAAATGCATACATGGTTTCACAGCTCTAGCATCACTCCTTCTTAGTCAGCCTATGAACTTTTCAGCCACCCCCGTACCTGGAAAGAAACAATGCAGTTTTTTAATAAGAAGAGTTGGAAATTAATGCAATGGTTTCAGTTTTTTTAATAAACTTTTCAGCCCAAACCTGGAAAGAAACAATGCAGTTTTAATAAGAAATTGAAATTAATGCATACATGGTTTCACAGCTCTAGCATCACTCCTTCTTAGTCAGCCTATGAACTTTTCAGCCCACCCCCATTACCTGGAAAAAAACAATGCAGTTTTTAATAAGAAGAGTTGAAATTAATGCATACATGGTTTCACAGCTCTAGCATCACTCCTTCTTAGTCAGCTAGTCAGCCTATGAACTTTTTTCAGCCCACCCCCATTACCTGGAAAGAAACAATGGAGTTTTAATAAGAAGAGTTGAAATTAATGCATACATGGTTTCACAGCTCTAGCATCACTCCTTCTTAGTCAGCCTATGAACTTTTCAGCCCCACCCCCCGTGCCTGGAAAAAGAAACAATGCAGTTTTAATAAGAAGTTGAAATTAATGCATACATGGTTTCACAGCTCTAGCATCACTCCTTCTTAGTCAGCCTATGAACTTTTTCAGCCCACCACCCCACCCGTACCTGGAAAGAAACAATGCAGTTTTTAATAAGAAGAGTTGAAATTAATGCATACATGGTTTCACAGCTCTAGCATCACTCCTTCTTAGTCAGCCTATGAACTTTTCAGCCCACCCCCGTACCTGGAAAGAAACAATGCAGTTTTAATAAGAAGAGTTGAAATTAATGCATACATGGTTTCACAGCTCTGGCATCACTTCTTCTTAGTCAGCCTATGAACTTTCAGCCCACCCCCGTACCTGGAAAGAAACAATGCAGTTTTTTAATAAGAAGAGTTGAAATTAATGCATACATGGTTTCACAGCTCTAGCATCACTCCTTCTTAGTCAGCCTATGAACTTTCAGCCCACCACCGTACCTGGAAAGAAACAATGCAGTTTTAATAAGAAGAGTTGAAATTAATGCATACATGGTTTTTCACAGCTCTAGCATCACTCCTTAGTCAGCCTATAGACTTTTCAGCCCACCCCACCTGGAAAGAACAATGCAGTTTTTTAATAAGAAGAGTTGAAATTAATGCACACATTTTCACAGCTCTAGCCCCTTCATAGTCAGCCTATGAACTTTTTCAGCCCAAAACTGGAAAGCAACAATTAATAAGAAGAGTTGAAATTAATGCATACATGGTTTTCACAGCTCTAGCATCACTCCTTCTTAGTCAGCCTATGAACTTTTCAGCCCACCCCGTACCTGGAAAGAAACAATGCAGTTTTAATAAGAAGAGTTGAAATTAATGCATACATGGTTTCACAGCTCTAGCATCACTCCTTCTTAGTCAGCCTATGAACTTTTCAGCCACCCACCGTACCTGGAAAGAAACAATGCAGTTTTAATAAGAAGAGTTGAAATTAATGCATACATGGTTTCACAGCTCTAGCATCACTTCCTTCTTAGTCAGCCTATGAACTTTCAGCCCACCACCGTACCTGGAAGAAACAATGCAGTTTTTTAATAAGAAGAGTTGAAATTAATGCATACATGGTTTTCACAGCTCTAGCATCACTTCTTCGTAGTCAGCCTATGAACTTTCAGCCCACCCCCGTACCTGGAAAGAAACAATGCAGTTTTTAATAAGAAGAGTTGAAATTAATGCATACATGGTTTCACAGCTCTAGCATCACTTCTTCGTAGTCAGCCTATGAACTTTTCAGCCCACCCCCGTACCTGGAAAGAAACAATGCAGTTTTTAATAAGAAGAGTTGAAATTAATGCATACATGGTTTCACAGCTCTAGCATCACTTCTTCGTCAGCCTATGAACTTTTCAGCCCACCACCATTGCCTGGAAAAAAACAATGCAGTTTTTAATAAGAAGAGTTGAAATTAATGCATACATGGTTTCTGCTCTAGCATCACTCCTTCGTAGTCAGCCTATGAACTTTTCAGCCCACCACCGTACCTGGAAAGAAACAATGCAGTTTTTAATAAGAGTTGAAATTAATGCATACATGGTTTCAATGCATCCAGTCAGCCTATGTTTCAGCCCACCTACCTGGAAAGAAAAACAATGCAGTTTTTAATAAGAAGAGTTTCTTAAATGTCACAGCCTAGCATCACTTTCTTAGTCAGCCTTTTTTCAGCCCACCCCCGTACCTGGAAAGAAACAATGCAGTTTTTAATAAGAAGAGTTGAAATTAATGCATACATGGTTTCACAGCTCTAGCATCCTCCCTTCTTATTCAGCCTATGAACTTTTTCAGCCACCCCCGTACCTGGAAAGAAAACAATGCAGTTTTTAATAAGAAGAGTTGAAATTAATGCATACATGGTTTCACAGCTCTAGCATCACTCCTTCTCCTTCTTTTCAGCCCACCCCTGTACCTGGAAAACAATGCAGTTTTTAATAAGAAGAGTTTTAATGCATACCACAGCCCCGCATCACCTGTCAGAAACTTTTCAACCCCGTGCCTGGAAAGAAACAATGCAGTTTTTAATAAGAAGAGTTGAAATTAATGCATACATGGTTTCACAGCTCTAGCATCACTCCTTCTTAGTCAGCCTATGAACTTTCAGCCCACCCCCGTACCTGGAAAGAAACAATGCAGTTTTTTAATAAGAAGAGTTGAAATTAAAATGCATACATGGTTTCACAGCTCTAGCATCCACTTCTTCGTGATCAGCCTATGAACTTTTCAGCCCACCCCCGTACCTGGAAAGAAACAATGCAGTTTTTAATAAGAAGAGTTGAAAATTAATGCATACATGGTTTCACAGCTCTAGCATCACTTCTTCGTAGTCAAATGGCGAACTTTTCAGCCCACCACCGTACCTGGAAAAAACAATGCAGTTTTAATAAGAAGAGTTGAAATTAATGCATACATGGTTTCCCAGCTCTAGCATCCTCCTTCTTAGTCAGCCTATGAACTTTTCAGCCCACCACCGTACCTGGAAAAGAAACAATGCAGTTTTTAATAAGAAGAGTTGAAATTAATGCATACATGGTTTCACAGCTCTAGCATCACTTCTTCGTAGTCAGCCTATGAACTTTCAGCCCACCCCGTACCTGGAAAGAAACAATGCAGTTTTTTAATAAGAAGAGTTGAAATTAATGCATACATGGTTTCACAGCTCTAGCATCACTTCTTCGTAGTCAGCCTATGAACTTTTCAGCCCACCACCATTACCTGGAAAGAAACAATGCAGTTTTAATAAGAAGTTGAAATTAATGCATACATGGTTTCACAGCTCTAGCATCACTTCTTCGTAGTCAGCCTATGAACTTTTCAGCCCACCCCCGTACCTGGAAAGAAACAATGCAGTTTTTAATAAGAAGAGTTGAAATTAATGCATACATGGTTTCACAGCTCTAGCTTCACTTCTTCTTAGTCAGCCTATGAACTTTTCAGCCCACCCCCGTACCTGGAAAGAAACAATGCAGTTTTAATAAGAAGAGTTGAAATTAATGCATACATGGTTTCACAGCTCTAGCATCACTTCTTCTTAGTCAGCCTATGAACTTTTCAGCCCACCCCCGTACCTGGAAAAGAAACAATGCAGTTTTTAATAAGAAGAGTTGAAATTAATGCATACATGGTTTCACAGCTCTAGCATCACTTCTTCTTAGTCAGCCTATGAACTTTTCAGCCCACCACCGTACCTGGAAAAGAAACAATGCAGTTTTTAATAAGAAGAGTTGAAATTAATGCATACATGGTTTTGAACACAGCTCCTAGCATCACTTTAATAAGAAGAGTTTTAATGCATAGTCAGCCTATGAACTTTTCAGCCCACCCCCGTACCTGGAAAAAGAAACAATGCAGTTTTTAATAAGAAGAGTTGAAATTAATGCATACATGGTTTCACAGCTCTAGCATCACTTCTTCGTAGTCAGCCTATGAACTTTTTCAGCCCACCACCGTACCTGGAAAGAAACAATGCAGTTTTAATAAGAAGAGTTGAAATTAATGCATACATGGTTTCACAGCTCTAGCATCACTCCTTCTTAGTCAGCCTATGAACTTTTTCAGCCCACCCCCCGTACCTGGAAAAAAAACAATGCAGTTTTTAATAAGAAGAGTTGAAATTAATGCATACATGGTTTCACAGCTCTAGCATCACTCCTTCTTAGTCAGCCTATGAACTTTTCAGCCACCACCGTACCTGGAAAAGAAACAATGCAGTTTTTAATAAGAAGAGTTGAAATTAATGCATACATGGTTTCACAGCTCTAGCATCACTCCTTCTTAGTCAGCCTATGAACTTTTCAGCCCACCCCCGTACCTGGAAAGAAACAATGCAGTTTTTAATAAGAAGGTTGAAATTAATGCATACATGGTTTCTAGCATCACTTCTTCGTAGTCAGCCTATGAACTTTTCAGCCCACCACTGTACCTCGAAACAATGCAGTTTTAATAAGAAGAGTTGAAAATTAATGGTTTCTGTCTACATCACTTCTTTCACAGCCCTATGACCAATACCAAATTTTTAATAAGTTGAAATTAATGCATACAGCCCAGAAAGCCCTTTCACCCCACCCCGTACAATGCAGTTTTTTAATAAGAAGAGTTGAAATTAATGCATACATGAGCTCACAGCTCTAGCATCACTCCTTCTTAGTCAGCCTGCTGAACTTTTCAGCCCACCACCATTACCTGGAAAGAAACAATGCAGTTTTTTAATAAGAAGAGTTGAAATTAATGCATACATGGTTTCACAGCTCTAGCATCACTCCTTCTTAGTCAGCCTTAACTTTCAGAACCTTGCAGTTTTTAACAGCCCACCACCGTAGTCAGCCTATGGAAAGAAACAATGCAGTTTTTAATAAGAAGAGTTGAAATTAATGCATACATGGTTTCACAGCTCTAGCATCACTTCTTCTGTAGTCAGCCTATGAACTTTTCAGCCCACCACCGTACCTGGAAAGAAACAATGCAGTTTTTAATAAGAAGAGTTGAAATTAATGCATACATGGTTTCACAGCTCTAGCATCACTCCTTCTTAGTCAGCCTATGAACTTTTTAATAAGAGAGTTTCAGCCCACCCTTCTTAGTCAGCCTATGTACCTGGAAAGAAACAATGCAGTTTTTAATAAGAAGAGTTGAAATTAATGCAATACATGGTTTCACAGCTCTAGGATCACCTTCTTAGTCAGCCTATGAACTTTTCAGCCCACCCCGTACCTGGAAAGAAACAATGCAGTTTTTAATAAGAAGAGTTGAAATTAATGCATACATGGTTTCACAGCTCTAGCATCAATTTTTCTTAGTCAGCCTATGAACTTTTCAGCCCACCACTGTACCTGGAAAGAAAACAATGCAGTTTTTTAATAAGAAGAGTTGAAATTAATGCATACATGGTTTCACAGCTCTAGCATCACTCCTTCTTAGTCAGCCTATGAACTTTTCAGCCCACCACCGTACCTGGAAAGAAACAATGCAGTTTTTAATAAGAAGAGTTGAAATTAATGCATACATGGTTTCACAGCTCTAGCATCACTTCTTCGTAGTCAGCCTATGAACTTTTCAGCCCACCACCGTACCTGGAAAAAACAATGCAGTTTTTAATAAGAAGAGTTGAAATTAATGCATACATGGTTTTCACAGCTGGTCAGCCTTGAACTTTTCAGCCCACCACCATTACCTGGAAAAAACAATGCAGTTTTAATAAGAAGAGTTGAAATTAATGCATACATGGTTTCACAGCTCTAGCATCACTCCTTCTTCTTAGTCAGCCTATGAACTTTTCAGCCCACCCCCGTACCTGGAAAGAAACAATGCAGTTTTTAATAAGAAGAGTTGAAATTAATGCATACATGGTTTCACAGCTCTAGCATCACTCCTTCTTAGTCAGCCTATGAACTTTTCAGCCCACCCCCCGTACCTGGAAAGAAACAATGCAGTTTTTTAATAAGAAGAGTTGAAATTAATGCATACATGGTTTTCACAGCTCTAGCATCACTCCCCCGTACCTGGAGTTCGTAGTCAGTACCTGGAAAAGAAAAACAATGCAGTTTTAATAAGAAGAGTTGAAAATTAATGCATACATGGTTTCACAGCTCTAGCATCACTCCTTCTTAGTCAGCCCATGAACCCCACCCCGTGTACCTGGAAAGAAACAATGCAGTTTTTAATAAGAAGAGTTGAAATTAATGCATACATGGTTTCACAGCTCTAGCATCACCTTCTTAGTCAGCCTATGAACTTTTCAGCCCACCCCGTACCTGGAAAAAGAAACAATGCAGTTTTTAATAAGAAGAGTTGAAATTAATGCATACATGGTTTCACAGCTCTAGCATCACTTCTTCGTAGTCAGCCCATGAACTTTTCCAGCCCACCACCGTACCTGGAAAGAAACAATGCAGTTTTTAATAAGAAGAGTTGAAATTAATGCATACATGGTTTCACAGCTCTAGCATCACTCCTTTCTTAGTCAGCCTATGAACTTTTCAGCCCACCACCGTACCTGGAAAGAAACAATGCAGTTTTAATAAGAAGAGTTGAAATTAATGCATACATGGTTTCACAGCTCTAGCATCACTTCTTCATAGTCAGCCTATGAACTTTTCAGCCCACCACCGTACCTGGAAAGAAACAATGCAGTTTTTAATAAGAAGAGTTGAAATTAATGCATACATGGTTTCACAGCTCTAGCATCACTTCTTCGTAGTCAGCCTATGAACTTTTCAGCCCACCACCGTACCTGGAAAGAAACAATGCAGTTATTAATAAGAAGAGTTGAAATTAATGCATACATGGTTTCACAGCTCTAGCATCACTTCTTCATAGTCAGCCTATGAACTTTTCAGCCCACCCCGTACCTGGAAAGAAACAATGCAGTTTTTAATAAGAAGAGTTGAAATTAATGCATACATGGTTTCACAGCTCTAGCATCACTCCTTCTTAGTCAGCCTATGAACTTTTCAGCCCACCACCGTACCTGGAAAGAAACAATGCAGTTTTAATAAGAAGAGTTGAAATTAATGCATACATGGTTTCACAGCTCTAGCATCACTCCTTCTTAGTCAGCCTATGAACTTTTCAGCCCACCACCGTACCTGGAAAGAAAAACAATGCAGTTTTTAATAAGAAGAGTTGAAATTAATGCATACATGGTTTCACAGCCACTAGCATCACTGAAAGAAACAATGCAGTTTTTAGTCAGCCTATGAACTTTTCTTAGTCAGCCCACCCACCACCTGTACCTGGAAAGAAACAATGCAGTTTTTAATAAGAAGAGTTGAAATTAATGCATACATGGTTTCACAGCTCTAGCATCACTCCTTCTTAGTCAGCCTATGAACTTTTCAGCCCACCACCGTACCTGGAAAGAAACAATGCAGTTTTTAGCCAGAAGAGTTGAAATTAATGCATACATGGTTTTCAGCTCTAGCATCACTCCTTCGTAGTCAGCCTAGAACTTTTCAGCCCACCACGTACCTGAAATTTTTTAATGAAGAGTTGAAATTAATGCATACATGGTTTCACAGCTCTAGCATCACTCCTTCTTAGTCAGCCTATGAACTTTACTTTTCAGCCCACCACCGTACCTGGAAAGAAACAATGCAGTTTTTAATAAGAAGAGTTGAAATTAATGCATACATGGTTTCACAGCTCTAGCATCACTCCTTCTTAGTCAGCCTATGAACTTTTCAGCCCACCACCGTACCTGGAAAGAAACAATGCAGTTTTTAATAAGAAGAGTTGAAATTAATGCATACATGGTTTCACAGCTCTAGCATCACTCCTTCTTAGTCAGCCTATGAACTTTTCAGCCCACCACCGTACCTGGAAAGAAACAATGCAGTTTTTAATAAGAAGAGTTGAAATTAATGCATACATGGTTTCACAGCTCTAGCATCACTCCTTCTTAGTCAGCCTATGAACTTTTCAGCCCACCCCGTACCTGGAAAGAAACAATGCAGTTTTTAATAAGAAGAGTTGAAATTAATGCATACATGGTTTCACAGCTCTAGCATCACTCCTTCTTAGTCAGCCTATGAACTTTTCAGCCCACCACCGTACCTGGAAAGAAACAATGCAGTTTTTAATAAGAAGAGTTGAAATTAATGCATACATGGTTTCACAGCTCTAGCATCACTTCTTCGTAGTCAGCCTATGAACTTTTCAGCCCACCACCGTACCTGGAAAGAAACAATGCAGTTTTAATAAGAAGAGTTGAAATTAATGCATACATGGTTTCACTCTAGCATCACTTCTTCGTAGTCAGCCTCATGAACTTTTCAGCCCACCACCGTACCTGGAAAGAAACAATGCAGTTTTTAATAAGTTGAAATTAATGCATACATGGTTTCACAGCTCTAGAACTTCTTCGTCAGCCTATGAACTTTTCACCCACCACCGTACCTGGAAAAGAAACAATGCAGTTTTTAATAAGAAGAGTTGAAATTAATGCATACATGGTTTCACAGCTCTAGCATCACTTCTTCTTAGTCAGCCTATGAACTTTTTCAGCCCACCACCGTACCTGGAAAGAAACAATGCAGTTTTTAATAAGAAGAGTTGAAAATTAATACATGGTTTCACAGCTCTAGCATCACTTCTTCTTAGTCAGCCTATGAAACTTTTCAGCCCACCACCGTACCTGGAAAGAAACAATGCAGTTTTTAATAAGAAGAGTTGAAATTAATGCATACATGGTTTCACAGCTCTAGCATCACTTCTTCGTAGTCAGCCTATGAACTTTTCAGCCCACCCCGTACCTGGAAAGAAACAATGCAGTTTTTTAATAAGAAGAGTTGAAATTAATGCATACATGGTTTCACAGCTCTAGCATCACTTCTTCTTAGTCAGCCTATGAACTTTTCAGCCCACCACCGTACCTGGAAAGAAAAAAATGCAGTTTTTAATAAGAAGAGTTGAAATTAATGCATACATGGTTTCACAGCTCTAGCATCACTTCTTCGTAGTCAGCCTATGAACTTTTCAGCCCACCACCGTACCTGGAAAGAAACAATGCAGTTTTTAATAAGAAGAGTTGAAATTAATGCATACATGGTTTCACAGCTCTAGCATCACTCCTTCGTAGTCAGCCTATGAACTTTTCAGCCCACCACCGTACCTGGAAAGAAACAATGCAGTTTTTAATAAGAAGAGTTTTAATGCATACATGGTTTCAAGAATCACTTCTTCGTAGTCAGTTGAAATTTTCAACCACCGTGCAATACATGGTTTTAATGCATACATGGTTTCACAGCTCTAGCATCACTTCTTCGTAGTCAGCCTATGAACTTTTCAGCCCACCACCGTACCTGGAAAGAAACAATGCAGTTTTTAATAAGAAGAGTTGAAATTAATGCACAGCTACATGGTTTCACAGCTCTAGCATCACTTCTTCTTAGTCAGCCTATGAACTTTTCAGCCCACCCCCGTACCTGGAAAGAAACAATGCAGTTTTAATAAGAAGAGTTGAAATTAATGCATACATGGTTTCACAGCTCTAGCATCACTCCTTCTTAGTCAGCCTATGAACTTTTCAGCCCACCCCCGTACCAATGCAGTTTTAAAAGAAACAATGCAGGTTTTAATAAGAAGAGTTGAAATTTTTAATGCATACATGGTTTCACAGCTCTAGCATCACTCCTTCTTAGTCAGCCTATGAACTTTTTCAGCCCACCACCGTCAGCCTATGATTTTCAGCCCACCCCCGTTTTTTTAATAAGAAGAAAATTAAACAATGCAGTTTTTTCAATAAGAAGAGTTTTAATAAGAAATTAATGTATACATGGTTTCACAGCTCTAGCATCACTTCTTCTTAGTCAGCCTATGAACTTTCAGCCCACCACCGTACCTGGAAAGAAAAACAATGCAGTTTTTAATAAGAAGAGTTGAAATTAATGCATACATGGTTTCACAGCTCTAGCATCACTTCTTCTTAGTCAGCCTATGAACTTTTCAGCCCACCACCGTACCTGGAAAGAAACAATGCAGTTTTTAATAAGAAGAGTTGAAATTAATGCATACATGGTTTCACAGCTCTAGCATCACTCCTTCTTAGTCAGCCTATGAACTTTTCAGCCCACCACTGTACCTGGAAAAGAAACAATGCAGTTTTTAATAAGAAGAGTTGAAATTAATGCATACATGGTTTCACAGCTCTAGCATCACTCCTTCTTAGTCAGCCTATGAACTTTTTCAGCCCACCACCGTACCTGGAAAGAAACAATGCAGTTTTTAATAAGAAGAGTTGAAATTAATGCATACATGGTTTCACAGCTCTAGCATCACTTCTTCGTAGTCAGCCTATGAACTTTTCAGCCCACCACCGTACCTGGAAAGAAACAATGCAGTTTTTTAATAAGAAGAGTTGAAATTAATGCATACATGGTTTCACAGCTCTAGCATCACTTCTTCGTAGTCAGCCTATGAACTTTTCAGCCCACCACCGTACCTGGAAAGAAACAATGCAGTTTTTAATAAGAAGAGTTGAAATTAATGCATACATGGTTTCACAGCTCTAGCATCACTTCTTCGTAGTCAGCCTATGAACTTTTCAGCCCACCACCGTACCTGGAAAGAAACAATGCAGTTTTTAATAAGAAGAGTTGAAATTAATGCATACATGGTTTCACAGCTCTAGCATCACTTCTTCTTAGTCAGCCTATGAACTTTTCAGCCCACCACCGTACCTGGAAAGAAACAATGCAGTTTTTAATAAGAAGAGTTGAAATTAATGCATACATGGTTTCACAGCTCTAGCATCACTCCTTCTTAGTCAGCCTATGAACTTTTCAGCCCACCACCGTACCTGGAAAGAAACAATGCAGTTTTTAATAAGAAGAGTTGAAATTAATGCATACATGGTTTCACAGCTCTAGCATCACTTCTTCGTAGTCAGCCTATGAACTTTTCAGCCCACCCCCGTACCTGGAAAGAAACAATGCAGTTTTTAATAAGAAGAGTTGAAATTAATGCATGCACATGGTTTCACAGCTCTAGCATCACTCCTTCTTAGTCAGCCTGAACTTTCAGAACACCGTACCTTTTTTTAATAAGAAGAGTTGAAATTAATGCATGCACATGGCCCACCAGCATCACTTCTTCGTAGTCAGCCTATGAACTTTTCAGCCCAAAGAAAGAAACAATGCAGTTTTTAATAAGAAGAGTTGAAATTAATGCATACATGGTTTCACAGCTCTAGCATCACTCCTTCTTAGTCAGCCTATGAACTTTTCAGCCCACCACCGTACCTGGAAAGAAACAATGCAGTTTTTAATAAGAAGAGTTGAAATTAATGCATACATGGTTTCACAGCTCTAGCATCACTTCTTCGTAGTCAGCCTATGAACTTTTCAGCCCACCACCGTACCTGGAAAGAAACAATGCAGTTTTTAATAAGAAGAGTTGAAATTAATGCATACATGGTTTCACAGCTCTAGCATCACTTCTTCGTAGAAAGAACCGTGGAAAGAAACAATCTTCGTAGTCAGCCTATGAACTTTTCCTTAGTCAGCCCACCACCGTACCTGGAAAGAAACAATGCAGTTTTTAATAAGAAGAGTTGAAATTAATGCATACATGGTTTCACAGCTCTAGCATCACTCCTTCTTAGTCAGCCTATGAACTTTTCAGCCCACCCCCGTACCTGGAAAGAAACAATGCAGTTTTTAATAAGAAGAGTTGAAATTAATGCATACATGGTTTCACAGCTCTAGCATCACTCCTTCTTAGTCAGCCTATGAACTTTTCAGCCCACCCCCGTACCTGGAAAGAAACAATGCAGTTTTTAATAAGAAGAGTTGAAATTAATGCATACATGGTTTCACAGTCAGCCTCTAGCATCACTCCTTCTTAGTCAGCCTATGAACTTTTCAGCCCACCCCCACCACCGTACCTGGAAAGAAACAATGCAGTTTTTAATAAGAAGAGTTGAAATTAATGCATACATGGTTTCACAGCTCTAGCATCACTTCTTCGTAGTCAGCCTATGAACTGAACTTTTCAGCCCACCACCGTACCTGGAAAGAAACAATGCAGTTTTTAATAAGAAGAGTTGAAATTAATGCATACATGGTTTCACAGCTCTAGCATCACTTCTTCGTAGTCAGCCTATGAACTTTTCAGCCCACCACCGTACCTGGAAAGAAACAATGCAGTTTTTAATAAGAAGAGTTGAAATTAATGCATACATGGTTTCACAGCTCTAGCATCACTTCTTCGTAGTCAGCCTATGAACTTTTCAGCCCACCACCGTACCTGGAAAGAAACAATGCAGTTTTTAATAAGAAGAGTTGAAATTAATGCATACATGGTTTCACAGCTCTAGCATCACTTCTTCGTAGTCAGCCTATGAACTTTTTCAGCCCACCACCGTACCTGGAAAGAAACAATGCAGTTTTATTAATAAGAAGAGTTGAAATTAATGCATACATGGTTTCACAGCTCTAGCATCACTTCTTCTTAGTCAGCCTATGAACTTTTCAGCCCACCACCGTACCTGGAAAGAAACAATGCAGTTTTTAATAAGAAGAGTTGAAATTAATGCATACATGGTTTCACAGCTCTAGCATCACTTCTTCTTAGTCAGCCTATGAACTTTTCAGCCCACCACCGTACCTGGAAAGAAACAATGCAGTTTTTAATAAGAAGAGTTGAAATTAATGCATACATGGTTTCACAGCTCTAGCATCACTCCTTCTTAGTCAGCCTATGAACTTTTTCAGCCCACCACCGTACCTGGAAAGAAACAATGCAGTTTTTAATAAGAAGAGTTGAAATTAATGCATACATGGTTTCACAGCTCTAGCATCACTCCTTCTTAGTCAGCCTATGAACTTTTCAGCCCACCCCCGTACCTGGAAAGAAACAATGCAGTTTTTAATAAGAAGAGTTGAAATTAATGCATACATGGTTTCACAGCTCTAGCATCACTTCTTCGTAGTCAGCCTATGAACTTTTCAGCCCACCACCGTACCTGGAAAGAAACAATGCAGTTTTTAATAAGAAGAGTTGAAATTAATGCATACATGGTTTCACAGCTCTAGCATCACTCCTTCTTAGTCAGCCTATGAACTTTTCAGCCCACCACCGTACCTGGAAAGAAACAATGCAGTTTTTAATAAGAAGAGTTGAAATTAATGCATACATGGTTTCACAGCTCTAGCATCACTCCTTCTTAGTCAGCCTATGAACTTTTCAGCCCACCCCGTACCTGGAAAGAAACAATGCAGTTTTTAATAAGAAGAGTTGAAATGGTTTCAATGCATACATGCCTAGAACTTTCACAGCCTAGCATCAGTTTTCTTAAGAAGAGTTGAAATTAATGCCTGGTTTCACAGCTGATCACTTTTCAGCCCACCAGCCCACCACCGTACCTGGAAAGAAACAATGCAGTTTTAATAAGAAGAGTTGAAATTAATGCATACATGGTTTCACAGCTCTAGCATCACTCCTTCTTAGTCAGCCTATGAACTTTTCAGCCCACCACCGTACCTGGAAAGAAACAATGCAGTTTTAATAAGAAGAGTTGAAATTAATGCATACATGGTTTCACAGCTCTAGCATCACTCCTTCTTAGTCAGCCTATGAACTTTTCAGCCCACCACCGTACCTGGAAAGAAACAATGCAGTTTTTAATAAGAAGAGTTGAAATTAATGCATGGTTTCACAGCTCTAGCATCACTTCTTTATAGTCAGCCTATGAACTTTTCAGCCCACCACTCCTGGAAAGAAACAATGCACATGGTTTTCCACAGCTCTAGCATCACTCCTTCTTAGTCAGCCTATGAACTTTTCAGCCCACCACCGTACCTGGAAAGAAACAATGCAGTTTTAATAAGAAGAGTTGAAATTAATGCATACATGGTTTCACAGCTCTAGCATCACTCCTTCTTAGTCAGCCTATGAACTTTTCAGCCCACCACCGTACCTGGAAAGAAACAATGCAGTTTTAATAAGAAGAGTTGAAATTAATGCATACATGGTTTCACAGCTCTAGCATCACTCCCACCGTACCTTCTTAGTCAGCCTATGAACTTTTCAGCCCACCACCGTACCTGGAAAGAAACAATGCAGTTTTTAATAAGAAGAGTTGAAATTAATGCATACATGGTTTCACAGCTCTAGCATCACTCCTTCTTAGTCAGCCTATGAACTTTTCAGCCCACCACCGTACCTGGAAAGAAACAATGCAGTTTTAATAAGAAGAGTTGAAATTAATGCATACATGGTTTCACAGCTCTAGCATCACCCTTCTTAGTCAGCCTATGAACTTTTCAGCCCACCACCGTACCTGGAAAGAAAACAATGCAGTTTTTAATAAGAAGAGTTGAAATTAATGCATACATGGTTTCACAGCTCTAGCATCACTCCTTCTTAGTCAGCCTATGAACTTTTCAGCCCACCACCGTACCTGGAAAGAAACAATGCAGTTTTTAATAAGAAGAGTTGAAATTAATGCATACATGGTTTCACAGCTCTATCATCTTAGTCCCTATGAACTTTTCAGCCCACCACCGTAGTCAATGCCTATGAATGGTTTTTCAGTCAGCCTATGAACCACCCCCCGTACCTGGAAAGAAACAATGCAGTTTTTAATAAGAAGAGTTGAAATTAATGCATACATGGTTTCACAGCTCTAGCATCACTCCTTCTTAGTCAGCCTATGAACTTTTCAGCCCACCACCGTACCTGGAAAGAAACAATGCAGTTTTTAATAAGAAGAGTTGAAATTAATGCATACATGGTTTCACAGCTCTAGCATCACTCCTTCTTAGTCAGCCTATGAACTTTTCAGCCCACCACCGTACCTGGAAAGAAACAATGCAGTTTTTAATAAGAAGAGTTGAAATTAATGCATACATGGTTTCACAGCTCTAGCATCACTCCTTCTATAGTCAGCCTATGAACTTTTCAGCCCACCACCGTACCTGGAAAGAAACAATGCAGTTTTTTAATAAGAAGAGTTGAAATTAATGCATACATGGTTTCACAGCTCTAGCATCACTCCTTCTTAGTCAGCCTATGAACTTTTTCAGCCCACCACCGTACCTGGAAAGAAACAATGCAGTTTTTTTATAAGAAGAGTTGAAATTAATGCATACATGGTTTCACAGCTCTAGCATCACTCCTTCTTAGTCAGCCTATGAACTTTTCAGCCCACCACCGTACCTGGAAAGAAACAATGCAGTTTTTAATAAGAAGAGTTGAAATTAATGCATACATGGTTTCACAGCTCTAGCATCACTCCTTCTTAGTCAGCCTATGAACTTTTCAGCCCACCACCGTACCTGGAAAAGAAACAATGCAGTTTTAATAAGAAGAGTTGAAATTAATGCATACATGGTTTCACAGCTCTAGCATCACTCCTTCTTAGTCAGCCTATGAACTTTTCAGCCCACCACCGTACCTGGAAAGAAACAATGCAGTTTTTAATAAGAAGAGTTGAAATTAATGCATACATGGTTTCACAGCTCTAGCATCACTCCTTCTTAGTCAGCCTATGAACTTTTTCAGCCCACCACCGTACCTGGAAAGAAACAATGCAGTTTTTAATAAGAAGAGTTGAAATTAATGCATACATGGTTTCACAGCTCTAGCATCACTCCTTCTTAGTCAGCCTATGAACTTTTCAGCCCACCACCGTACCTGGAAAGAAACAATGCAGTTTTTAATAAGAAGAGTTGAAATTAATGCATACATGGTTTCACAGCTCTAGCATCACTCCTTCTTAGTCAGCCTATGAACTTTTCAGCCCACCACCGTACCTGGAAAGAAACAATGCAGTTTTTAATAAGAAGAGTTGAAATTAATGCATACATGGTTTCACAGCTCTAGCATCACTTCCTTCTTAGTCAGCCTATGAACTTTTCAGCCCACCACCGTACCTGGAAAGAAACAATGCAGTTTTTAATAAGAAGAGTTGAAATTAATGCATACATGGTTTCACAGCTCTAGCATCACTCCTTCTTAGTCAGCCTATGAACTTTTCAGCCCACCACCGTACCTGGAAAGAAACAATGCAGTTTTTAATAAGAAGAGTTGAAATTAATGCATACATGGTTTCACAGCTCTAGCATCACCCTTCTTAGTCAGCCTATGAACTTTTTCAGCCCACCACCGTACCTGGAAAGAAACAATGCAGTTTTTAATAAGAAGAGTTGAAATTAATGCATCACTCCTTCTTAGTCAGGTTTTCACCCACCACCGTACTAAAAATTTGTCACTGAAATTAATGCATACATGGTTTCACAGCTCAGCATCATTCTTAACCTTTTTCAGCCCACCACCGTACCTGGAAAGAAACAATGCAGTTTTAATAAGAAGAGTTGAAATTAATGCATACATGGTTTCACAGCTCTAGCATCACTCCTTCTTAGTCAGCCTATGAACTTTTCAGCCCACCACCGTACCTGGAAAGAAACAATGCAGTTTTAATAAGAAGAGTTGAAATTAATGCATACATGGTTTCACAGCTCTAGCATCACTCCTTCTTAGTCAGCCTATGAACTTTTCAGCCCACCACCGTACCTGGAAAGAAACAATGCAGTTTTTAATAAGAAGAGTTGAAATTAATGCATACATGGTTTCACAGCTCTAGCATCACTCCTTCTTAGTCAGCCTATGAACTTTTCAGCCCACCCCCGTACCTGGAAAGAATCAATGCAGTTATTAATAAGAAGAGTTGAAATTAATGCATGGTTTCACAGCTCTAGCATCACTCCTTCTTAGTCAGCCTATGAACTTTTCAGCCCACCACCGTACCTGGAAAGAAACAATGCAGTTTTTAATAAGAAGAGTTGAAATTAATGCATACATGGTTTCACAGCTCTAGCATCACTCCTTCTTAGTCAGCCTATGAACTTTTCAGCCCACCCCGTACCTGGAAAGAAACAATGCAGTTTTTAATAAGAAGAGTTGAAATTAATGCATACATGGTTTCACAGCTCTAGCATCACTCCTTCTTAGTCAGCCTATGAACTTTTTCAGCCCACCCCCGTACCTGGAAAGAAACAATGCAGTTTTTAATAAGAAGAGTTGAAATTAATGCATACATGGTTTCACAGCTCTAGCATCACTTCTTCATAGTCAGCCTATGAACTTTTCAGCCCACCCCCGTACCTGGAAAGAAACAATGCAGTTTTAATAAGAAGAGTTGAAATTAATGCATACATGGTTTCACAGCTCTAGCATCACTCCTTGAACTTTTCAGCCCACCACCGTACCTGAAAGAAACAATGCAGTTTTTAATAGAAGAGTTGAAATTAATGCATACATGGTTTCACAGCCTAGCATCACTCCTTCATAGTCAGCCCGAACTTTTCAGCCCACCACCATACCTGGAAAGAAACAATGCAGTTTTTAATAAGAAGAGTTGAAATTAATGCATACATGGTTTCACAGCTCTAGCATCACTCCTTCATAGTCAGCCTATGAACTTTTCAGCCCACCCCCGTACCTGGAAAGAAACAATGCAGTTTTTAATAAGAAGAGTTGAAATTAATGCATACATGGTTTCACAGCTCTAGCATCACTCCTTCATTAGTCAGCCTATGAACTTTTTCAGCCCACCCCCGTACCTGGAAAGAAACAATGCAGTTTTTAATAAGAAGAGTTGAAATTAATGCATACATGGTTTCACAGCTCTAGCATCACTCCTTCATAGTCAGCCTATGAACTTTTCAGCCCACCCCGTACCTGGAAAGAAACAATGCAGTTTTAATAAGAAGAGTTGAAATTAATGCATACATGGTTTCACAGCTCTAGCATCACTCCTTCATAGTCAGCCTATGAACTTTTCAGCCCACCCCGTACCTGGAAAGAAACAATGCAGTTTTTAATAAGAAGAGTTGAAATTAATGCATACATGGTTTCACAGCTCTAGCATCACTCCTTTTTATAGTCAGCCTATGAACTTTCAGCCCACCCCCGTACCTGGAAAGAAACAATGCAGTTTTTAATAAGAAGAGTTGAAATTAATGCATACATGGTTTCACAGCTCTAGCATCACTCCTTCATAGTCAGCCTATGAACTTTTCAGCCCACCCCGTACCTGGAAAGAAACAATGCAGTTTTAATAAGAAGAGTTGAAATTAATGCATATGGTTTCACAGCTCTAGCATCACTCCTTTCGTAGTCAGCCTATGAACTTTTCAGCCCACCACCGTACCTGGAAAGAAACAATGCAGTTTTTAATAAGAAGAGTTGAAATTAATGCATACATGGTTTCACAGCTCTAGCATCACTCCTTCTTAGTCAGCCTATGAACTTTTCAGCCCACCCCGTACCTGGAAAAGAAACAATGCAGTTTTTAATAAGAAGAGTTGAAATTAATGCATACATGGTTTCACAGCTCTAGCATCACTCCTTCATAGTCAGCCTATGAACTTTTCAGCCCACCACCGTACCTGGAAAGAAACAATGCAGTTTTTAATAAGAAGAGTTGAAATTAATGCATACATGGTTTCACAGCTCTAGCATCACTTCTAGTCAGCCTATGAACTTTTCAGCCCACCACCGTACCTGGAAAGAAACAATGCAGTTTTTAATAAGAAGAGTTGAAATTAATGCATACATGGTTTCCAGCTCTAGCATCACTCCTTCTAGTCAGCCTGGAACTTTTTTCAGCCCACCCCCGTACCTGGAAAGAAACAATGCAGTTTTTAATAAGAAGAGTTGAAATTAATGCATACATGGTTTCACAGCTCTGATCAGCCCACCACTTCTTAGTCAGCCTGGTTTCATGAACTTTTCAGCCCACCACCGTACCTGGAAAGAAACAATGCAGTTTTTAATAAGAAGAGTTGAAATTAATGCATACATGGTTTCACAGCTCTAGCATCACTCCTTCTTAGTCAGCCTATGAACTTTTCAGCCCACCCCCGTACCTGGAAAGAAACAATGCAGTTTTTAATAAGAAGAGTTGAAATTAATGCATACATGGTTTCACAGCTCTAGCATCACTCCTTCTTAGTCAGCCTATGAACTTTCAGCCCACCCCCACCTGGAAAAGAAACAATGCAGTTTTTAATAAGAAGAGTTGAAATTAATGCATACATGGTTTCACAGCTCTAGCATCACTCCTTCTTAGTCAGCCTATGAACTTTTCAGCCCACCCCCGTACCTGGAAAGAAACAATGCAGTTTTTAATAAGAAGAGTTGAAATTAATGCATACATGGTTTCACAGCTCTAGCATCACTCCTTCTTAGTCAGCCTAAAGAAACAATGCAACTTTTTCAGCCTAGCACCGTACCTGAACTTTTCAGAAACCTGGAAAGAAACAATGCAGTTTTTAATAAGAAGAGTTGAAATTAATGCATACATGGTTTCACAGCTCTAGCATCACTCCTTCTTAGTCAGCCTATGAACTTTTCAGCCCACCACCGTACCTGGAAAGAAACAATGCAGTTTTTAATAAGAAGAGTTGAAATTAATGCATACATGGTTTCACAGCTCTAGCATCACTCCTTCTTAGTCAGCCTATGAACTTTTCAGCCCACCACCGTACCTGGAAAAAGAAACAATGCAGTTTTTAATAAGAAGAGTTGAAATTAATGCATACATGGTTTCACAGCTCTAGCATCACTCCTTCTTAGTCAGCCTATGAACTTTTCAGCCCACCACCGTACCTGGAAAGAAACAATGCAGTTTTTAATAAGAAGAGTTGAAATTAATGCATACATGGTTTCACAGCTCTAGCATCACTCCTTCTTAGTCAGCCTATGAACTTTTCAGCCCACCACCGTACCTGGAAAGAAACAATGCAGTTTTTAATAAGAAGAGTTGAAATTAATGCATACATGGTTTCACAGCTCTAGCATCACTCCTTCTTAGTCAGCCTATGAACTTTTCAGCCCACCCCCGTACCTGGAAAGAAACAATGCAGTTTTTAATAAGAAGAGTTGAAATTAATGCATACATGGTTTCACAGCTCTAGCATCACTCCTTCTTAGTCAGCCTATGAACTTTTCAGCCCACCACCGTACCTGGAAAGAAACAATGCAGTTTTTAATAAGAAGAGTTGAAATTAATGCATACATGTTTCACAGCTCTAGCATCACTCCTTCTTAGTCAGCCTATGAACTTTTCAGCCCACCACCGTACCTGGAAAGAAACAATGCAGTTTTTAATAAGAAGAGTTGAAATTAATGCATACATGGTTTCACAGCTCTAGCATCACTCCTTCTTAGTCAGCCTATGAACTTTTCAGCCCACCACCGTACCTGGAAAGAAACAATGCAGTTTTTAATAAGAAGAGTTGAAATTAATGCATACATGGTTTCACAGCTCTAGCATCACTCCTTCTTAGTCAGCCTATGAACTTTTCAGCCCACCACCGTACCTGGAAAGAAACAATGCAGTTTTTAATAAGAAGAGTTGAAATTAATGCATACATGGTTTCACAGCTCTAGCATCACTCCTTCTTAGTCAGCCTATGAACTTTTCAGCCCACCCCCGTACCTGGAAAGAAACAATGCAGTTTTTAATAAGAAGAGTTGAAATTAATGCATACATGGTTTCACAGCTCTAGCATCACTCCTTCTTAGTCAGCCTATGAACTTTTCAGCCCACCCCCGTACCTGGAAAGAAACAATGCAGTTTTTAATAAGAAGAGTTGAAATTAATGCATACATGGTTTCACAGCTCTAGCATCACTCCTTCTTAGTCAGCCTATGAACTTTTCAGCCCACCCCCGTACCTGGAAAGAAACAATGCAGTTTTTAATAAGAAGAGTTGAAATTAATGCATACATGGTTTCACAGCTCTAGCATCACTCCTTCTTAGTCAGCCTATGAACTTTTCAGCCCACCACCGTACCTGGAAAGAAACTGGAAGAGTTGAAATTAATGCATACATGGTTTCACAGCTCTAGCATCACTCCTTCTTAGTCAATGAACTTTTCAGCCCACCACCGTACCTGGAAAGAAACAATGCAGTTTTTAAGAAGAGTTGAAATTAATGCATACATGGTTTCATCAGCATCCTTTCTTAGTCAGCCTATGAACTTTTCAGCCCACCCCCGTACCTGGAAAGAAACAATGCAGTTTTTAATAAGAAGAGTTGAAATTAATGCATACATGGTTTCACAGAACTCTAGCATCACTCCTTCTTAGTCAATGCCTATGAACTTTTCAGCCCACCACCGTACCTGGAAAGAAACAATGCAGTTTTTAATAAGAAGAGTTGAAATTAATGCATACATGGTTTCACAGCTCTAGCATCACTCCTTCTTAGTCAGCCTATGAACTTTTCAGCCCACCCCCGTACCTGGAAAGAAACAATGCAGTTTTTAATAAGAAGAGTTGAAATTAATGCATACATGGTTTCACAGCTCTAGCATCACTCCTTCTTAGTCAGCCTATGAACTTTTCAGCCCACCCCCGTACCTGGAAAGAAACAATGCAGTTTTAATAAGAAGAGTTGAAATTAATGCATACATGGTTTCACAGCTCTAGCATCACTCCTTCTTAGTCAGCCTATGAACTTTTTAATAAGAGCCCACCCCCATCACTCCTTTATACCTGGAAAGAAACAATGCAGTTTTTAATAAGAAGAGTTGAAATTAATGCATACATGGTTTCACAGCTCTAGCATCACTCCTTCATAGTCAGCCTATGAACTTTTCAGCCCACCCCCGTACCTGGAAAGAAACAATGCAGTTTTTAATAAGAAGAGTTGAAATTAATGCATACATGGTTTCACAGCTCTAGCATCACTCCTTTATAGTCAGCCTATGAACTTTTCAGCCCACCCCGTACCTGGAAAGAAACAATGCAGTTTTTAATAAGAAGAGTTGAAATTAATGCATACATGGTTTCACAGCTCTAGCATCACTCCTTTATAGTCAGCCTATGAACTTTTCAGCCCACCCCCGTACCTGGAAAGAAACAATGCAGTTTTTAATAAGAAGAGTTGAAATTAATGCATACATGGTTTCACAGCTCTAGCATCACTCCTTCATAGTCAGCCTATGAACTTTTCAGCCCACCCCCGTACCTGGAAAGAAACAATGCAGTTTTTAATAAGAAGTGTTGAAATTAATGCATACATGGTTTCACAGCTCTAGCATCACTCCTTCTTAGTCAGCCTATGAACTTTTCAGCCCACCCCCGTACCTGGAAAGAAACAATGCAGTTTTTAATAAGAAGAGTTGAAATTAATGCATACATGGTTTCAGTCAGCTCTAGCATCACTCCTTTTTATAGTCAAATTAATGCCTATGAACTTTTATAGTCAGCCCACCCCCACCCCTGTACCTGGAAAGAAACAATGCAGTTTTTAATAAGAAGAGTTGAAATTAATGCATACATGGTTTCACAGCTCTAGCATCACTTCTTCGTAGTCAGCCTATGAACTTTTCAGCCCACCCCGTACCTGGAAAGAAACAATGCAGTTTTTAATAAGAAGTGTTGAAATTAATGCATACATGGTTTCACAGCTCTAGCATCACTCCTTCATAGTCAGCCTATGAACTTTTCAGCCCACCCCCCGTACCTGGAAAGAAACAATGCAGAAAAGAAGAGTTGAAATTAATGCAATGCAGTTTTTAATAAGAAGAGTTGAAATTTTTTAATGCATTGAAATTAATGCATGGTTTCACAGCTCTAGCATCACTCCTTCATAGTCAGCCTATGAACTTTTCAGCCCACCCCGTACCTGGAAAGAAACAATGCAGTTTTTAATAAGAAGAGTTGAAATTAATGCATACATGGTTTCACAGCTCTAGCATCACTCCTTCATAGTCAGCCTATGAACTTTTCAGCCCACCCCCGTACCTGGAAAGAAACAATGCAGTTTTTAATAAGAAGTGTTGAAATTAATGCATACATGTTTTCACAGCTCTAGCATCACTCCTTTATAGTCAGCCTATGAACTTTTCAGCCCACCCCCGTACCTGGAAAGAAACAATGCAGTTTTTAATAAGAAGAGTTGAAATTAATGCATACATGGTTTCACAGCTCTAGCATCACCCTTTATAGTCAGCCTATGAACTTTTCAGCCCACCCCGTACCTGGAAAGAAACAATGCAGTTTTTTAATAAGAAGAGTTGAAATTAATGCATACATGGTTTCACAGCTCTAGCATCACTTCTTCTTTTTGATAGTCAGCCTTGAAATGAACTTTTCAGCCCATGAACCCCCTGGAAAGAAACAATTTTTAATAAGAAGAGTTGAAATTATGCATACATGAACACAGCTGATCACTCCTTTTCAGTACCTGGAAAGAAACAATGCAGTTTTTAATAAGAAGAGTTGAAATTAATGCATACATGGTTTCACAGCTCTAGCATCACTTCTTCGTAGTCAGCCTATGAACTTTTCAGCCCACCCCGTACCTGGAAAGAAACAATGCAGTTTTTAATAAGAAGAGTTGAAATTAATGCATACATGGTTTCACAGCTCTAGCATCACTCCTTCATAGTCAGCCTATGAACTTTTCAGCCCACCCCGTACCTGAAAGAAACAATGCAGTTTTTAATAAGAAGAGTTGAAATTAATGCATACATGGTTTCCAGCTCTAGCATCACTCCTTCATAGTCAGCCTATGAACTTTTCAGCCCACCCCGTACCTGGAAAGAAACAATGCAGTTTTTAATAAGAAGTGTTGAAATTAATGCATACATGGTTTCACAGCTCTAGCATCACTCCTTCTTAGTCAGCCTATGAACTTTTCAGCCCACCCCCGTACCTGGAAAGAAACAATGCAGTTTTTAATAAGAAGAGTTGAAATTAATGCATACATGGTTTCACAGCTCTAGCATCACTTCTTCGTAGTCATCCTATGGACATTTCAGCCCACCCACGTACCTGGAACAAATAATGCAGTTATTAATAAGAAGAGTTGAAATTAATGCATACCTGGTTTCACAGCTCTAGCGTCACTCCTTCATAGTCATCCTATGAAGTTTACTCCCGACTCTATTATTTTCGAGATATTCAAATTGGTTAAATAGTTTTCCAGACAGATCTCGTCTATAAAATATTTTTCAGATAAATTTCCTTTTCTTATTTCGTCTACCACCACTGCCCCTCTCCCCACTCCGAACCAGAATTAGATTTAATGTGTAAAAATAAGTGTGGCAATCATCTGTTGTCTAGCCACATATCGATTAGATCATATTAGGATGTCGATGCTTCAGCGCCAGGGGTTGGTATCGGTTCTTCGGAGTTCTCAAGTAACGACAAGGCATTTTGCACCACCCACTGATATGATAGAAAGGTCGTAAGGTTTATATATATATATATATATATATATATATATATATATATATATATATATATATATATATATATATATATATATATATATATAGAACTTTTGGGTTTGAATACTGTTACTAAAGAACAGCACGAACTAAGTGTCGGAAATCTTTTTAATGTGTCTGCTATAAAACTTATATTATGCATACTTGGATCTTGACTTGATTGACCTTTCTCCTACATTGACATGGAAGGTAATTATGAGAGAGTGATTTTATTTGCAGATGTAGGTTAATCAGTAAGTTCAGTTCCTTACGAAGAAAACAAAATGTCTTCCTTCTTTGTCAATTTGCTTCCCTAACAGTTCTCTGTTTATTATTTTCACTGAGCAGTTTGCAGTGAAATTTTCAAATTAAAAATTCACATTGTAATTATTCCAGTCTACAAAATTAATCACCTCACACACTTGTTCCTTAATCACCATAAAATATTTGATTTCTTAAAGATTTAGCGGCAGGGTGAAACAGATTCGTGACTTTCTCAAGGGCATCATTTCGAAAGTTAAATATATACGTCCTAGGTTTTTCAATTTCATCTTCGCTATTATTTCCCGAATCATCTCGCGTTTTGACAATGAAATATATATATATATATATATATATATATATATATATGAGTTGAAATTAATGCATACATGATTTCAGAGCTCTAGCATCACTTCTTCGCATTATATATATAATTTTTTGATACGCCCTGACGAGTGGACGGAGGGTTCATCTAAGAAACTCTGAAGTCGGAATGCTGAAGATAATAGCGACCATGAGTTAAATGACAAAACTTTTACTAGTATTAATTATATATATATATATATATATATATATATATATATATATATATATATCAGGTCATCCCATGTTCTGTCCGAATTTTTAATAAAGAAAACAAGTGACCAAATATTACATTTAATTACAGATTCAATCAACAATGTATTTTCCCTGATTATCTATGACTTCCTTCCATCTATTAACAAGCTTACTAATCCCATTACTGTAAAATTCTTTTGGCTTTGATTCGAAGAACTCACAAATGTCAGTTTTAACCTCTTCCTTTGTTACAAAAGCTGTTTCTTCCAAATGATTCTGTAAGCTACGAAACAAATGGTAGTCTGAAGGAGCAAGATCGGGAGAATAAGGTGGATGAGAAATTTTCTCCCAACCAAGTTCTTCGATCTTTTGTGACGTGATTCTTGCTGTGTTGGGTCGCGCATTGTCCTGATGAAACATCACTTCCTTTCGATTCACGAGAGCAGGTCTTTTTTCCTCAAAGCTTGGTTCAAACGTTCTAATTGCTGATAGTATATTTGAGCTTTAATCGTTGCATTAGGTGGTAAAAATTCAAAGTGGATTATTCCTTCGCAATCCCACCAGATTGAATGAAGAACCTTTTGCCCATGAAGTTCCCTTCTCGGCTGTGGCTGGGGTCCTTCCCCTTTACCAAGCCATTGTCTACGACGCTTAACATTTCGATAAAAGATTCATTTTTCGTCGCCAGTCACAAGTCTATCCAAAAAAGTTGAAACAAGTTGGCGAGAATGGAGAGAAGAGCAGATGTCAACTCGGGATTTGAGGTTGTTTTCAGACAATTCATGAGGCACACATTTTCCAAGTTTAAGAACTTTTCCAAGTTGTTGAAGATGACGATGAACAGTTGTATGGTTTGAACTGAGAACCACTGCCTCAACTGATAAAGCAGGATTTTCTTCAAGGACTGCTTCAAGAAGCTTTTCATCAAACTCAACTGGACGTCCGGTTCGATCGTAATCTTCAAGGGTGAAATCTGCACCTCTGAATTTTGCAAACCATCTTCCGCAAGTTCTTTCATTCACACATTCCTCTCCATAAACTGAGTGAATGTTTCTAGCCACTTCGGCTGCTGAGTTTCCTTTCTTTCATAAAGCATTATGTGCCTCAAATGACTCTTGGGTACTTCCATGTTAGCAAGGTTTTAATCAAACAAAATTTAATTTTATTGTTCTCTGAAATAAAATTTGATATTTTGATTATTTATGCAGGTCGGTAAATGTTATTTAATACTGTTTATTATAAACAGAGCACTTACTAAAATACTTGTATCTATAAAAAAGAATGTTAAACATAAAAATGTCTTTAAATATAAATATATATACGCACACTGGGTGAAACAGCAGAATTGTCCAAAAAAGCTCCGAACCGTTGTATCTTAAAAATAATTACAGATATCTAACAGGAATTTTCCGAGGTTTTTATAACACTGTTGGACTCTACTTTGAGCAATAAAAATGTATAATTACTCTCCATGATTAACAGAAGAATCTTGATGTAATCGATGATGGACGAAAATACGTGTTCATCAATAATTAATCAAAAGTAAGGTTCGGAAGTACATGAAACATTTAACTAAAGTTCATATATATATATATATATATATATATATATATATATATATTATTCCATGATAATTTTTCAACTTATTCAAGGTGATCTTCGCCCTATCTTATCTTCTAACTTTCTGTTCTGAAGTAACAAGATGCCCTAAACGTTTCACATGCGATTTCATTTTCAAGTCTTATTTTCACTGCTCTTTGAACTGTCATAGCAGAAACTCCTCTTTGACGTGCCAAACGTCTTATGAATTGAGTTGGATCTTTTCTAATTGATCTCTTTAGCTCTAAGTTGAAATGATGATCCCTCTTGCTGTTGTGATCTCCTGATACAGTTTTTCCTCTCTACTGTTCCCTTTTTTTAACTTATTCACCGTTCTCTTGATGGTTTTTGAATGTTCTTTGAAGATGGAAGCCAAAGTATGAATATTGGTATCATTACTGAAGGCCTGAATGATCTTTTCCTCTCACCATTGCTCAGTTGGGAAGACAGTGGATTTGACTCAAAACGATTTTAACCTGTTCCATTTCTATCTGAATAACTCAAAGATTTTTTCAGTGATTCTTACGGCACATGGTGTGAAGATAGCTGAACATTTTATCTGAAAACCTGGAAAAAAGAAACTCAGTTTAGTGGTTTTTCAGATATTAAACATTTTGTGGGATGGACAATTATGAAGTTACACGATTTGGACAATTTTGCTGTTACAAAACTGTACACCCGGTATATATATATATATATTACTTAATATGAATTACTTAATTATCGTTATTTCAAATCCTCTTAATTATTTCTCTCTGTATATCCTTGCTTGAACCGGCTTCTAATGCTCTGGAGTGGACGGCTTGGGGGTAGTAGTCGTGGCTTGTGGGGGTACAGTCCTATGAGTAAAGAGAAACTCGGATGAATTCCACCACAGAATATGTGATCGAGCGGTGCTATATCGAGTCTAATTCGTTACCTCTTCGTCACCGAGGCCCTTTGGTACAGTTGGTATGACGTTTGCATAATAACCTAACTGTCCGGGTTTCAATTCTCGGTAGTGGATGCCAAATATAAAGTCCCAAATATAGAACGAAACATCCGTCCAGTGCTTTCTGCATTCTGTTGAGGTTTCTTCTAGACTCGATGAATTACTTAATTATGATTATTTCAAATCCTCCTAATTATATATGATTTCATTTGACTGACAGTAAATATCAAGTTGTTCAGCTCTAAAGCTTAAAAATAACAAGATATATATTTATGCATAGACACACGGGCATAAATAGATAGATATGAATAGACTGAGATAGAGAGATAGATAGATATGAATAGATTGAGATAGAGAGATAGATAGATATGAATAGATTGAGATAGAGAGATAGATAGATATGAATAGAGTGAGACAGATATTCTTATATAGATAGATAGATAGATAGATAGATATGAGCAGACATAGATAGATAGATAGATAGATAGATAGAATTAAACCTCTAAAATATTAATTAGATTCACACACACATACATCAGTCCATATACACACACATATATACTAATATGCTAACAGTCATAGTACGTAAAAGTCATAGTATAATAGTTCATTGAAGTGATGGAAATAGCCAGACGTATATCAATTGTGCTCTGACGTATGTCGTGTCAACTCGGTAGCTCATGGCAAACCATCGTGAACTATTGGAGTGAGGCGGGGGTGGGGGACTGGAGTGAAAGACATTTGTGGGAAGATTTGACCTACAGTATGACATGTGTACCGGCTATCCGTAAATGATAGGCAATTCCGGTCGCCACAGACAGCATTGGGGGCCGACTACAGGTCGTTAATGAGTGTAAGCAGAGGCGTCAGATTAAAATTGTCTGCAACAACAGGCAAGCTAAATGACACCCACATTCAATGCAGCAGGTGATTCCATAATGGTGTGGGTTGAGTTCATTCAGCATGACTTGGGACAGATGGTTCGTCTTAGCAAATGACTGAGTGGAACGACCGGCGCGTACTACACTCGAACACAAATAACAAGCCTGATTGGGAGCCTTGAGCAGTGCTTTATGACCCTCACTGTCTTACCAAAATTTGCTTTTTTTTCTACTTATATTTTATACGTTACAAATTAATCTAAGCACAACTATTAAAGGATGAAAAATTTTCGCGGTTTTTGACGTTATTCTGGGTCCCTTTTTTTTTCGTCCAAATACGTGAATTTGTTTTGCTTATGCTAAGTCTTGAAAAAACACTATATAAAATTCGCTATTTTTATCCATAATGTTCCACGTGTTAAATTATTCAACTTTTTAACAAGAAAAACCGTTCTGTGTATAACGATAAACTACATCCGCCATTTTGACGAGCGTGGAATTACCTCTTAATTGATGTTGTTCCCAAGTCCACTCTGACCTGTTATGGGCAAATAGTGAAAGTCCAAACTGAGGTCAAAGCATGAAAATATGAAAATACATTGCAAAAACTTACAAGCGATATATTTTCACAAACATTACCAGCAATACATTTTTTTGAAGAAAAAAATTACCAAAGTTCACAAGAAAACAAAATTTCGGCATTAAATGACCCATAAGGTGTTGATGTGCCGTTAAACAAACAAATCAAACTAAACCTCAAAAAAATCTCAAATTGATGTTAAAAATTGGCGCAAAACATTGTTGATTTATTTAAGGTAGAAGGATCAATTTATGACATGTCTCTAATTTGTATTTCAGTAACCTCGAGCGTCAAACTTTATCAAAAGGGAATGTGTCAAAGCCAAACCAGTTGAAAAGAACGATTATTATCCAAACGTGATAAAATTAATAATATATTCAACATTTACACAAAATTTGGAAAAGAATTAAAAAACAGAATTGTGTCGCTATGATTCGCTCAAAATTAATTATATTGTTGCTTTTCATTCTCTCCCGAGAACTCGATAAGTTTTGAAATCCGTGACTTTGTTTTGTTCATGTTAAATCTCGAAAAAAAAAACAACTACATAAAATTCAGTATTTTTACCTATAATGTTAAATGTGTCAAAATTATTCAAATTATTAAACAAGAAAAATTTCGAGTTGTTATTAGAAATTACCGTAAAACATTTTTGATTTGTTTAACATGATCTATTATGACATGTCTCTAATTTGTATTTAGATACATTGTATTTATTTTCAATTTTTCGAGTTGAATTATTCACCTATATTGCATATGATTCATTTGTTTACATCAGCGCTTCTTAAACTATGCATTGGAACTATCTAAATTGATCAACGCTCACTTAGTATCGACTTTTTGGATCAAGCGTACCAAATGTAGATTTTCCTGGATAGTCCGGTCCATCACAGTATGTCTGAAGTCAGGGCCGGTGCGTATTACATCCGAACCCTCCGGTGGGAGCGGTCCAAGATTGATTGGCCGGGGATGGGGGGGTAGAAAGTGCATTGTGACCCTCGTTATCTTATCAACATTAGCTTTATTTCTACCTATATTTATATACGTTACAAATTAAATTAAATACAATTGGCTATTAAAGGATTAAAAATTTTCGCGGATTTGGACGTCATTCCGGGGTCATTTTTGTCCAAATCCGTGACTTTGTTTTGCTCATTTTAAATCTCGGGGAAAAAAAAATATATAAAATTCAGTATTTTTACCTATAATATGTTAAATTATTCAAATTACTAAACAAGAAAAATCTCGAGTTGATGTTACCTCAATCCTCTCCATGGTTAACACTAGCATGCTCGGTCGCTATAGCACACAGGGATAACTATTTTCGGGTATACCAGCATGAGAGCTCCGGTCACAATAGGCACCTATTCGTTGCTACTCGTAATAAATGTAAGCGACTCTTCGAAGGAGCCAAGTCCCTGTTTGCCGAGAGAATGAGACACCCTATAGCCCCCAACAACTTTAGATCTCGTGATTACTGTAATAGTGATAAGTGCAAGGCCTCTATTTCCCCCCTCGTCAATCAATTTGAGGTGTTATAATCCTCTGCAGATAAAGTTGAATGCTTTGCCCGTAAATTTTCCTGAAACTCTACTCTTGACTCATCTGGAGTATCCCTGTTTAACTTACTCCTTAGAACCGATTCTCTGCTGAGTGATATGCATATAACCCCTTCCATGGTTTCTGCTATCGTCTCTAACTTAGATCCCCACAAAGCATATGGACTCGATGGCATCCCTGTAATAGTCATTAAGAAGTGTGCTCCGAAATTGGCCCCTGTTTTCTCTAAACTTTATAATGAATTCCTCGATGCCTTTACTGCCTGCTAGAAGTCCTCATCTGTTTTTCCTTTTTTTAAGAACTCTAGTGAACAGTCCGACCTTTCTAGCTACCTCTTTTTACGGCGAAGCATGGGCTGTAGCATTGTACATCTTGAAAGCCTTTGACAGAGTTTGGCATACAGGTCTTCTCGACAAGCTGGAAAGTTACGGTGTCCCCGGACACATTTTTGAACTGATTCAATCTTTCTTATCAAATTGTAAAATGAAAGTTATCCTGAACGGCTACTCGTCTAAATCGTTTCGCATTAACGCGGGTGTCCCCAAGGGCTCCACCGTTGGTCCTACTCAGATTTTAATTTTCATTAATGAACTTCCCGGTGGTATCAGCTCTCAACTTGGTATCTACGTTGATGGCACAATCATTTACACTTGTCTCGATAGTAAGGCTGATCAGTCCGACAAGATCAAAATGGCAGCCGATGTCCAAAACGTCCTAAAGTCCGTTGTTAACTGGGGCAAAAGATGGCTTATTAATTTTAACGCTTCCCTAACTAAACTTCTCCCCATTAATCACCTGATAAATCCCTCTCTGCCTTCCATCAGCATGGCTGATGCTAACCTCAAGGAAAGTGATTCGTTGTGTCTTCTCGGGCTAACGTTCTCAGCTGAGATGAACTGGAAAGATTATATTGAATCCATTGCTAGGTATGCTGTTAAGAAAATCGATTCACTATGTCGGGAGAGACAATTTTTCGCACCAGAATCTATCTTACATATCTATATGTCTACCATTCATCCATGCTTAGAATATGGCTACCACATATGGACCGGTGACCCGGCTATTTACCTTGAGCTCCTTATTAGCCCTGATCTGGTGGCTCGGTTTCTGTCCTATTCCCACTGCCGTAAGGTTGCCTCTCTGTGTCTTTTCTGTAAATACTTTCATGGCACTTGTTCGGATGAGCTCTTCGCTATTGTAAATATGGGGACTAGTTAGTATTTTCATAGAGACAAAGAGATATTATGGTGGCTGTAGTAAGAAAGGTATGTATGAATGTGTTGTTTTGGTGTAAGGAATATTGTTCGTACGATTGGGTCAGTGTTTGCGGCTAGCTAAGTTATAGCTAAGACAGAAGAAGACCATCCTTTCCCCAATCCCCTTTTCGGCCTTGTGCCACATTTCTGTAGAAAACAGAATAAATATCGCTCTTCGCTATGGTACCTAGACTTTATGCGCAGTACTAGATTGGTGTCGAGATCTCATCAAATTACAGTTGAGCTGGCTAGATGTAGCCGTGAGTTCTATGGTAACAGTTTCTTTTCTCGTACTTCTTGCTTGTGGAACACCCTTCTAGCTCCATGCTTTCCAGCCAACTTTAATCTGCCAAAATTTAAATGCAATGTCAATCACTGTCTACTCACTTCCTGATTACTCTTTTCTCTTTCCGCTCATTATAAATGTTGCTTTTCGTAATACTTCCACACTATTTACCTCCTTGTGTTTTAGTATCTTTACTGTCTTATTGTTATAGTGTAACACACCTATTCTATAGTTAATAGACTCTCCCACCTATAATAAGTAGGAGTAGTAGTAGTAACGACTTAGTCGCTCAGTCGCTGAGTCGGTCGGTCAGTCAGTCGATGCCGGACGACCGTTAGTCGGATACTAAAGTATCAGTGACTACAACTAGATTTCTCTGCGTTATACTTATTATATGAAATTCCTAACGTTTTGTACGTCGAACCTATTTTAGGACCGACTTAGTACGAATACAAGCCTCCACTGTGAAATCACTCTACAAGACTTATAAAGGGTGATACCGATTAAAATACACACACATACACACACACACACACACACATATATATATATATGCGAAGTAAATTGTAAATGTATGTATGGACATATATATATATATATATATATATATATATATATATATATAAGTGAATATTGAAGTCAACACCCAGTGGCGAGAGTCTATTTCATGCTCAATGCAATTGGCAGGTGTGACGAATGGTCTGACGATTGCGTTAACTTGACTGTCAACTAGTCTAAGCGAAAGGCAACTTTTTCAGAAGGACAAGTTCTAAAATCCCGGAGAAGACGGCGACAAACTAACGTACTATCTTTCCCAAGAAATCATGGATAAGAATGAAACGAAATCTGTGGAGAGTCGTGATCACCTACGTCCTAAAGTGTCATGACATACACAAAAAAATAAAATAGCATGATAGATTAAACCCTTTAGCCTTAGTTGGCAACCGGTCTAGGAGAACATTCTGAATTCAAAACTGTGAAAAAGGCAACGAGAAGCCAATCAGTTCCCAGATCTTAAAGACGAGGATGTTGCAAAGGGCTATGACCAACTGCAGCTGAAGAACGACCATTTCTAATTTATTTGTTTCGTTAATCTAAGGCTTATAAAATTTGGAATACCTGTAACTTTGCATGCGTCTTGACTTACACATCTGAAACTCTCTCTAGTGGCTTGCGTCTGTTTAGGCATATATGTGTTCACTAAGAGACTTTAGGTAACAGAAATGTGGTTCTATAGCAGGATGTTGAGGATACCATGGGCCGAACATATGAGTAACAGGTTTTCGGAAACAAAAAAGAAACTTATATTTAACATCAGGAAGGGACAGTTGAAATTTCTGGTGCAGGTACCGAGGAAGGAGGGCTTGGAAAATCTGATACTCAGAGGATAAATAGAGGAAATCAGCGCGTGACATACTAGATGAGCTTGAGGAAATGGATGGCAGACTAGGGTTTGGGAGATATGACAAAAAGACAAAACTACAAGGGACAGGAAAATGTGGAGAGCCATGATCGCCTACGCCCTGAAGGAACACGACACATAAAAAAAAGTGCAGGGAACACGAAAGTTGTCGAGAGTGTGTTCAAAACCCAGCAAGTACTAAAATATCGCATTGTGCCAATATCAAACGTAAATATCATATTGCACATCCAATATTGAGATTTTGTTAGGATGAGGAGGGAGCAGTTAAAAATTCAAATTTTAACTGAAAAAAATTAATGATTTTAAAAGTTTTTAATTTATATTGAGTTTAAAGTAAGGCAAAACTTTATGAAATTAAAATAAAATTGTTTACATTCAGTTTAAAATATCTTCAAAATTTTGAATTGAGGAAATCAATTTCATTTCTTCAAAATGCCAAGGAATCATAGTTAAAGTTAGAGGTTTCGTGACATAAGGTTTTGAAGTTCCGCAGAGTTTGTAATTTGAAGAACTCAATTTAAGTAAATGCTCTGTTTATAATAAACAGTATTAACAACATTTACCTAAATATAGTAATTTAACCTAGCAAACCAAAAGCTTCCTCTGTAGCTTAATGGTATAGCACGTGAGGCTCTATGACGGTTGCGTGTAGAATACAGTTTTGATTCCTGTCGGAGGACATATATTTTCTTTGAGATTTCTCGGACATTCAGGCTGGTAAATGTTGTTAATACTGTTTATTACAAACATAGAATTTACTTAAATATTTGTCTCTATAAAAATAACATATAAACAAAAAATATATCAAAATAATTGTCGAACTTAATCCATAATATATATATATATATATATATATAT
The DNA here is from genome assembly GCA_903632075.3 of Acanthosepion pharaonis. NCBI lineage: Eukaryota > Metazoa > Mollusca > Cephalopoda > Sepiida > Sepiidae > Acanthosepion > Acanthosepion pharaonis. Next base: position 148,991 of record CAHIKZ030005635.1, on the reverse strand, counting down.
ATATATATATATATATATATATATATATATATATATATGAAATGGATTAGATTCAAAATTTTAATATCTTTTTGTTTATACGTGATTTTTATAGATACAAATATTTAAATATATATATATATATATATATATATATATATATATAATGAAAAACAGACCACTTTAAGGTACCATTACAATAATTTATTTCACCAGAGTCACCAAGGACGCCGGATCATCAGGTATATATATATATATATATATATATATATATATATATATATATATATATATATATATAAGAGGTTATAGTAGTTCCACCGAGAGAAAAGTGTGTATATTAAAAGAAGAGAGAAACCACAAACGTTTTTTTTTGGTTGTAGTGTGAATTTTAAAAAAATATTATGCTTTATTTTCTATGATTTTGCTACACGTGTTTCCGGTCTCGCGACCGTCATCAGGCAAAGGGTGGAGATTTCCACATATTATTAAAAATAATTCATTTTTTCCTTTATGTTTTTCGATGTTAAATATTCTCGATATGAAACATTTTCTTTTTTGTGTTAGTGATCCAAACGTCTTTCTTGAACTGGCAGGGAAAATTTCTGCGTGAAGGGTTATAAAACAATTAAGATTAGTTCGAGAAATGATGGAGTAGTTATCGGCATGCTTATCTTTTAATGACCCCTGTGTGTTCTTAGATCTATTTCTATTTTCGTGTGCTTTTGTCAGCATGCGCGTATATATGTGTATATCCCCTCTCCATACATACACACTGTCTCATTACGAGGAATCAGTGAACATATCTGTCCACCCACAATTTAAAAAAATTGAATTCGCCATTTATGCACTAATCTATTACTAACAAAGCACAAGCTTAAGTATACACATATCCTCGTATGCTCTTGTGTGTACATATGTATGCCTATATACGCGCACCAATAGATGTATACATATGCGTATAATTATGGTGTTAGGTGTGGGATTGTCATGAAAATAAAAGTTGATTAACGGAGCACTAGAGAACAGATACTTAGACGTCAGACAAATAAAATATCCAAGTCAGAACCGGAAAATAAACAAAATGAACGGCAACGTGTCGACGCCAGAGCCGTTCCTATTTGACCAGCTCGAACAGTGGCCAAAATGGATAAGAAGATTCACTCGCTACAAAACCGTACCGGGCCTCGAAGAAAACCCGGGAGGGTCCAAGTAGACAAAAATTACATACACAATAGGCGATAAAGCTGAGGATATCCTAGCTACCTTTAAACTATCACTGGAAGACTCGGAAAACTTCGACATATTCAAACAGAGACTTAACCACCACTTCATAGCCAGTACTTTATGAACGAGCGATGTTCAATAACCGCTGCTAAACAAGAAGGTGAGTCCATAAATGCTTTTGTGACTGACCTACACGTGTTAGCAAAAACATGCGATTTTAAGGGGCTTGAAGACGATTTTATACGTAGGGATGGCCTACAAAAAAACAAGTTCGAATGCACATCAAGCCATATTGGGCCCATCGAAGAGAAATTACCTGGAAGGAAGGCTTACTAATGTATGAGACACGGATTATTGTCCCCCAGTCGATGAGGCCAGAAATAATTGACAAGATCCACTCAGTTCACCAAGGCATTGAAAGATGCCGGCAACGAGCCCGTCAATCAACCTGATGGCAAGCCAACCAAATAAAAAAACAAGGTATAGAACTGTGAAACCTGTGCCAGGCTGAGACACCAATCAGCCGAACCGTTAATGGTAACTAAACTCCGATCCAGACCCTGGCACACCCTGGATTCTGTTTGAACTAAATAACCAGACCTACTTGGCGGTGGTCGACTACTACTCTAAATATATAGAGTTCACCCAACTAAGTTCAATTACCCCAAAAGAGGTAATAGAAAACCTAAAACAAATATTTGCCAGACATGGAATACCAGTGACCCTGAGAATAAATCCAGGGAGCCAATAAATGGCTAAAGAATTTGCTAATTCCGCAAGAAATTGGAGTTTTCAACACATCACAAATAGCCCTAGATTTTCTCAAAGCAACGGAGCAGCGGAAGCAGCAGTAAAAATTATAAAGAACATACTGAGGAAAGCAAGGAACCCATAAATGTCCTTGCTAGCCCATGTAACTACCCCAGTGGACTGTGGGTACTCTCCCAGCGAACTGATAATGGGGAGGAGATTAAGAACCAATATCCCAATACATCCGAAGCTACTGGCGCTCATTCGAAATAGGGATGAACACAAGAAGGCTCAAAATCAGCACACATACAACCACAAACACGAAGACCACTTTAATCTGGAAGCAGAGTGTGGATTTAGAAGCCCAAACACTCCTAGCCAGGAATGGGCGATAGTTGGAAACACCTTCACTCCACGATCCTACATTGAGGAAACAGACGACAGCAGGGGATACATCCGACGCAACCGCCGACACATTATACCTCCCCGTCTGAGCAGGGCAATAAAAGCAGAAAACCCAGAAAGAATCCAAACCTCAATGACTCATCAACCAACCCGTCCCCCGAGCCACGTAACAATCAGGGCTGGACAAGTATCGAGACCACCCACAAGACTGGACAATTAAAATGAACAAAGTCATCGTCTAAGAAGGGGATATGCTATGGTATCTATCTATCTATCTATCTATCTATCTATCTATCTATCTATCTATCTATCTAATCTGGACGGAGTGTTTCCCCTTTCAACGGGATCTGAATAAAGAAGGCATTCGCCATTTTGATATTTAAACGAAACAGACGTTCTTCATTTACGAACACAACACATATAACCCGAATTTAACGTCATAAGATTAATATCCAGGTTTAATTTTATAAAGTCTCTTCCTTTTAAGGCTAATACCACCCTCCCCTGACAACTGTCTCGTGCCTTTCGTCTGACTGAAACACTGAAATGGATAAATTCTGTATTAGTTTTTCGACGTTATATTTTATTTTATTTATTTATTTATTTATTTATTTATTGTAGCTGTCACAGTTAAATTTCTAATTCCGACACGAACTTAGTCTATACCGGGTTTGAATAAAACTGACGAATTTCGTCGGTTGAAATAAGCCTATTCCCCATATGAGGTAATTTTGGATTTTATTGGTTACTAACTATATATATATATATATATATATATATATATATATATATATATATATATATATATATATAGTAAAGGTAATAAATCGGTTGGTAAATAATCCAAATGGATCTTAGTCATAGAAAATATTATAACTGATTCGCAAAGAAAAAAAAAGAGTTCAATGTATTTATTATTACGCAACAAATAAATTAGTACATAAAAAATCAAAAATTACGTCAAAATAGATTTTTTATCTCCTAATATATATATATATATATACAAGGATAGGATTGGTGTATACGGAATAGATTGCAATAACCAACAAATACTATTCTTAAAAGAGTGCTCAATACAGAGTAGAGCAAATATAATTATTTATTTGAAAATTATAACATAAATATGTTATAAAATCACTATTATTTATTCGAAAATTATATAGTGATTTTATAACATATTTATGTTATAATTTTCGAATAAATGATTATATGTATATATATATATATATATATATATATATATATTGTACAAAAAATAATAATATCAATTATTTAGATAAAAACGTAAATAAACGAAATAAACTTCTCTTGCAAAAAAAATTAAATGCTCATGAAAAAAATTTATAAATAAATAAAAATAGGTCAGATATCTAGAGCCGGATCAAAACGAGGCTAAAAAAAAAAAAAATGTGTAAAATGATTACGGTGTACATCCATGCAGACGGGCGCACATGAGCGCACGGGCAAGATCTGGAGTCAGGATGCTGAATTTTACATCAGTCAGCTAACTGACAAATTTTACTCACATTAATCATATATATATATATATATATATATATATATATATATATAGCTAGAGGCAACCGGGTGTCTAGCTACACGGAGATGAGCTGTGATACAGAGAAATATATATATATATATATATATATATATATATATATATATATATATATATATATATATATATATATATATATATATATATAAAGTGAACATAGAAGCCCTGACGATTGCATCTAGCATGAAATAGGCTGTTGCATCTAAGTGTTGACTTCAATGTTCACTTTTATATTTACACGCGCGCTATCTCTAATATTGAGCACTTTAACCCATAAATATAGCACATCTTAAGACTATATTTCTTCATATATATATATATATATATATATATATGTATATATGTTAGTATACATATATATGTATGTTACATACATACATACATACATATATATATATATATATATATATATATATTTGTGTGTCTGTGTGTCTGTGTGTGTGGTAGCATCAACGTCAACAAAATTAGTTCGATGAAATCCCAAAGGACGAAACGCTTCACACAAAAAAATTTACACTTTTCCACAAATCTTTGCCAAAAAATTGTTCCTGATATATAAAAATTTATATATCGTCATCCAATATATATATATATATATATATATATATATATATATATAGATAGATAGATAGATAGATATATAGATATATACAAAAGTGAACATAGAAGGCCTGACGATTGCATCTAGCATGAAACAGACTGTTGTATCTAAATGTTGACTTCAATGTTCACTTTTATATTTACACGCGCGCTATCTCTAATATTGAGCACTTTATCCCATAAATATAGCACATCTTAAGACTATATTTCTTCATATATATATATATATATATATATATATATATATATATATATATGTTAGTATACATATATATGTATGTTATATATATATATATATATATATATATATATATATATATTTGTGTGTGTCTGTGTGTGTGTGTGTGTGTGTGTGTGTGTGTGTGTCTGTGTGTGTGGTAGCATCAACGTCAACAAAATTAGTTCGATGAAATCCCAAAGGACGAAACGCTTCACAAAAAAAAATTTACACTTTTCCACAAATCTTTCCCAAAAATTGTTCCTGATATATAAAATTTATATATCGTCATCCAATATATATATATATATATATATATATATATATATATATATATATATATATATATAAGAAGAAAGAGAGAGAGAGATGGAGAGTAGTATTTTAAAATCTTATTTTCAATCTTTCCGTTTTTCTTATTTGACTTGTTTACGTTTCAACGCAGTAATCATTTCTGAACAATTGGAGTTCTGTTAACTTTTTCACGCGGCCAACCTGACATGTGCTCCCTTTAAATAACTTCACCTCATCACTATCCTCTTCTTCCCACTCTTTTTTCCGCCTCTTCATCTTCCTTTCTTCTTTTCCTCTCCCTCATTCTTCCCTATTATTATTATTATTATTATTATTACTATATAGTCATTTTTCTAATTCTTGGCGTATTTTCTAGGGCACAACACTCGTCAGTACACGTCCAGTCTATCCTGAGTTATTTTTTCAACATCATGTTATCATTTGAATCAGGAAAGAGAATACTCTTTACTGTACTGGCAATAGTGGAGATGTGCTTAGCATTGGGAAAAGAAAATGTCGAAATAATGTCTATAATATATTCAGCACTGTCTCATAACTGAAGAGGGTCATGAGTAACGTGATGAAAGTACTTCCCGCTCATATTCAGTAATATGGTATGATTGAAAATATGATATGTCTCATATCACTTTACTGACTACGCATGTGTCGCGAAGCACGTGGCCAAGTAGTACACTATATGTTTATGTATCTTTGCCATATGCCTAAGCATCGTTTGTCTTAGGTATGACGATAGCCTACACCCGGCAACAAGGACTCTATCCCTGAGGTTTTGAAGAGCGTGGAACCATCTCTTAATTGTTGTTGCTCCCAGGTCAAGCCTGACTCGGGGGTGGTAGCACCTGTTAAGGTCCCAGCTATTGGCAAATTGTGAACCCTCAAACTAGAGTCAAAACATGAAAATATAAAAATACCTGTCTATATTTCTGAGATAAAGTATTATGTACGCTATTTACATTATTCAGACTATTGTCCTCATCTTTGTTGCCATATTTATTACATCGTTTCGGCCTTTTTAGTATCTGTCTATATTTCTGAGATGAGGTATTATGTACACTATTTACATTATTCGGACTATTGTCCTCATCTTTGTCGCCATATTTATTACATCGTTTCGGCCTTTCAGTATCTGTCTATATTTCTGAGATAAAGTATTATGTACACTATTTACATTATTTGGACAATTGTCCTCATCTTTGTCACCATATTTATTACATCGTTTCGGCCGTTGTACGCTCCGGCCTTCTTCAGGTGGTTGGAATGTCGAACTGAATTCTTTATTTCGTTCACTGGGGTAGACTGTTCTTTTTATAAATTCTGAAACCGTGAAGAAGGCAACGAGAGAGCACTACACTATTTTTTTCCGAAGAACACATGCCAATTCAAAGGTAATAAAAAAAAAGGGACACATCGCACAGTGGATAAAAGCATTGGTTGAATCCAGTGACTAGACCCAAAGAGTTGTGAGCTCAATACCTGGCTACAGCAGAGGTGAACAAAAACTTGGAGAGTTGAGGTAAAAGGGAGATAACTGATATCTGGAAGAGGCATGGCACGTGTAACTGGAACAATCTACCCCAGTGGTCGAAATTAAAGATTTGGGTTCGAAATTTCCATCACCTGAAGAAGGACGGGGCGTACAGCTATCGAAACGTCGTGAATATGGCAACAAAGACGAGGACAACAGTCCGAACAATGTAAATAGTGTAAATAATTACAATACCTCATCTCAGAAATACAGACAATAAAAAAAGTGATCTGTAGGAAATCATGATTGCTCACGTCCCGAAGGGATACGATATTTAATTTTTGGTAATACAAATATACAAAAACATTAAATCGAAAGTATTGGCATATTGATATGTATATGAGTCATTTTTTTATATGAGCCCAATTTTGTTATGCAACGCGTGTATGCCTAATGGCAACACACTTTAAAAACAATCCGAGTTTAATTTGACTCAGTTTTCGCAAGCGATTGTGGTTATTTAACAGTCAAAAGCTCACTTGAAATAAACAAAAAAATTCCTGGTTTATTGACTTTATGAAACTGAAGCAAGACTGAAAATTTAGGAACTCTTCAGTGCAAGGAGGAAGGGATGCTGAAAATAAACACCATTTTACGCAAAAGAGTCCTCGGCCACCCCTTACCAGACTCAGTTTTGTTTCACATCAAAGTCAGCTTATCAACAGTTTCAAATGTTCCGGACATCGTCTGATTCGACAGACTTCGGGAAGTAATTTTCTTCGGGTAAATTTACGAAGTTAGCGAAATGAGACGAATATTAAAAATACTTTGGTAAAAAATATGACTATTCCCCGGTTAATTAATTTTAATATAACAAAAGTTTATAGACAAAATAAAGATAGATATCTTGTTTATCATTGTTCAGAAACTGATTTCAGTCCCCAGCTGTTATACTAATACGTTCTCTTTCTATTAGACTAGACTCAAATTATCAAATAATTTATTCGAAAAGGTATTGTTACATAATGAATAGATGTACAGTAGTTGTACATATAATACTAGTCTTATGCTGTCAAAAAGATTATTTCCTGGCACTTATCAGCTTCTTCCAGATTTACAATTACACAGATTACCGAAACGATCAAATGATTTTAGGTTTAAAAACTTTACAAAATTTAGTATCTAATCATCAAATCCACTTAAAATATTTAAATGAAATATTATTTACTGTTTATGATCTGAAGTTTAACTTAGATCATTTAAAGGTATATATCTGAAACAAAGAGTATGATATGTCCCGGAAAGGGATATATTTGTTCGAAGTAGCAAAGTGGTTGTTGACTACTGTAACCGGGTAGGACAATCTAGCAGGTAACCGTAATGGACTGGTCCTTGTTGTAGTGGTAGGCAATAGGCGTAGGCAATAGGCGAAGACAATAGGCGTAGGTAATAGGCGTCATATGTACCTCCACATCAGTCTGTATTTATGGCTGACACCAGCCAATCCTATTTCTGTGAGGGGGAACCCAGGTGTATGCATATTCATTACATCAGAGTATAAACTGAAGGGGTTGGTTTGTTGATACGTTCAGAAGAAAGGAAAGGAAGACAGTGAATTAGTGGGTCCTGTGTCTGGCGGTTCTCTGAGTAGCTTTGAAGTCGCTGGAGTACCAACCGGTCCTTTTGAAGCGAGTGAATTTTCTACTAGTGGTTTTTTTTTCGAACGTCCGATTCACTTTTTATTTGTTTTCGGATTGAATACTAGCAGCAAAAGCTTACGGGCTGTGAAAATTAAATACAGTCATTTTATTGGTTAATTATTCTATTTAAACGAAGACGTGATGTTTTCTCTAGTAAGTCCACCAAAATTAAACTAGGTCAAGTAAATTCGATTTTATTTTCGTTTTTTTGCTCTCTGGTTAGTTATCTGTGATGTATTCTGAAATTGGTAAATCGTCGAATGGTGATATATGTGTGTATAGCCCACTCGATATCTCCTAAATAATCTAATAGTAAGGTTCTATATTTGTAAGTTTGGAAGCATTAGTATACACATCTGCACCCTGATAATAAGGCGTTATGTGTGGATAAAAAAACTGACGAATTTTTTTAGTTATACGTGAGAAGAATCATTTGAAAATGTTCTTATATTTAAAAAGAAAGGCATAAAAATAATGCGTCCAATGTGTCAAACCGGATTTTTATTTGAAAATCCTTCTTTATCGTCCCAGTCAACGTTCACTTTTTTCATACATCATTATATTACTAAAAGTAAAAAAAAAATGACGGATTTATTTATGTATAGACAGGCTTACAATACATGCGCACTCTGTCTAGAGATGCTTCCCGCCAATTCTGCCTACGATCAAGTTGCACACTCACTGGCCTTCGGGCTGGGATCAAAGTGTAGTATCTGTTCTCTCCTCATTTGAGATCGGAGAATGTCCCGGTTCTGGGGATATCAACCCTACGGCAGCACTTTCTATATTGCACTGTGGGGAGTCAATGTAATATCGACGCCAGCTTAACAGTGGTCACGGGGACTGGCCAATGTTTGTCCTTGGGCAATATATATATATGAATAAGTATGGACCACCAACAAAAAAAACTCATGTTACAGCCTTGCCTTCGTGAACAGGTCAGTTAAATACCATGCGTGGTATTCGTTCTTTGCCACTCTACCGTGTTTCTGTCTTCGGTCGGTTTTATAGTGCAAGCTTTCAAGGATGCCTACTGGAGATTCCAATACCTCCCCCATTGCACCAAAGAGGTTGAATAACAAAAACCAGCGAGGACACGGCAGTTGTTTGTCATTGGTCCATATGTACGCGTATAAGTACCTCACATCAAAAACAACCTCGTGTTACATCCCACTGTGAGGAGGCGAGTAAATACAGGATCAGAGTGTCGTATCTGTCCCTTTTTTGAAAAGTGTTTCATAATATACTATTTTTGCTTGTAGCAGATTGCGACCACAGGGGATTATTTTCTAGATTTTTCGATCTACTGCGACTGTATTTATACGGGACCAGCTGTCGGATTTTGAGCATGTTGGGCATCAATCTCAATTTCGGTAAACTTCTTTTTCTTTGGTCAGGAATATATCCATCGGGGTATCATTTTGAGAGTCCTATTTTTGACATTTTAGTACTTAGTGCATATTTGAGATTATATATATATATATATATATATATATATATAATGGAAATAATTAGGAGGATTTGAAATAATCATAAGTAAGTAATTCATAGAGTCTAGAAGAAGCCTCAACAGAAAGCACTAGATAGCCGTTTCGTCCTATATTTGGGACTCATCAGCAGTGTGCATCCACTACCGAGAATTGAAACCCGAACAGTTACGATAGGAGGCAAACACCATAGCAACTGTACTGTGTATATAGGATCTCAAATATGCTTCAAAGTGCTTTAAAGTAAATACACAAGGTGACTGAAAAGTAACTCCCCATTTTAAAATACATGTAATTTATTTATTAACCACAATTTTTACAAGAAATGAATATGAGAGGAGCGCATTTAGCATGAGGTTTTATTTAAAATTCGATATAGGCACCAGATTTCACTACCAGCTTCACGAGCGGCGAGGAATCGCTTCAACTGATTTCGTCAGGAACTTTTGTGGTATTGAAGACATAACCTCTTGTATTTGCCCTTCAAGTTCTTCCAAAGTATTGGTTTGGTATGGGAGATTTACTCCTTTAACCAACCCCAAATTAAAAAAAAAAGACACAGGGTGTTTACTCAGCACTCCTGACTGGCCATTCATACATAAAATAGGCAGTTACTTTTCAATCACCCTGTATATATATATATATATATATATATATATATATATATATATTTCACATAGCAACCTTCTACTCTTTCGATATTTTTAAATCTAATCCAAATAAACGTATGTAATTTTGTTGATTTTTAATATTTTGCTTTTATATTTCAGATTTAGAAAGCTGAGAAGATAGCAAAACCAGAACACCAACTACAATGCCTTTTACAGAAGAAGAGAAAATGTTCTAAGTGCTGAGAAAATTGGATGGAAATTCCTATAAACATGGCGAAATTCCGCGGAAAATATGACAAGAAAAAACTCCCCAGCAAAACTGACATTTGCCGATGGATCAAGAAGTTTGAGGCTACAGGGACAATCAACAACATGAGAAAAAGTCTCCAAAGTTGGAAGAAAACCTAACCTAAGGTCTCCTGAAAACATGGCAGCTGTCCGAGATCCAGTGGGCAGGAGTCCGAAGACATCCGTATGTAGAAAGTGCCAGGGCCTTGGCCTCACCAAATCTTTCCATGAGCTGTGGTAGATGTGCAACCACGGTTCAGAGGGGGCACCCCTCATACAGCAAATGTCTCTCTAGAGTGGCTAGACCAGAAATTTCTCAACCGACTCATCAGACATAAACGCGAACCTGAGTGGTGTCCGCATTCCCCTGACCTAAACTCTGCAGATTTTTATCTGTGGGGGTATCTGAAGGAACGAGTCTACACCATCTCAGAACTAATGGCACCAATCACTCAAGAAATCAGAGCTATAGAAAAAGAAGAGGGCATCAAAGTCATCGACAACTTCGCCCGTAGAATTCAAGTGTGTCTTTAGCAGAACGGGGCACATTTGGAGCATATTCTATAAATGACGATAAAGTCTTTGCCAGTAGAGCTAGTGACATGTTGTTTGTAGCAGTAGATTTGCTAACTTCTTTAGTTTTCAGAAATATATGATTTGTAAACAGAAACATTTACTCTGGGACACCATATATATATATATATATATATATATATATATATATATATATATATATATATATATATATATCGAGTGTAACAGCAAATTTTCCAATTGTTAGATTTAGCTTTGAAATGATTAATGATATCTTACTGGAATTTTCGGAGGTTTTTATAACACTATTGGACTCTACTCTGAGCAATAAGAATGTATAATTACTCTCCAAGATTAACAGAAGAATCGTGATGAAATCGATCATAAACGAAAATGACATGTTCATCATCAATTAGTCATAGCTAAGGATCGAAGCTCATGAAGGATTGAAATAAATTTCAAATATATATATATATATATATATATATATATATATATATATATATATATATATATTATTTCAGGATTATTTTACAACTTCGCTCTCTCTAATCTTTTTAACTTTCTGTCTTGGAGTAACAAGGTGCCTCACATGTTTCACGTACGATTTCATTTTCAAGTCTTTTTTCACTGCTCTTTGAATTGCCATACCTGAAACTCTCACCTGCCAAACGTCTTATGAATTGAGTTGGATCTTTTCTAATTGATCTCTTTAGGTTTCAGTTGAAATGATGATCCCTCTTTCTGTTGTGACATCCTGATTCAGTCTTCCTCTTTTGTTGTTTTGTTGTTTAAAATCATGTGTTATTTTCGCCCGTGGCATTTTCTTTTACCTAATGCAGTGTTTCTCAACATTTTTTTTTTTTTTTACTTCAGGGCGCTCTTGTAGTATATCTAAAACTCTGGGGCATACTTTAAATTTTAATAAGGAAAAATTAGTCATTAAATTTGAAAATAGCAAAAATAATAAAGAAGTCTCCTGAAATAAGCATTTGTTTCTAAGATATTATATTGTATATTCAAGAATGATTGTATGAAACTTGTGCTTTGGTAAAGAAGAAAATTACAAATAATGGTTGTCATGTTTGGTTTGTTATTCCAGAAGATTAGCGGGACAGTTTTCAGTTAAAAGAATTTATGAAGAGTCTTTTTAGACAGGCCTATAATGACTAATGCAAAAGGGAAAGGATTATCCACTCCTTAAAGATTAAGGAATTTAGAATCCAGTTCAAAATATGAAATGTGAAAGATTTTATTTAGATATGAAAGCCATGTGCTTGGTGTCTATATATTTTTTAATAATTTTGAAATATAGAAATAATTAATAAATTACTCTTTTGTAAACTTGGGGCGCACATGGCTACCTTTCAGGGCGCATTAGAGCGCCTGGGCTTAACGGTTAACAAATACTACTCTAATGTGATTTTTTCATTATCCTGGACCAGCTATCTGACTTTAGTCCCCTCGGTAAGGTTGTCTCACTTAGTCAGAATGTCGGTGGACTTCTCTTTCTCTGGCCTCGAATATTTTCCTCGATACATAATCTTGTGAGTCCTGATTTTGAATGTTTAATATCTTCAAAAACTTCTATAAAACAAACAGAGAAGCTTCGTTATATTTTATAGTTTTGCCATTTTGTTTTTCTGAATTTATTTGTGGCCAGTAGTTAAGCGTATTACTAGATTCTGGAAGATCCGAAATGAGAAATCGTAGAGCCGGGTTCGAATTCAAGTCGAGTTCGTTACGCGCAAATATTCAAGTTATGAATCCATCTCTTCACCCCGAATCTATGGGTTAAATAGTAGGACTGGGAAATTATTGTTATTCTCAACAAAATTATTACTGCAATATTCACTTGCAAAAAAGAATTATTCTTACAATCTAAAATATATCTCGGCTTTAAATAACCCACAAAGGATTGATAAACCGTAAAAGCAAACCAGTCAATCAGTTACGAGGATATGTAGGTGGTGTACTGGATATCAGCTCGAAATGGGATCGGAGAGCCGAGTTCGATTTCCAATCGAATTCGTTAAATTGTCTTGTGCATACATAACCTTGGGAAAGGTATGAATTTATCTCTTCTTCCCCCAGAGCTATAGGTTAAATAATAGGAAAAATCATTGTTGTCCCCAAACATTTCTCAATGCAACATGCACGTTAAAAAATGCAAATACGATGAAAGATTTGCTCTTACAATCGAAAATATGTTACAGCGTCAAAAACACACAAAAGGGTTGATAAGCCGTAAAAAATAAATCAATCACTCAAAACTTTTGGCTTTCTCTCCGATTTTAATATGGTTTCATTTTTCCCGAAAGCTGCCATGGGATATTCTATAATTTGGTGTAATTGTATAATTGCTGGGAGTTGGCAATTTCTGTCCCAAATATACAAATAAACGGTGGAGTAATGGATAGCGGCTCGGATTGAGGAATCGGAGAGCCGAGTTCGAATTCCAGTTGAATCCATTACATTCACCTCCGTGCTAATACCCTTGGGAAAGGTATGAATCTTCGTCTTCCCTCCAAGCTATGGGTAAATAGCAGGACAGACCGGTTTCTATAACCTTGGATGGCAACTGGTCTACCACAGAAAAAATGGCAACCAACTGCGGGAAAAAAATCTGCCTCGTCAGTCATGTATCGAAAGATACATGATCGCCTAAGCGTATCACGCATGGCACATAACTGACTGAAATAGTGTTACACACACATATATATATATATATATATATATATATATATATATATATATATATATATATATATGAATGTACGTTGTTTTATATCCACCATTTCCTGCTATATCAAAAAACCTACTTTTGTATAATACGCACCAAAAATTTACCAAAGAATATTATGGAAAATAATATTCAACTGATAATTCATCCACACTTATATATTCGTTTTTAGCAATGATTTGTAAACATAATTTAATCATTTTCATAATGGGATCTTTCGGGGATTACTGGATCAGACAGGGATTACTTAGGCGTTAGTCTCGTACATGATTATCGGTATAAAAGACGTGGAATGACTTTTGGATTATTTTTAAGTGTGCCATATTTGGCGGGAAATGAGGATTTTTAGAGTAATTCTTTATTACTATTAAAACAAATTGAAATATCACATTATATGTGTTTTAATCGTTTTATTGCTGTTAAATTCAAAATAAAAGAAAATCATTTTGATACAGTGATATTAAATGATGCTCATAATACCACTCACTATCCAACTTACGTCAGAACCGACTTACGACTTAAGTGATCGGAACAAACACACACACACACACATATATATGTGTGTGTGTGTAAAATGAGATCGAATAGAATACAAATCCGGCGTTCGTAACATTCAATTTAAAAGAGGGTTCAATACAAAAGAGGAGCAATATTCATTATTTTAGGATATTACATCACAATCATGTAAAAAAAAAAAAAAAAAAAAAAAAACGCTACACAAATGCAATCATGTTTCGATGTGTATTAACGCATCTCATCAGGTGTTAGTAAATAACTGGTGAGTTGACAATTTATTGAGATTTAAAAACAACATACAGCCTCTTTTCACGAGAAAAGCAAAAAAAGAAAAGAAAAATAGTAAGAAAGAAAGACACAAGATACAGCCTCCTTTCACGAGAAAAGGAAGAATAAGAGAAAGAGTAAGAAATAAAAGAGAGGAGAAAGTTACATATATATATATATATATATATATATATATATGACGGCGAAACATGCGACGGCAAAACAGTTTACTGATGTATGGACATGGACATTGAGTAAGATGTCGCCAACGATCGCTAACGCTGGAGACGCGATTTATACTGAGGGTGGAGCGAAAAACGGGGGCTTGCCGCCGGAGTAAAACGTGCTCGACGGAAAGAAAACAAGACAACATCGGGGGAGAGGCATTTCGCATTTCGACCTGTGGGCTTATACAGCCATAATAGATACGGTACCTCTAATATCCAGCGCCATTCCCCTACAAATAAAGAAAATGCTTAACAATATATATATATATATATATATATATATATATATATATATATATATAGTCTTAAGATGTGCTATATTTATGGGATAAAGTGCTCAATATCAGAGATAGAGCGGTAGAGATATAAAACCAATCGTCAGGCCTGACGATTGCATCTAGCATGAAACAGACTGTCGCCTCTAAGTGTTGACTTCAATGTTCACTTTTATATTCATATATATATATGTGTGTGCGTGTGTGTGAGTGTGTGTTGTTGCGTTTGTGTGTGTGAGGGAGAGAGAGTGATTTTCAGCTTGACCTACTTTAAAAAAATCTGACTAAATGTCCAAACATCATGTTTTTTGTAAGCTCCTTTGTCGGCCTGATAACTAACTTTTCAGTAATCTTTAATATATATATATATATATATATATATATATATATATATATATTGTTAGAAAGCGTATATAATCGTCATTTTGTGGCTGCAATGTGTTGGGTGGGTAAACGTCTCCAGACGTGCCTCCCTTGCTCAATTCGGAAGTGATATGACTTTTTTTCATGCAGGGTGGGGATAATAGGAAATTCTTATCTTGATAAAAAGAACGGAGAGAATTAAGTCCGAGATAAAAAAAAAAAAAAAAAAAAATCGAAATAATTATCCTTCAAAAAGGAAAAAAACACGGTGATGATATGTAAATGCGTTTTACTAATGTCTGACAAAAGGCTACATTAAATAGGTTCCGACTAAGAGACAAGCTCGCTAACAAAAGATTATCATACCAATTTGTTTCCATTACAGGCGCCTCAAAAATTCCCGCTTATCTGGCACAGGGCCACAAAAACAAGACTCTATGTGAAGAATGAACTCACTACACTAATTAAAGAAAATGATAGAAAATAAATGCAACCATACAGCGCCATAAATTCTCTTTTTTATGGCAAATGAAAGTGATTCCGAGAAACATAGTTGTATGTAAGGCATATTTGCTTAGCAGATTTTGATGTTCCCACGATCTTTCATTCAGATTCGTTTCTTGATAGACATTTCATGCATCCCACAAAATCCCTCAAATAATTTATGTCGGAATTTTTAGATGATGAATCATTATTATTATTATTATTATTATTATTAATATTTCTTTCTTTGATTTCTGTTCTATACACATTTTCTCCCGGTTTACAATCAGAGACCTAAGGTCAGAAATGGCTTCAAAACATGTTTCACTGAGCATTTTTGTCAAGTTCGAATTTCAGTCGAATTCATTACATTCATTTACATGCTAATACCTTTGGAAAAGGTATGAATCCAGCTCTTCTGTCTTCAGCTATGAATAAATAGCAGGACAGACTGGGCCCTTGTTATAACAGCTGCTATAACGAAATTATCAAGTTGAAGATCAGGCGTGTGTCCGCCATTGCTCTCTCGCCGAAACTCCCCGATCAAGTCCGATAACTCCGTATGGTTATCTCCCTTAGTTGGCTCCGCCATAGCAGTCCTAGTAACTATTCCAGCAGAAGGATAACTCAAGAAGGGAGCCACAGGAAGTTAATAACTCTATTTGGTATTATCTGGCATCCCCTGCGACCTGCTTTTTCTCTCCAGACATCATACACTTCGGTGACCTGGGACTTTAAGAGCAGGAAAAGAGGGTTGCTGTGGCTCCAACCATTGCAACCTAGCAACCTACAGAAGGCATTTAACTGTGCTAGTTTGGATTCTAGGTGGACTTCTTTAACTTAGTTGAAAAAATTCTGAGACGGTTATCAAGTTCGACCCACATCGGAAGAAGACCGAAGCGCACAACTGCCGAAAAATCAAGAACAGACAGATATAATAATCAACAAATAATCGGCTAAAACAGAAATAAAAAAAACTGTTGTTTTTTTCCTTTTTTGTCTATTTTTGATTTTTCTGAAGAAAGCCATTTTAGGCTTTAAGTTTCCTAAATCCTTAAGTGCCAGATCGTGTATTCTCTTGGGTGTGCGTGTTTAATCTAAGTTCTTTTTTGTTATCGGAAATTTTAAAAAAATAAATAAAATAATCGGAACAAAACAAGATTAAAACTGTGAGAAAATACAACAATGAAAGTTTCAAAAAGCAGACCCCCTTTTATCTTTCAATTAATGTTTGGGGATCAAAGACACAAGTTCTGTCCTCATTCTCTGAAAACAATTTTAGGAAAGAAAACCTGACTAAAGAAATGAATTTATGGCTGTTCAGTTCGTCATTTTTCCTTTAGGGCTCCTCTTCTTCTTCTTCTTCTTCTACTTGTTTTTCTTCCTCTTCTTCTTCTTCTTTGGTTAAACTAAGAATTAGCTCCTCATATAAAGAATAAAACGTTTCTTTTCTAAATGTCTAGGAAGATGTGAAGAGCCATGATCACATACATACTATTTCTATTGAAGAAAATTGTCCATATCTAGACATGCATATTACGTTACTTGGAGTGTTCACACACACACACACACACACACACACACACACACACACACACACACACACACACACATATATATATATATATATATATATATATATCTCCAGATGAGAGAAAGAACAGATGTAAAAATCCATTGTTCATAGTATTTATTTTTAAAATGTGCTCAATACAACGTAAAGCAATATATTATTATTATATTTTTATTATAAGAGATTATAATAAAAAAACATTTTGGAATCACTACACAAAAACTTTCATGTTTCAATACTATGATTGTACTTCTTCAGGCGATGGTAAGTAGCACAGTTGCATTCCAAAATGTTTTTATTATAATCTCTTATAATAAAAACAGAATTATATAAAGACATTTTTTATGTTTATACTTTCTTTTTATAGATACAAATATTTAAGTAAATGCTCTGTTTATAATAACAACATTTACCGGCCTAAATGTCCGAGAAAATTTCACAGAAACTATGCGTCCTCCGACAGGAATCGAACCTGTATCCTATATGGAACCGTGATATAACCTGACGTGCTTTAACCGATTGGGCCACAGAGGAGCGTTCGGCTAGCAAGGTTGATTTTACTGCTTTCAAACACAATTCTCCATGATTTTCTCTCATACATTCATATGTGTTTAAAAACAGTAAAATCGACCTTTCTAATCGAACGCTCCTCTGTGGCCCAATCGGTTAAGGCACGTCAGGCTATATGATGTTTCTGTATAAGATACAGGTCCGATATATATATATATATATATATATATATATATATATATATATATATATATATGTGTGTGTGTGTGTGTGTTCTTTAAATCAAATATGGTGCGCAGTTCAATTTATATTACCATGAACCATCCATACAAAAGGTAAATTAGAAAGTTAATGATATAAAATAGCGAAATCTCTTCTTTAACAAAATTTTAAAGATGCATTAACCCACTAATCACTGGATGAATGTCATGATATTTGTTTTTTAAAACTATAAACTGTATTAGGGCTTCGTTAAATACGGAAGTAGTTTCGACAATTCTACTGGTCATCATCAGGCATAGAAACTATTTTGTTTTTGGTAAAATTCAGGTAGTATCCGAGTTGAAAAAATATAATCCAAATCGAAATATGTTTTTTTAATGTTTTTTTGATAACGCAAAGGTTGAATTTTTTTTCATCAAATTTTAAGGTTGTACTTGCGTATTTAAGGAAGACCCAATCGATAAATATATACATATATAACTATGGCTGATGAT
This sequence comes from Acanthosepion pharaonis, assembly GCA_903632075.3. NCBI lineage: Eukaryota > Metazoa > Mollusca > Cephalopoda > Sepiida > Sepiidae > Acanthosepion > Acanthosepion pharaonis. The sequence continues at coordinate 130,182 of CAHIKZ030005635.1, read as the reverse complement.
AACCTCCAGCCGAGTGCCTCATATATATATATATATATATATATATATATATATATATATATACACACACATATATATATATATATGTATGCGTGTGTGTGTATATATATATATATATATATATATATATATATAATGAATGTCTACAAGATCTATCATCATATTTATATATACGAAAATTTGAACAGCGCGCTGCAAACTTTTTACTGCAAGTCTTTGTGGGCAATACCTTTGAAGGAAGAAAGTAGTTCTTTTGCATAGCCATTTCTCCCCTTGTTTCTATTATTACATACAGACGCATGCGTATATGCACTGATATATATATATATATATATATATATATATATATATATATATATATATATATATATATATAAAAAAGGTTTCTCACTTAGCTGATCGACGTTACCTTCAACATCCCGACTCCACAGTGTCGTAGGCGGACCTGTGCCTCCATTCTTCAGTGGGTATCAGCAACTGATTGCTTATATTTTTCGATTTTTTATGCACTTAGCATTAGTGCAAGTTTTTTTTTCCGTATTGTTCGTGTTCGTGCGTGCATTTGCCTATGCGGATGCAGCGTCAAATGAGGCCTGGTGTTGTCATTGAGAAACACCTTTGCGATTAACCGTTGCTGGCATGTTGCACACGTTTCAAACCGTTGCAGCGCATGTTAAACACGTTCCTAAGAAAGAAGGTTGCAAAAACTCTTACAGAAGGTAGTAAAGAAAAGCGAGAAGAAATGACTAAACCTTTACTACAAGAAGACAGATTGCATGGTTGTTAGCAAAAGGGCGAGCTGAAAGTGCAAATTGCAAATTGGAGATACCAACATCAAACAAGTGCGGAAGAGAACAGAGAACAGAGCGACACTGAAATCCGAAGTCGTATTGGGATTGTCAAAGGTACCTTCCAAAAGCTAAGCAGAGTACTAAGAAATAGAAAAAAAAATCACTAGAAAGAAGGAAAAGAGTACTAGGTATTTAGGTATTTACTCTGTCTCCCCACTAAGACCAGTTGTGACACAGGGTCTTTTTTAAGGTTGATTGCGCTGGTACCGATCCTTCTCTCTGGTGAAATGAGATGGCGCAGCCTTGGGCAGCTGTTCCCCAAGACTGGGCACCTCGTAGTATAATTTTCCTCAATTTCGACTCTGTACTTTAACGGAGTCGCCCCTGAGTGCAGTCTGCCCAAAGACAGAGACGCAACTGACAGATGATAAATAATGTTTTACAAACCACCCCAGAGAGTGATTTACACACAAGGAAAAGATTACTAAGATGTTACATGATAATTGTCCTCCTGTATGGCAGTGAGTGCTCTTCTTAATCTTTGAGGAAATTGTCAAGCACTCACCGTCATACAGGAGGACAAATATCACATAGCAGTTTCAGAGACTTACGTAAAAATATTATCATTGTTCTCATATTCGGATCATTTTCAGCATCCTTCTGGCGAGCTCCATTCTCTAGTGATACCGGTTCAGACGTTCACAGCCAAGGCCCGTCATGCTACCTGCACAGAGATGAATCACCCTTATTCCTCACCTATTCCAATGGTAAGAAGAATGTTCCGCTCAAAACACGTTTTCCTTAAAGCTGATACTTTCTACAACAGACTCCCGCGTGAATACTTTCCCGACCAATACAAGCTTAATCTCTTCAAGTTTAGGGTCAGTTGTTATCTATCCTCCATATCCTCATAATATACCCTACTTACTTCCTCCTCTTACGTTCACATCACACACCTCATTCAGTAAACATCTACCTTGAGCGTCTCTTGGGGCTTGTATTGAGTAAACGCTAGTATATAAAAAATTAATCGGCTAAGAGCAGTGATGAAGGATATATTTTTAGACAGTTGGAGTGAATTTGAACCTCATTTGGTGCCTTAAACTTAAGCAAAAAATAGTAAATCTTACTCGTTTTGGTGCTTTTCCATACACCAATTCTTCGGCAGCTACTTCCCGTTGATTATTGATGTCAGTGTGAAATTTTTCCTGTTGTCATTATTATACCAACATATGATCAGCAGATGACACAGTGTTGATATCAGAGACGGAAATAAAGCAACAACAAATCCTACAGAAGTTAGTGAAGAAAAGCGAGAAGAAAGGATTAAATATTAACTGCAAGAAGACAGAATAGTTGTTAGCAAAAGGATGTGAGCCCAGTTACAAATCGAAGGTACAAAATCAAACAAGTACAAAATCAAACAAGTACAAAAATTTAAGTATCTGGAAAGTTTTTTTAACAGCGGACGGAAAGTGTGATACCAAAATCCGAAGTTGCATTGGGATAGCCAAAGATGCCTTCCAAAATCCAGAGTATTAAGAAATAGGAAAACTTTAACCCCCTATTATTAGCATCTGATTTAACACCCGAACTTATATTTTGTGGTTCTCTGCTTGTGGAGCTCAATCGAGTCTTCTTAAACATTTATACCATAAAACAGGGGTCGGCAACCTTTTGGGGAGAGCGGACCAGAAAGTTATACAGTGTCTCGAACGTGGGCCTTGATATCAAATGTTTTATAACATAATTGTCTCGGCCTCAGGCTGTTCCGTCCAGAAGGCTGCCTTGGTCTGAAGGTTTGAAGAAAAGAAAAAAACAACGATGTTAATGTTAGATTATTTAAACAAGTTTCCTTATTTGACTACAGGAATAACAATTAACACAATCAACAAAAAATGCAAATTCCTTACTGCAAACGAAATACGGTTAGAAATGGCAGTTTCACAGCTTATTGTTCGATAACTTCTCCACATCAGGTGAAATATTTGTCGATGACAGGAGCAAAACTTTATTAAAGAGGTCATCACTTCACCTTGTTCTTAAACGACTTTATAGTATATTTCATTTTCGAAAAAAAATTTTCACAAGCATATGTACTTCCAAATAATGATGCCATCATTTTCGAATTATTCAAGAGGATTTTATATTTTCCGCTTAGTGAAGCATTTCTTGTAGAAGTCAACAGTGGATTCGGAATTAAATTTTGATTTTAAAAAAATTCGTCGCATTGTAAGTCAGTTAACTCCAACTGATATTTTTTCTGCCACTTGCTCCGCAAATTAATTAGATAATTAGTCTCCGGGTGTTAATTTGGCGGGCCGGATAAAAACTCCTTCGCGTTCAGGATGTAGCCCGGAGGCCGGGGTTTGCCGACACCTGCCATAAGATACCTAGTTGCTTTGTGGGGGAGGGATACTAGTCACTCCCCTTCTTCATATAACGGTTATTATTACGAAAATGAGAACAAAAATCAGTTCGAATGAAGGCGTGTTTATATTCACTTTACAGTAATACTCTTTGGGGAAGGCATGAATTCAATTCCCCTTGTGTCTTCTTTTCCCACCATTGGACATTAAAAATGTCTCGTCATTTGTATGCCATGGTGGTTGGCACAGAACAAGATGGATGAGAGAACATTTAGACAAGCCACTTTCTCATATCTGCCAACCTCCCCACACGGATTGAAACAGCAAGAAGCTGCTGCTCCTATTGTCAACCTTGATTTTCTGTTTTTTATACTTATACTATTCATATCGTCATTCGATCCTCGCCGTGTACTTATTGACGGTCTGAGTAATTTCAATGGAAATTAATTGAAATTAATTTACAAAATTTTCCAACCAAATACAAGGCTGAAGAGCCACTCAAGGTAGATGATTACTGAATGAGATTGTTGTTTGAACGTAAAAGGACGGTTTAAGAAGTGCAGTTTTGAGGATATGCAGGAAATATGATTGTTGACCTTAGACTTGAAGAGGTTAAAATTACAATGATCGGGAAAACAATCTTTCGAGAGTCTGTTCCAGAAAGTATCGGTTCTTGGGAAGATGCTGTTCAAATGGTACTTGCTCTTTGTTAATGGAATACAAAGGAAATAGGGTTGATTCATCCCAGGGTACGTTTCATAGCGGGTCTTAGCTGTGAAGGTCTGAACTGGTGAAACTAAGGATTGTAGATTGCCAGATCATTTTGTCACGAAAATAATGATAAGATAGCAAGAAGCTTGTGTCGTTTCGCCTGCGAGAAAGTAGTTGTAAAGTGGGAAATAATTCATCACCCACAAGACCACAAAGTATCTTCTGTATTCTGTCAAGGCCGGAAAGTGAGGACTGGAAAAATCCAGCTCAGATAAGGTGTCAGTAATCCATTTTAGTTCTGATCTGGTTCTTGTAAAGGAGGAATCAGGTACTTATAGGAGCGGTGAAGGGAAACGAGTATTTTTCCAGAATCTTTAGAGTTGAGTCGTACATACAAATTCCCTTTAAGGTCTGGGGTCAATTTGAGCCTCATTAGGCGTTCAAGTTAAGGAGCCACCTTGAGAGAACTACTCCGCATGATAAACGAAAATTCAGTGTTTGCTCAGTGATGATGGAACGTTATTAGATTGTTTATAAAAATATTGAATGTTACAAGCCAGTCACCACACAATTAAGGTGTCAGAGCTAGGTCAGAGGAGGGATCAACTGGCAATATCTGGTCATCTAGAGTTTGGTGGGTGCACTCATATACTGTTGTATCACCTGTATAGATGTTTACTTGACAAAGTATATATTTCTTCCATTTTTCTACTTTGAAACAACAAAAAAGAGAACACACCAGTTTTTGAGGGAAAAATAAGAGTACTTGAAAATCTCCTTTTTAATTTTATTTTTCGCGCGCGCACACACACAAACATCCACGGACACAAAAAGATGGCTACAAACATCCGGGACAATTTCTTCCGTTTCTCCTTTTGTTAGCACGAAGAGAAAAACAGTTTCAAGTGTACTCACCTGCTTATCTCTATTGGCACGAAGGTCGCGGTCTGTCCGGTTTCATCAGAGGGATGAGCTCACAAATGATCAGCTTTGTTTGAAAAAATATTTCAATTGCTATCTTGTGATAAACTGTTGCAATCTCCCCTCTGGAAAATCTAAAATTTTAAACCGATACTGCAACCTATTTTTGTGTGTTTCCATAAATTCAAAATCAAGCAAAAAAAAAAAAAATTATCAAATTTCACAAATTAATTTTATCGGTATTTGAGAAGTCAATACATATATATATATATATATATATATATATATATATATATATATATATATATATATATATATATAAGCCACTGTCCATTGCTTTCTAATTCAGAAAAAAAAATGCTACGCGGGTTTTTTTTTCTTTCTATTTTGGAGCGTAAATCAAATCTTGCATAAACAACCCCCAAAATATGTTTAGATAAAAAAAAAAAACATTTTTAGACTGTTTCAATATCACTATTCAGCAAACGGAAAACCGACATGAAATCATGAATCGGGTTTCTATTGCTATTAAGTCAAAAACAGTTAATGGACCTTTGTAGCGACTGCTATGCCTTTCCACGCCCACAATTTATTCGTCTGTGATTGGCTAGTTTGCTTTTCTATAAGACACTTTAGCAATCGCAGTCATGACTTTGAATTTTTCGGTCGTGAACTTGCTCACATGTTTCTTGGATACAAAATCAGTAATTGGTCAAATTTTAACCAATCAAACATTTTAATACTAAATCATATTTTCCCGCTCGGAGCCTACCGGTACCTTTAAAAGAAGCAATTTTGACAAAAGCCGCCAGTAGAGTCCAGCTATTTCACCTGTCCACACAAATCTATGACTTTACTCACAACATTTCAAACGCACACACAGACACAGATTTTTGTAACACATTATACATACCTTTCTCTGTGACTCAGCCAAGTTCATGAACCAGAACTCTATTAATTTCTCTAAACAACACATTTCTTAATTAACTGCATTCTATTCTAACAGCAAACTCTATTCAACATAGAATCCTGAACATTCTTATTCAAGAGAAACTCTTTCAAACATTCAATCCTAAATCAGAATACAGTTGAAGGGGAACAACTTTTTTCCCTTAATCATTACACTTCATTGCATGATTGTTTTCTATGTTATATTTCAATATATATTTATTTGTTGATCCAAATATGGAGTTTCTTTGCTTTTTCTTGAATCGTTAAATGTACAGTAGATATATACGCTAAGAACACGCATCACACCTTTAATAATAAGAAAATTAAATGTATTACAATAAGGAAAATCATTTTAAATATTGTATTTGATTTTGGTTTTAGTTGCTAAAAATTTGCTGTCTTCTAAGCCCTGTGCTGGCAACCAAGCTCGTTGCTTTTCTTCGGGACGTGATTGATAATGGCTCACCCCGATTTCCTTTCCTTTGTAAATCTTATTAAATTTTCACTTTTGGCATCACTTCTAAGCTCTGTTTTGCCAACCAAGCTAGTTCTTCAAGACGTCTGTGATAATGGTTTACAACAATGCCCTGTCCTTTACAGCTTTTATTAAATGTTTTCTTTTGCCATCTCTTCTAAACCCTATTTTGTCAACCAAGCTCGTCCTTCTTCAAGACTTGGGTGATGATAGCTCAGCAAAATTTCTTTGTAGCTTTTATTAAATTTTATCTTTTCCCACGTCTCCTAAGCCCGGTTCTGCCAACCAAGCACCTTCATCTTCGGAACGTGAGTGATAATGGTTCCCCACAATGTCCTGTCCGTTACAGCTTTTATTATTTTTTTTCTTTTGTCATCTCTTGTAAGCCCTGTTTAGCCAACTAAGCTCGTTCTTCTTCTTAAATATTAGGGTGATGATGGCTCACCACAATTCCCTGTCCTTTAATAAACTTTCTCTTTTGCCATCTCTTCTATTAGGGTGATGATGGCTCACCACAATTCCCTGTCCTTTAATAAACTTTTTGCCATCTCTTCTAAGCCCTGTTCTACCAACTTAGCCCGGTCTTCTTCAAGACATTGGTGTTGATGGCTTACCACAATTAGTAAAGAGGATTGATATTACATAAGAGTTCTTTTGTTTGATTCTTTTTCTTAAAAGTTTCTGCATCTTTCAGAAAGAATCTAGACTAACACTTTTTTTAAAACGTCACCCAATCTTGCAACACTGCGAGCGATTGTGATTCAAACAATACAAGGGAAATAACTCTTCTTTCTACACGTCTGTCGCATATTAATGAACTGTAAATATTCATCCGGTATTTATTTAGTATGGCACAAGGCTAAATAGAAGTAATAATGGGAATCAGAAAATTGTTTTACATATTTTGTGAGATTCTTCTTGTCTCTTTTTAAAGAAAGAAAAAAAAACTGAGAGAATATAGGCAGCGCGAAGAGAAGCAAAATAGAAAGGCAAAACGAAAGAGAAAAGTAAAACAAAGAAGCCGTAAGAACGGGAGGAAAGAAAGAAAGAAAGAACGGAAGTAAAGAAAAAAGAGTGAGTGAAGAAAGAAAAACACTGAGTAAAGAAAGAAAGAACAAAGGGTGAAAGGGAAAAGAAAGAAAGACAAGATTTGGTGAAGAAAGAAAAAGACTGAATGAAGGAAGAAAGAAGGCAAAAACGGAATGAAGAAAGAAAGAAAAAGAGTGAGTGAAGAATGAAAAACTGAGTTAAAAAAAGGAACAAAGGCTGTTTAAAGAGAAATTGAAAGAAAGAAAGAAAGAAAGAAAGAAAGAAAGAAAGAAAGAAAGAAAGACTGAGTGAAGAAAGAAAAAGACTGGGTAAAGAAAAAAAGAAAGAAAGAAAAAAGAAAGAAAAGAAAGAAAGAAAAAAGAAAAGAAAGAAAGACTGAGTGAAGAAAGAAAAAGACTGGGTGAAGAAAGAAAGAAAAGAAAGAAAGAAAGAAAGAAAGAAAGAAAGAAAGAAAAGACATAGAAAGAAAAGAAAAAGAAAAAAGAAAGACAAAGAAAAGAAAGAAAGAAAAAAGAAATAAAAGAAAGAAAGAAAGAAAGAAAAGAAAGAAAAAGAAAGAAAGAAAGAAAGAAAGAAAGAAAGAAAGAAAGAAAAGCAGATTAAAGAAAGGAAGTAAGGTAGAATGAAGAAAGAAAGAGTGGGGAGCAATATTAAAACAGAATGTTTCTCACTGGTGACAGTTAATTTGATGGTCTTTAGTTGAACAACTTTGATCAAATCCTGTCCTATTATTGAAACATAAGTATCGCATATAGAAACATATTTTATAAAAGATACCATTACTGTTTGTATATATATATATATATATATATATATATATATTACCTTTTAATGGCAATGCCAATTGGCAGTGTCTTATGGTGAGAATATTAATGTCCATTTTAAGATAATATCAAAATTGTTTTCTTTAAATTAATCATTTACATATAACTAAATTCAAAATTTAAAAATATTTAAATAAGGAACATTATAGTCAGGTCTTTAAAAATAATCAATTAAAAGAAAATCTTCTTGGTCGACATAGTTGCCTACTGCTTATCAATGCCTTTGGTCAATAACCAAACACAAATAAAAGCTAAGCCGGCAGATTGACACAATACTATCTTCCTATTTTTGTTTTATATTGGCCTTGTGCCAAACTAGTTAAGTTAGGTAAATATTGGTCAGTAACAGAAATTAAAAAACATTGAGGCTTGTGGCCAGTTAATACCTATAATTTCAAAGGTTTTTCAAGTCAGGCCCTCCCCTATTTGGAAGATAGGTGTAACATAATCTTCTATCCTCTATTTCCAAGTAGAATTTAGTATCAAAAAGAGAAAAAAAAAAGAAGTGCTTTCATTAAATATTAATAAGCCTATCAAAAACAATTTATGGACAGTCTACGTTTGAGGCTGTTTTCAAGTATCTAGATGAGACTGCCAAGGCGACTTGTCTGCTTCATCCTACAAACAACAAAAAAACAATAGTCTCTCACTACTGTGACAGAGAGAGAGTCTGGGAAACACACACACACACACACGTATATTTTTTTTTAGTGAAATTGGAGTAGATTTGAATAGCTAAATTAAATCAGAGCATTTTGTTTATTGATGGGGAAATCTGATCTAGGGCAATGTACCCATTGAATCTGGGTCATCAGTAGACAATGGAAATGGTCGAAATAATTTTTATCGATTAAAAATTGAAATAGAACTGAGTAAGCTAGAAGGAACTTTGGAATTCACATGATTTTGGTTGAAGCAAACAGAACCTCGTGATAATCATGTGCAAAGTAGTAGGGCCGAGAGTTAGTTATAACCAGCTGGGTTTATCTATATAAATGTGTAGTTATGCTGAAAAAAGGCAGACTGAAGAAAATTCTTGAAGAGAGAAGAGAGAATTGGCCTGGGCAAGCGATAGGAGGAGGAACGCCACAATAACTTTAAGCCCTGCACAGAAATCTTTATCTCTCCATCACTAGAGTCATATATCGTTCTGAGACGATTTAACAACAAGTAATCACATATACTCTCTCTCTGTGTCTAGAATCCAGTGTATGAGTTTTTATGTTAAATACTTTTCTTTTCTGTAACCCGTTTCTTTTCTCTACTATTCTTTTCTGCTATAAAAAGACATTAACAATTCAACCATTGAATCGATGTTTGTCCGGCTTTCTGCAGATATTAAATTTTTTGCTGCATTCTAAATTTCTTAGCGCAGACTCCCCAGCCGTGTCTACATCTTCAGTCGACCGTGAATGGACGGACATCACTTCTACTTTCTGGATCAAAACAATCACAACGTGGGCAGGAAGCAGGATTAAACCAGCGGATCGGTCGAATAATTTATGGATGCTCAGGGGACCTATGGCCACTCCCTTAAATTTGGTTAGGATCGAGTAGACACCTCAACCCAGAGAGTAAGATGTCGGAGGTTGATGGGCTGGGGTGAAAGTAGTTAGAGTTACACCCGGCAATTATGTTCCTCTATTACTCCTGTTTATGAACAGAGATGCATGTGCAATATGTATGCCCCTGGGGTACCATACCTAACTGGTCACGGTCAGGCAGCTGTGTGACTGAACAAGGATATTTAATATAGACTAGCGTTTCCCAACCTTTTCTTAACCAGTGCCCCCTTTTGATCATAATCTTTTTGTCAACGCCACCCCCCTATCAAATTACATTTTGAATATTATACTGAATTCATCTTTCATAGCAAGATAACACTTAGGTATTAGTGCAAAAATAATGTTTATATTGTTTTCATTTCTATTAGAAATGCCGATGATTAAAATCCTAAAAAAACTTTTATTTAATAGCTTATCTCAATGTTTTCAATGCGATGGTTCACTTTGGTGCTTACTGGCTAAGGCTCTTATTCTAGGTTCATTTAATAGCTTATCTCAATGTTTTCAATGCAATGATTGACTTTGGTGCTTACTGGCTAAGGCTCTTATTCTAGGTTCATTTGATAGCTTATTTCAATGTTTCCAATGCGATGATTGACTTTGGTACTTACTGGCTAAGCCTTTTACTCTAGGTTCATTTGACAGCTTATCTCAATGTTTTCAATGCAATGATTGACTTTGGTACTTACTGGCTGAGGATCTTATTCTAGGTTCCATGCTTCTTGGAAGTAATCGTAAATCACCGTGTTTTGTTATTTGCAGGCGGTTTCTTTGTTTAGTAGGAAACCCTCTAACTGCGTTGAAATCCCATTCAGTCATATAGGAAGTTGAAAAAGCAATGGAGAAAAGTTTGATAGCTTTCCACTGCACTTTCAGAAATTTCTTTTTGTAGCCAATATTGAATAATTTTTGAAAATCCGAAAAAAATGGATACACACCCACCGCCACCTGAGTATGTTCACCGCCCCACCAAATGAAATAAAAAAAACTCCCAGTGCCCCCTCTCATCATAACAGAGCCCACAAAGGGGCACTATTGCCCATTTTGGGAAACACTGATATAGACCGTCTTAATTCCATTTATTGATTATTTTTTTTAAATATATAAGAAAAAATCTTAAAATTAAAAACAATTTGAATATTTTCCAAGCTTTTGCACAAATATTCAATGTAAATACGGAATAATATATATAAAAAGTGAAAATTCACATTTGAAATCTAGTTAGAATTGCTCAGCCACAGTTGAATCAATAAAATGGTTAATGCCAAAAGCTTCATTTTTAAAATGCATGTCTTTTTCGATTGTTTTGGAGCCATGAAAAAGTTCACATGAAAAGACAGTCATTTCTTAAAGAGAAATAATTATTCGATCCAAGGGAAACAACTTCGTTTTCTATTTATTAAAAATATCAAATAAAAATGTGAAGTTAAAATTGACACTCACTCTTTATAGATTCATCAAATATGAGAGTTTCAATGATTTTAATCTAAGAGCCATTAGTTGGTTACTATAAACAAACACATTAAGTGGCAAATCAACAGCTAAGTGGGGAAAATCTTGTATAAAAGTTAATTTTATTATCAAATTCTTTATACTATTAGTATAAAACAAACTGGTGAAAATTCAGATATAAAACTTATGTACACCTGAGATATTTCTGAAAAGTTGTTTACAGGTAAACAAAAAGATAATTGCATTAGAAAATTTTGGAACAAGATATACTTCAATTTTAAAAATCTAGTAAAAATCAACTAATTACTAGATTTAAATAACATTTTCTCATCCACTATCAATGGGTCATTTTTTCTTTACCTTTTCTATTTTAATTTACTTATTTTTGACTCACAATTCACTGAACTTGTGATATAGGACTAACCTTTTGTCATAAGTTAAATTCTTTAAGCCTGATCTTCTGCAAGTTGTATTGACATCAATAGAAAGGAAATACGACACAGAAACTCAGAAGTTGCATTAGAAGAGCAAAAGATGCCTTCCAAAATCTAAAGAAAGTATCAGGAAACAGGAAAAATTTGTTATAAACAAAGAAAAGAGTACTGAATTGCTGTGTAATATCAGTCCTCCTCTATGTCAGTGAATGATGTATAATTTCATCAAAGATGAAGAGGCAACAAAGATGTAGACCTTCAGAAGGATGCTGAGAATAACATGGACTGAACATGTGAGTAACAAGGAGGTTTTAAGGTGTTATGGAGTGATTTCTCAGTGGAGGCTTGTATTTGTACTAAGTCGGTCCTAAAATAGGTTTGACGTACAAAACGTTAGGAACGTGATACAATAGGTATAACGCAGAGTAATCTAGTTGTGGTCGCTGATACTTTAGTATTCGACTAACTGTCGTACAGCATCAACTGACTCACTGAACCCCCCGTTACTCTTACTACTCCTACTTATTATAGGTGGGTGAGTCTATTAACTATAGAATAGGTGTGTTCCACTATAACATAAGGAGAGTGGAAAAAAAAAAGACACTTGCATTTAGAATCAAAAAGAAACAATTGAAATTACTGGAATATATAATTAGGAAAGAGGGCTTGGCGAATTTAACACTCACAGGGCATATTAAAGACAAGACGGGCAGAGGAAAACAACAAGTAAGCTATATAACAAGCTTATGTAAATGAATGGCAGAACAGGGACTGGAAGGAACATTAAGGAGATAGATATTGCTTAGAGCTACAAAGAATAGGAAGTTGTAGAGTGTCATGATCTCCTATGTATTGAATGAATACAGTAAATAAAAAAACAAGAGTATGTGTTGTTTTGCTATATTATACCCTAAGCTTGACTGGTTGAGAAAAGCAACTACTTCAGAATCTGTCTATAAGGACACATGGCACAGTGGATAAAGGTGTCAGTTAGATCCAGTGACAGGACCCAAAGAGTGTGAGTTCAATACCCGGTTATGGCAGTGGAGAACTTGCAGAGGGGAATTAACAGGAGATAACTGATAACTGACATCCATTAAACATGGCACATGGAACTAGAACAGTCTACCCCAGTGAGCGAAATAAAGGGTTCATTTCGACATTCCAATCACCTGAAGAAGGCCGGAGTGTACAACGGCTGAAATGTTGTAATAAATATGGCAATAAAAATGAAGACAATAGTCTGAATAATATAAATAGTTTCAGCTACCCCAGAATCTGTCATGTAAATTAAATGATATTAAGATAAAACAACAAAGAAAACAATTTCCATAGACTTTAATAATGAGATTGATTGTTGCAGGTGATATACTGGCCCACAAACAAATATTGAAATGACGGAAGACAACAACAAAATGAAGACTTGTATAAAAAATATATACTGCCAAGTTTATTCTTTTTAGAGAAAATACATTGACAAAAATAATTTTACAGTGTACTAGACAAAAAATATCTCTAGATTCATGTAGACGGTGAAAAGAATATTGAAATGTGATGTCATAAAAAGGACAGTTTTGTAATCATTGAAGAGTGATGTCCTGTTCAAAATACTGAGATAATAGGCAAACTTATCGACGCCTATTAAGGAGAAAACAAAAAAAAACAATAAATGCTCTTTGCAATGATCTGAGGTACTGGGAAAACACTGAGAAGTTTCTTCTGGTACGATGGTTAACAAAAGACAAGAAAATTCTAAAGCATCAGGCATTTTTGCCATTTTCCTGGGATAGGAATTTATTTATTTGTATTTTTTCTGTTCATGATTCCCTCACATACTCAAAGGACCAGTTCACTTTTAAATAATTTTGTTTCAGCTTTTGTAAGTTAGATTTGGTTTGGTTTGGTTTGGTTTGTTTTACAGCATATCAACCTCGATCGATTATTTAATGCCGATAAAATTTTTATAGCTGGTAATATGTTTTTCTTCAAAAATCTATTTCTGGGAATATTTTTCCTTGAAGAAATCTATAGCTGGTCATATTTTTTTCAAAGAATGTATAATTGTTTGTATTGCTGGTATTTGTTTTAAAGTATTGCTGATAATAATTTTTCCTTCAAAAATTATTGCTGGTAATATTTGTTTTTTATTACAAATTATTTCTGGTATTAAAACTTATTTTTACACAAGTTTGGGTGTCAACTATTTTCCCATAGCTGGGACCCTAACAGGTGCTACCACTCCGGGTCAGGGTGGACCTAGGAATGCTAGCAATTAAGAGGTGATTCCATGCTCCTCAAATCCTCCTGATCAGAGGTCCTGCTGTTGGACATAGTTTATCGTCTTACCCAGGACACGGATGTAGTTTATTGTCTTACCCAGGACAGCATAAGTTAGGGTCCTAAAGAACCAACTCTTAATTGCTATTGTTACTGGGTCCACCCTGACCTCAAGTGGTAGCACCTGTTAGGGTCTCAACTATGGGCAAATAGTTAACCCCCAAAATGGGGTCAAAACATTATGAAAGTATAAAAATATGTTTTTATAGTAAAAACATTTTCCAGCAATATATTTTTGCAAAAAAAAAAATTAGCAGCATATTTTTGCAAAAAAAAAAAAAAATTAGCATCAATATATTTTTGCAAAAGAAATTACTAATACTCCCAAGAAAATTAAATTTTGACATTAAATGACCCATAAAGTGTTGATATGCTACTAAACAAACAAACAAAACAAAAACATAATGCCATTGAAATGTAATAGGTGCAGAATTACAAAACAAGACGACCACTGCATAAAATTTTAAAAAAAGAACACATTTATGTTTTTCCTTTTTAAAATAAAATGCTTATGGTTTTAAAATAAAATGTTTATTGTTTTAAAAATTGATGATTAAAATTTTAATAAAATCCAAACATATGAAAGTGTATTTATACACCTTCTTTATTCTTGAGAATTGACAGCAAAGATGTTAAACACTATTTATTTACTAGATTGCTTATTTACAAGAATAATTTTATATTTACAAGATTATAAAATATGTGAACCAACTATAATGAGATATTTATTATTCGCCATTTTACAGACAAACAAATATGAAAATAAATGTTTTTATTCATAAATTTATAAAAAATATCTGTGAATAAGACAGTTTAAATAAATACATAATGACAAATAACTGTGTAATATGGCAACAACTCTAAGTAGAAGTGTATGAAGCTTTATTTGACTAATTCAACTTTAGCACTGAAAACGTTTATTTTATAGTTATAGTGATTGGTTAAAAGCAGGAGGAGATAGGATGTGCCTATTTTATTACCACAAATTGTAATTATAAATTTAGAAAAAACATGTATTTTTGGACATTTTCATTTGCTCTTGCCATATAAATTCACTCAAATAGTTGAGGAAAGTATCACTTCCTCTGAACCACAAATTCTCTTGATTTATGTTTATTCAAATTGTATTGTTCTATAATTATTTATAAAATGGTAAATAATAAAAATTGCATTGTAGTTGGTTATATATTTTGATAATTTTTTTTATAAATTTTTGAATGAAAATATTTCTTCAAATTTATTTCTTTGAAATAGTAAATAATAAATATTCCATTGGTGTAAATAGTGTTCACATTAAAAGCGGTGTCAAGGAAATGACTGTACTTTTGGCACGCTATTTTTTTTCTTCGCACAAAGATTGCCAAAAATAAAATCTATCAATAGATTTTTTGACCGTCCGACCAAATATAAGGGAAGTAACTAGTGTTGCTAATTTTGTAAGGGAAATAACTTTTGTAATAAAAGAATTTTTAATAAGAAAATGATGTCTAAGGTTTTTTTGTTAACTGAAATTATTGGATATTTCCCCAATGTCGGTAGTCGGACTCATATATAAAAGCTAAGAAATTCTATACTGATTTTTCAAACCCTCAACACTTGAAAGTGCTATACAATCTTTCAGCATTTATTTACTTCGTCTAAATTTAACCTTCTAACATAAGCTAAAGAAATATATGAAAGTGAATTTATACATTTTCTTTGTTGGGCCTTCACAGCCATCTCCGCCTTCAAAGAGGAGAAAAGGAAGAAGGAGAGAGGATGATGATCCCGATGTTCGGATGGGAGCGGGTGCTGACTACTACGAAATAGATGGAAATCTACTAAAGTTTACCTGTCAATGTTCCTTCCATTTGTGTGTAGGGAAGAAATATAGTTCTTATTAATTCGACTTGTAAACTTAATGTCCTTGCGATCAGATCTATTTAAAAATAGGGTAAACTGGTTTGAAAGTGATAAAATTAAGAATAGTACAATAAAATCGAATTGAAAAAGTTCTTTCTTACTGTTATTAACTATGATTTAAATTGGTTTCATCATGGTGCAAATTAATGAGCGATATCTCCTTGCATTCTAAAAGTATAATGAAATAGTTTAACAGTTGATTTCTGTAGTTCTGATTCGCTCTCTCTGTGGCTATAGTGTCCGTTTATAAGGCCAGCCTCTATAAAAGTGGCTCAGATGGATGTGTCTATTTAATTTCTTTTGAAGGTTTTCATTAGCTTAAAATCGGTTTTATTTTTTGATTTAATGTTGAACAGATTTTGGATATTGTATTGTCTTACGATGTTCAGGAAATGTTAGAAAATTCCCAATAAATGTTAAATCTACTATAGTTACCGCTATTATTTTCTGGTAATGTCCTATATGGACATCCATATTTACAAAAACGGAACGTTTATACAGGCAGAAAAAATATTTTTAAAATACTAGTAGTAAGCTTTTTTATTTGATTAGTAAGTACAGTACATTTACAGTGTGTGTGTGTGTGTGTGTGTGTGTGTGTGTGTGTGTGTGTGTGTGTGTGTGTGTGTGTGTGTGTGTGTGTGTGTGTGTGTGTGTGTGTGTGAGAGTTTGCGTTCTGGTTGAGTTCATTACATTCAATTACGCATAAATACACTTGGGAAATATATGAATCCAGATCTACATTTATGCGTAAATAATAGGACTGACTGGGTCATATAGTCTTGGGTGGCAACCGATTTATGAGAAGGACAACTCTGAATTTAGAGCCTGAGGAGGATTTGTGTGCGCCATTTCTCTGTATTTGGTTCTTCTGAAAACTCTGTTTCGTTTGTCGGAGTTAGCTCCTCCTTAATTCCCTAATTGTTCACTAGGGGTCGCTCTCCATATACTATAAATACTGGGCGACTTCTTGCATCGTTCTCTTTTTCATTTCTTCAATGTGAGCTCTCGTAAAAAATAGCGTTTTCCCATTTGTGGGAGATGCCATGAACATTATACACACATACACGTACGTACGAACTTTTACCAACATACAAACTTTTCACGTTCACACACAAACACAAATGTTCACACACACACACAAATGTTAATATCTATGTCCATTGTAAAATTGTGTTGTTTAATACATATATTTGATTATATATATATATATATATATATATCGGTCTTGTTTGTCTTCTTTACATCTTCAGTTGGACTTAACTTGAGTCCGACCATTTTTCTTGTAGTTGGATCTTCTAGCAGGAAATAAACAACACGTTTCCTTAATTGAACAACACGTAAACCCCCACGGTCCCGTACAGGTTATTCAAAAGCCATCATCCATAGAATCAAATCATCTGTGCGGGTAGCATGGCTATTCGATTCTAAGCTGATAGAAATTCATACATCGAAAAACGACGGGAGAGTCCTCAATAATATGAGTTCAAATAAAAAAAACAAATGAAATCAGTTCTTGCGAAAATTCATAATTTAAAAAGAAAATTTTCATGAGATAATAACGTCCGTAATATATTTTATTCCTAAAAGTAATTAAAAGATTTTCTAATCAAATAATGTCTCAGTCTTATTGCATTTTTTATTTTACGATTCAGAGCGTATTTTCTGTCACCAAGGATCCTGTTAAAAAAAATAAAACACAAAAGAAAAAGTGATTTAAATTCTCCACGGATGTTCTTATCATTAATGTAAATAGTAAGATGTTCTCAAATTTTCATAAAATTGAATAAGTAAGCAATGGGTGTGAAAAACATTTTTTAAACAACAAATATTTTAAAACTAATCTCATACATAAAAATGAATAAGTTCTAAAATTTTGAATTAGCTGATTTTTCAAGATCAGTGTGTTTTTCACCGTTAAAAGTAAATATATATATATATATATATATATATATATAAAAAAGATGTTGATGTTATTTTCATATTTCCGCAATTTAAACGACTCTTACGCAATGGATAAACTGTCGATTAAATGACTCAAAAATTTTAAGAACACTGACATTTCATTTTTAAAATTATATTAACCAAAATTACACAAAAATATTTGAAATCCTAAAAGACATTAGATTCAACCACGGCTTCCAAACGACTTCGGAATTTCGTGCAACACTTGCCATAATCCTTGCCTTCAGTTCATCTCGCCTTGGTTGACAACCGATCTAGGAGAAGGTAATTCTGAATTCAAAACTGGCCTGAAGAGGGTTGGGCTCCGTCAGGCTAGCTTGCTCAAGAAACACCACTTTTACTGAGGCTGAAGTAGATATGGTACCACTACGACCCTACTAAATAGCAGAACGGACTAAGATCTATAGCCATGGTTGACAACCGATCTAGGAGAAGGTAACTCTGAATTCAAAACCGGCCTGAAGAACATTGGGCTCCGTCAGACTATCTTGCCCAATCAACACCACTTCTACTGCGGCTGCATTACATGTGGTACCACTACGACCCTACTAAATAGCAGACCAGACTAGGTTCCATGGCTTTGATTGACAACCGATCTAGGAGAAGGTAACTCTGAATTCAAAACCGGCCTGAAGAACATTGGGCTCCGTCAGACTATCTTGCCCAATCAACACCACTTCTACTGCGGCTGCATTACATGTGGTACCACTACGACCCTACTAAATAGCAGAACAGACTAGGTTCCATGGCTTTTGATTGACAACCGATCTAGGAGAAGGTAACTCTGAATTCAAAACCGGCCTGAAGAACATTGGGCTCCGTCAGACTATCTTGCCCAATCAACACCACTTCTACTGCGGCTGCATTACATGTGGTACCACTACGACCCTACTAAATAGCAGAACAGACTAGGTTCCATGGCTTTGATTGACAACCGATCTAGGAGAAGGTAACTCTGAATTCAAAACCAGCCTAAAGAACATTGGGCTCCGTCAGGCTATCTTGCCCAATCAACGCCACTTCTACTGCGGCTGCATTACATGTGGTACCACTACGACCCTACTAAATAGCAGAACAGACTAGGTTCCATGGCTTTGATTGACAACCGATCTAGGAGAAGGTAACTCTGAATTCAAAACCGGCCTGAAGAACATTGGGCTCCGTCAGACTATCTTGCCCAATCAACACCACTTCTACTGCGGCTGCATTACATGTGGTACCACTACGACCCTACTAAATAGCAGAACAGACTAGGTTCCATGGCTTTGATTGACAACCGATCTAGGTGAAAATAACTCTGAATTTAAAACCGGTCTGAAGAGCAAGAAACAGCACTTCTACTACGGCTGCAGTACATGTGGTATCCCTGCATGTGGTACCTTTCATCAGGGCCACGGGGTTCGCAATCACGATATATTTACAATGTGGTTCTTTTGATTTTTAGTGAAATGTTAAACAACCTAGATTTATTTGTATTGCCTACTGGAAGTTGATACCTTAAGACTTTTTAAGGAGTCTCTCTTCTATTTTAATGAGACGTGGACAGTTAACTGAGCAATTTAAACCATTGGTGGATCGACGCCTTTTATCTTCGACACGTGACTTGCTCAGTGTAGGTGTATAACTATAGATTACAAGACTTGAAAAATTGAGGACTCCGCTGATAGCCATGAAGTCTTTCCAGTACACAATGAAAATGGTGCAGCTGCAGTTCTGATGCAATTATTCAAGTCGCCATAGATAACGGCTGTGGATGATCCATGATTCAGCATAATATAGAAAACTGATTAAAATGTATACTTTACATATTTTGAGTTTTAATGTCATTCCATGGTGTTTATTTCACAAGACACGTTTATATAATTTGCAAAAGACTTGATTTACCTTGACCATTCCTTTGTCTGTATTTTTCTTTATTTTATTCTCAGAAATAGGATACACTTCATATATATATATATATATATATATATATATATATATATATATATATATATATATATATATGGACTCTCCTGTCGATTTCGACGTATGAGGTTCCGACAACTTTTTAATGACCTTTATGTTTGAATCTAGAGTGACATTTCAGACCTGCTAATGACTTGCAAAGAAAACCACAGATTGGGCAGGTGTGTGAGCAAAGAGGGTGCACTTATCTGGCACCCTCTGAGGGTTTTTTTCCTTTCTCTTGCTTCACGGAGCTTGACAACGCTTGCCGCCGAAAAATTCCTGATTCCAGTGTAAGTTACACTTTTCCAAGCTTTGCGATCCAAGGCAGTATTCTCCAAATCAGTGTGTGCAATATTTGCAGCTGCAAGGTTACTTTTCAGCTTATATATATATATATATATATATATATATATATATATATATATATATATATATATATGCATGTTTCATTAAAACGACGACAGACAAATTACTACAGTTGAGCTTTTTATTTAATTTTTCTTGTGTTCTGACAAGAGCTTTCTTTTCTGCAAAAGAGTGTTCTGACAAGAAAGCTCTTGTCAGAACACAAGAAAAATTAAATAAAAAGCTCAACTGTAGTACCTTTTGTCTGTCGTTTTTTAATGAAACATGCATAAAGGAAGGATTGCTGCCTAATTATACAAATATATATATATATATATATATATATATATATATATATATATATATATATATATATATATATACCATTGAAGTGTTTTATATTTATGTGCTCAGTATAGGCGATAGAGTGTTTATAGATGTGGACAGTGCAGAATAAACTTAGCACAGTGACTGTTTCATATTTCAAGCAACCTTCAGACCATATGTCACTACTCTTTTAGCGGGCAGAATATATAGGTCACTGTAGGATTGAAGAAAATAATGAGGGGAGGAGACGAAAACCGTTCCTACGTTCCTATTTATAATCATGAATTTTAGATTTTAGCTTATTTATAGGTTTATTTGTTATTTTGTTTTTTTACTCACATATTTCATATATTTATATTATAGGTAGTATTGTAGGGATTTGTTAAAAAAAAAACTCCAAATACACAAACCTGCTTATCTGGAACCAATGACAATGCCGCTGCATAAAAAGCCATATAAATCACTTTTCTTTCCTGTGCTAGTACATGAAATGAAATTCAGCAGTACGATATGATCATGCTTATATGCCTATGTCATTGGTTGATTGAAAATTTATATAAGAAAGAATATGTTCATGAGTTCTCAATTAAGTGGCCAGCGAATATATATATAGGAGGCACGGTGGAGCAGTGGTAGCGGCTTGGATTGAGGAATCACAGAGCCGAGTTCGAATTCCAGTCGAATCCATTACATTCACTTACGTGCTAATACCCTTGGGAAAGGTATGTATCCTCTTCATCTCCCTCCAGCTATGAGTAAAATAGCAGGACAGACTGGGTTCTATAGCCTTGGATGGCAACTGGTCTAGGAGAAGGACAACTCTGAATTCAAAACCTGCGGAGGGTCGTTTGGGAACCTTGTGGCATGCATTCGGTGTATTCGTCTGTATTCGTCTCTCCAAAAAGTGTGGCTGGTCTTGCACGAGGCCTTCACCACTATAATCAAATCTCATGTGCCGGTGTCGGGATGTCGGTTTCCTGGGGACTTATCGGCCTGACCCTCATACGTCGAACGCGACGGGAGAGTCGATTATATATATATATATATATATATATATATATATATGGAAGAGGATATAGTAGTTCCAACGAGAGAAAAGAAGAGAGAAACCGCAAACGTTTTTGGTTGTAATGTGGATTTTTAAAAAAGATATTATGCTTTATTTTCCATAATTTTGCTACACGGGTTTCCGGTCTCGCGACCGTCATCAGGCAAAGGATGGAGATTTCCACATATTATTAAAAATAATTAATTTTTCCTTTTATATTTTTCGATGTTAAATATTCTCGATATGAGACATTCTCTTTTTTGTGATAGCAATTTCTTTCTTGAACTGGCAGTGAAAGGTTCTGCGTTATATGGTTCGAGAAATGTTGGAGTAGTTATCGGCATGCTTATCTTTTAATGACCCCTGTGTGTTCTTACATCTATTTCTATTTTCGTGTGCTTTTGTCAGCATGTGTATATATGTGTATATCCCCTCTCCATACATACACACTGTCTCATTACGAGGAATCAGTGAACATATCTGTACACCCACACACACAAACACACACATACACAAACGCACAAACATACACACACATACCATCCCATTACAGGGAATCAGTACACACACACACATACACACATACGTACATACAAATATTTACCAAGTTACATGGAATCAGAATACATACACACACATACATACACACATATATATGTACACACATACACACATACTTCCTAAGTTGTGTATGGTTTGTGTGCGTGTCTGTGAAATTTGTACGTCTGATGATTTGGATCGTGATTACGATTCCAATGTAATAAATTACAACCACGGAGTATTAGTGTTTGAGCCTTTTAGACTAGCGACGAGCAGGAGAACCCGGCGTTGCCCGGGGATGTAACAGTAAGAGATAGATCAAGTAACGACCATCATAAAGACTGAAAAATAAAATTGACAAAGATTATTGTTTAAGGTTGACGGACACGCATGTCTTAATTAGTTTTTTTTTATGAATTGGTCAAACCCAAACTCAAACAAAAACATTGTTCTCAATCGTTATAAGTCTATCGATTGAATAGAATTTTATTATAAACAATTGTCTTGTAAATGGAATTTTTAAAGCATTCTGAATGTAAAAATAAAGAAAAAAATGTGCAAGACAATAAGAAACACTACCTGCTACTTGTTGAAATCGGTTGAAAAAATGTAGGAAATCCGATCCCATATATAAACGAACACACACACACACAAACGACCTGGGTTTTATAATAAGTAAGAACGGAAGGAAACCAAGCCCATTGAGAGCATATCGTTTTCACAGTTGGAAAGAAACTTCATCTAAAGACATCCCAATTGAATACACCTATTCCATTGTACATGATACTGCTGGAGTATCAAAAGGGACTTAAATAACATTGAACATGACAGACAATCAAGAAAGAGAAAATTTTTTCAATAGTTCTTATGTTCACGAAGCTTTTATTTCTGCTGTTAGTTTATTAAATGATTTGATGAAAATTCTTGATGGTATTAATATATTAAATCGTATTAGTTTTAAAAGATTTAGGGTCTGATTGTTATTGTAAAAATAGTATTTCTCAATAAGCAGGCCAATATTTGTTGTTTTTAATATAAATTGAGAGATTTCTACGATTTTATTTTGAGAAATATTGCCATCGGTAAATAATATATGTTCAGAAAACAAATGAAAAAAATGCCTTTTTTTTTCGATAAAAAAGTGGCATTTCTGTACATCAAAAACGGTAGCTAACCAAGAAAAGGTAATTTTCAGATTCAGCGCCCTCAAATTAGCTAAAAAGAAAAATGATCTTTGGTGTCTCGACACCATTTCAATTTTTGTTGTTGTTGTTGTTGTTGACCAGTGTAATACAAGAGAGAGAGAGAGAGAGAGAGAGAGAGAGACAGAGACAGAGAGACAGAGACAGAGAGACAGGGAGAGAGAAAGGGAAAACAAACTAGAAGCGAACGGACAATAAATCATTAAATATTCCAAGATATTTATTTGATTTCACAAAGTACGTGAGTTATCGCCCTTTGACCGTAAACACAACAAACATTGATATATAATAATTTAGATTTGGGCACCTCGAGGCGGAGTAATGGTTAGCAAGCTTGTCTTCATAAATAAATTACGACTGAATAGTGAGTTCGATTCTCACTGGATGCCCAATATTTCCGGCTTTGTGCCACATCTAAACCGGGCTTAGAAAATCGCTATAATAATTTAGTTTGTAATTTTAAAAAGTAGAAATCAATCAATAAAAAATTACTTTAAGGAGGCGGATGTTGTATAAAAATCAATGATGATGTTGTGGAAACACTTTCGGTCTCACTAGGGAATGCTGGGAACAAAATAAATCGAGTGGGAGTTTGAATAAAAGAGTTGTTGGGTTTATCACGTCTCTTGTCATCTTTGTACTGCTACAACTTTTAGCAGACAGATTACATATACAGTGTAACCCGGATATAAGAGAGATTTTCTCTGGTCCCAAATTAGAGCCTGTGTTAATGTATATAAAATAGACCAAACCGGGATATAAGAGAAACCCGGATATAAGAGACTTCTTCTCCGGTCCCGACAACTCTCTTATATCCACTGTAGTTTCATCTTTTCACCCATATTTGCGCGGGAGTTGCCCAATCTTCACTTTCCAATCTTGATAGAGTTCAAAAGCGTCTCCGAGTCACTGTTGGAGAAGAATTATTTTCCACCTTCCAATATATATATATATATATATATATATATATATATATATATCACGGCTACTTCTATAGAAAGTTCTCGAACGAACTACATTCCTTGCTTCTTCCAGGTCTAACCTTCATGACTAGGATCCGCCATGACACTTACACAGTAGTAAACTACCCCAATTCCCTTCGTATTCCATCGGCGAGAATAAAGTTCCACTCAAACAGCTTCTTTCCGCAAACCCTGTGGAGAAGACTTCCAAGAGGACGTTTCCTCGATCACAAAAATCTTAACCTATTCAAGTATAGAATTAACTGTCATCTTCCCCTCCTATCTATCTTAACGTAACCCGCCCCCAGGACGTGTACAGGGTTAGCCTTACTGTAAAAAAACAAAAACACGTTTTTAATGTACTGGGGCACTTTTACGAAGAAAAAGAAAGCGTGTGTGTGTATAATTAAATATCTTAGGGAACTGAACATTCTCCGTTGTGTAGTTTTCTACCTATTGGTATCTAAAAGACATTAGGAAAATTGTATTATTAGACGACGCGTTTCGTTCAATGTGGACTTTTTCTAGGCAAAAAACGAAATGAGTTTATTTATTATTGAGTAATATCAACTTTCCTAACAGAATTACTACTCTCCAACGCCAATGTACACAACTATATCAAGAAATCAAAAGAAAATGGTTGAATCCGTCGATACAACAATAAAAACAATATTTCTATGCATGAAAGTACTTGACGTAATTTTCAGTTGACAATATGAATACAATAGCTTTTGCTAAATACTTCTAGTTGCTAAGGACATTTTGTTTGTTGGTAACAATTACTTTGTTTTCAATAAATTCATTTCGTTTTTTTGGCCTTGAAAAAGCCCGCATTGGAGGAAACGCGTCGGCTAATAATACAGTTTTCCTGTTGTCTTTTATATATATATATATATATATATATATATAATGTCATTCGCAGACAGTATTGTTTCGCTGTATCACAGCTCCTCAGTGCGACTAGACGTCCGAAAGCCGAAAGCCAGGATCAAAACCCGACCGATTTGGTCTCTCTCTCTCTCTCTCTCTCTCTCTCTATATATATATATATATATATATATATATATATATATATATATATACGTACGTGTATGTGTGTGTGCGTGTGTTAGTAAATAAATGATTAAGACGTTCACTTTTATTTCCTGACTCCGAGTTTCGCATAAATAACTCTGCTCTTCGGTGGTTAGATAAATCAGTTGATATCATATTTAATTTAAAATACGTTGCATAAAAAGTTACTTTTTTATTTTCAGATCTATTTTAAATGTACCCACTTTCTTATTGACACTATTCATCATCGTCGTCTTCATCTAGATCATCATTACTGCCATGACCGGGAATAAGGTTTCATTTTCTGCTACCTTTTGGGTCTCTAATTTTAAGTCTGACCCCCTGACTAGCTTCCTACACATGTCTCGGTTGCGTACCAATATCTGGGTTAAAAGTTGAAGTTATTCGTTTATGAATAGTGTATCTCAGATAAGTGGGCCTTGTGGAGTCCAACTCATTCCGAGTAACAATATACTTATTTCATTTATTTTAGGAACCCGAATGTAGATGTTATATTCTTTATGCTGGTACCGACATACATATGTATATTTGCATTTGATTATGTTCTTCGTTTTACCGTGAAAGAATTTCCTTCAGCTCTGAACAAAATGGGTCTGAAGAAAAGAAAAAAATTGATGGAAATACATTAAATCATTTTCGATACGATTCTTACTGCAACGAAAATGAATTAATGCATTTCCATCAAATTGATTTTGAAAGTAATTTTACATAATAATATTATCGTCATGATTATGACAAAGAAGAAGAAGAAGAAGAAGAAGAAGAAGAAGAAGAAGAAGAAGAAGAAAGAAAGTGAGAAACCAGTCTGTCACCTTATTAATGCAACTGGAAATCGCAGACGACACTTTGCTCCACAAATAAGCTACTTATCACGCTTTATAGCCTGCCTGACTCCAGAATCTCTCTAGTAATGAATTCCTCTACACGGACCGACGTACCAAGCGCCCTCAAGATACATTAAAAATAATCTTAAGCATGAAATGTTTTGCATATTGTCTGTCTGCAAATCCTCTTTTTCTATATACTTATAATAAACATTATTACCCTCGAAAAATTCACTAACATATTTGAATATATGGGACGCGATTTGTTTTTAATTTAAAGAAAAGAAATACCATTATCAGTATAGGTAACTCTCAAAACAAAGCGATAGAAATGTATTTTAAAAATGAAAAAAAAATATTGAAGCTTTTATTTGATTTTAATTCCAATCTGATAGATTAAACTTAACATTTCCAATAAGCAAGATACTTTCAAACCCAATTTAAAATCGCAAAATCGACCATATTGAAGAATATGTCACGCAGAATAATCACTCAAAAATAAAATATACTCTTCTGAAAGTTTATTTGAGAAAGATTAACTTATTTAAACTTTAATGAAGCTGAATTAAAAAAAATATTACTTTTAGTTTAAAATATTGCAGAAAAGAATTTTTAGACACGGAGGTGGGTGTTTTTATGAATGGTTGGCAGATTCATCGATAGCTTAATGTTAGACATTTTAAGTGAAGGGCACATAACTGTAAAACTTATTTGACGAATATAGCGTAAACGCCTTTTTCATGAAGTTTTTATTTTTTTAACTACCCAGTAATCCTAAAAAAATAAGTAAATATTCTAAGTAATCTAATATTTATATGGATGTCCGTATCTACAAAAATTGACACGTTGATACACATACACACACAAAAAACGGGTGAGGATGCTGAATTGCAGTAAGATTTGCGATTTATGAGTAATGAATATAATTTTTACTTAATAACAAAAAAATCTAACCGCCATGAATTAATACAGAATTTTAAAACATTTAATAGTTTATAAATTATTATAATTAAAATAAAAAATGAAGATAATTCTTGTAAAAAATCCGTTATTAAGCTAAAATATTTGTTCATAAGACAATTGTGTCTATATATATATATATATATATATATATATATATAAAAGCTTTTCTAATTAAATAATGGCTTAATTTTACTGAATTTTTTTATTTTACCATTCAACGAAGATTTCCGTAACTGAGGGTATTGTCTACTATTTACATTATTCCGACTATTGTCCTCATCTTTGTCGCCATATTTATTACAACGTTTCGGCCCTTCAGTATCTGTCGATATTTCTGAGATGAGGTATTATGTACACTATTTACATTATTCGGACTATTGTCCTCATCTTTGTCGCCATATTTATTACAACGTTTCGGCCCTTCAGTATCTGTCTATATTTCTGAGATGAGTTAATATGTACACTATTTACATTACTCGGACTATTGTCCTCATCTTTGTCGCCATATTTATTACAACTTTTAGGCCCTTCAGTATCTGTCTATATTTCTGAGATGAGGTATTATGTACACTATTTACATTATTCAGACTATTGTCCTAATCTTTGTCCCCATATTTATTACACCGTTTCGGCCCTTCCAGTATCTGTCTATATTTCTGAGATGAGGTATTATGTACACTATTTACATTATTCAGACTATTGTCCTAATCTTTGTCCTCATATTTATTACAACGTTTCGGCCCTTCAGAATCTGTCTATATTTCTGAGATGAGTTAATATGTACACTATTTACATTACTCGGACTATTGTCCTCATTTTTGTCGCCATATTTATTACAACATTTCGGCCCTTCAGTATCTGTCTATATTTCTGAGAATGAGGTATTATGTACAGAATTTACATTATTCAGACTATTATCCTCATCTTTGTCGCCATATTTATTACAACGTTTGGCCTTTCAGTATCTGTCTATATTTCTGAGATGAGGTATTATGTACACTATTTACATTATTCTGACTATTGTCCTCATCTTTGTCGCCATATTTATTACAACGTTTCGGCCCTTCAGTATCTGTCTATATTTCTGAGATGAGGTATTATGTACACTATTTACATTATTCAGACTATTGTCCTAATCTTTGTCCTCATATTTATTACAACGTTTCGGCCCTTCAGAATCTGTCTATATTTCTGAGATGAGTTAATATGTACACTATTTACATTACTCGGACTATTGTCCTCATTTTTGTCGCCATATTTATTACAACATTTCGGCCCTTCAGTATCTGTCTATATTTCTGAGAATGAGGTATTATGTACACAATTTACATTATTCAGACTATTATCCTCATCTTTGTCGCCATATTTATTACAACGTTTGGCCTTTCAGTATCTGTCTATATTTCTGAGATGAGGTATTATGTACACTATTTACATTATTCGGACTATTGTCCTAATCTTTGTCCCCATATTTATTACAACGTTTCGGCCCTTCAGTATCTGTCTATATTTCTGAGATGAGGTATTATGTACACTATTTATATTATTCGGACTATTGTCCTCATCTTTGTCGCCATATTTATTACAACGTTTCGGCCCTTCAGTATCTGTCTATATTTCTGAGATGAGGTATTATGTACACTATTTACATTATTCAGACTATTGTCCTAATCTTTGTCGCCATATTTATTACAACGTTTCGGCCCTTCAGTATCTGTCTATATTTCTGAGATGAGGTATTATGTACACTATTTATATTATTCAGACTATTGTCCTAATCTTTGTCCCCATATTTATTACAACGTTTCGGCCCTTCAGTATCTGTCTATATTTCTGAGATGAGGTATTATGTACACTATTTACATTATTCAGACTATTGTCCTAATCTTTGTCCCCATATTTATTACAACGTTTCGGCCCTTCAGTATCTGTCTATATTTCTGAGATGAGGTATTATGTACACTATTTACATTATTCAGACTATTGTCCTAATCTTTGTCCCCATATTTATTACAACGTTTCGGCCCTTCAGTATCTGTCTATATTTCTGAGATGAGGTATTATGTACACTATTTATATTATTCGGACTATTGTCCTCATCTTTGTCGCCATATTTATTACAACGTTTCGGCCCTTCAGTATCTGTCTATATTTCTGAGAATGAGGTATTATGTACACAATTTACATTATTCGAACTATTGTCCTCATATTTGTCGCCATATTTATTACAACGTTTCGGCCTTTCAGGTGGTTGGAATGTCGAACTGAACCCTTATTTCGCTCACTGGGGTTGATTGCTCTAGTTCCACGTGCCATGTTTTAATGGATGTCATTTATCAGTTATCTCCTGTTAATTCCCCTCTCCAAGTTCTTTCGGCTTACATAAGCCATTATCAAAGATGTCAATTACTGTACGATATATTAAGCAATATACGGACGGAAAGCTTAGATTGGATTTAAAAAATATGGATTAATATTGTGATTTTCTTTCTTCGTTTAATGATAATGTTATTCAGACGTTATGAAAAGAATTTACATAAAATAAACAGACAACACTTGTCTGTATTATTTAATGAAACATGTATATATATATATATATATATATATATATATATATACGCACACATATATTAATAGTAGTAATTATAAAATGAATAAATAATCGGATATTTAATTCAAAATGTAAAATAAAAAAACTATCGAAATACACCGATGGGTACCGTAGAAAAACACTGTCAAATTGCAATTGTAAACACAAACACACACACACACATATATATATATATATATATATATATACGAGCTGTTACCTGATCCTTGCGGAAATTTGAAGCGAAAAGAAACCTAATTGCTATTGTATTC
Organism: Acanthosepion pharaonis; assembly: GCA_903632075.3. NCBI lineage: Eukaryota > Metazoa > Mollusca > Cephalopoda > Sepiida > Sepiidae > Acanthosepion > Acanthosepion pharaonis. Next base: position 100,341 of record CAHIKZ030005635.1, on the reverse strand, counting down.
TTGTTGTAAAAAGCCTACCGACGGTTCAACAAAGTTAACTTTTCATAAGAGGTTGCGACTTAAATTCGATTCCCGTACAATATTCAATGTTATCCCAAATCGTATATTTAAATAAATCGTGTACAATCGGGTTTAGTGAAGAGTTCGACAGTAAATATTCATGAAAGTTGTAAACACCGATAAATTCTCTCATTCGTCTCGTTGATACGTCAGTTGTTTAAACACACAGGCATGCACACGCATATATACATATAAAAATATAATATAATATATAAATGTATAATATAATTATATAAATATCTTACTTATTATAAAACGCAGATTGTGTGTGTGTGTGTGTGTGTGTGTGTGTGTACGTTTATATATTGGATCGGATTACTTACATTTTGCAACCGATTTCAACAAAACTTCACAGGACGACGTAAAATTACCTTGGGGCGGTTCTGACAGCGCCAAAAATTTGAAAAACACAATTGTTTTTGCACGAAATCAATTTGAAAACACGATTAAGAGGCGTCGCGAGAATGAAAGGAGGACATCTCATATCGAGTTATACTTATTATAAAACCCTGGTTTGGTTGTGTGTGTGTGTGTGTGTGTGTGTGTGTGTGTGTGTGTGTGTGTTCGTTCGTTTATATATGGGATCGGATTTCCTACATTTTTCAACCGATTTCAACAAAACTTCACTTTTTTTTTCTGGCAGGTAGTGTTTCTTATTGTCTTGCACACTTTTTTCTTTATTTTTACATTCAGAATGCTTTAAAAATTCCATTTACAAGACAATTGTTTATAATAAAATTCTATTCAATCGGTAGACTCATAATGATTGAAAACAATGTTTTTGTTTGAGTTTGGGTTTGACCAATTCGTAAAAAACAAAACAAAAACAAAAAAAACTAATTAAGACATGCGTGTCCGTCAACCTTAAACAATAATCTTTGTCAATTTTATTTTTCAGTCTTTATGATGGTCGATACTTGATCTATCTCTTACTGTTACATCCCCGGGCAACGTCGGGCTCTACTGCTAGTAAAATTCTATTCAATCGGTAGACTCATAACGATTGAAAACAATGTTTTTGTATGGGTTTGACCAATTTGTAAAAAAAAAAAAAAAAACTAATTAAGCCATGCGTGTCCATCAACCTTAAACAATAATCTTTGTCAATTTTATTTTTCAGTCTTTAAGATGGTCGATACTTGATCTATCTCTTACTGTTACATCCCCGGGCAACGCCGGGCTCTACTACTAGTAATATATAAAATATAATATATAAAAATATAATAATATATAAATATAATTTATGTATATATATATGATTGGATTACTCTGTATCCTTGGAAACAAAAAAATTATGAATTGTATGTGCGTTTAAAACTCAGTAAATAAGTTATTCCAAAATTCGCTTGAAGATGAAATAGAACTAATGCTTTTAATTTAAGTATATAATTAAATTTGAAGTTTTTAGTGTTCTTTCTTTTTACTATAATATATATATATATATATATATATATATATATATATATATATATATTAATGTCTTTAATTTAATTGCAAAATTAAATTCGTGGCTTTTAGCTTCCATTTTTGAAACATGGTTAGAACTGTGTAGCGAAAAAACATATTTTAAATCAATTAATTTATAATATTAATGCTCTGTAAATTTACATTGAGCACTATTTTGTAAAAATAAAAATATCTATAAGAACACCGGATTATATATCTTACTGTTATTTCTTTATATATATATATATATATATATATATATATATATATATATATATATATGGTTGGATTGTTGTGAGTTTGTGACCCTGGGTTTCACGCTTGATGTCAGCAGGAATATATATATATATATATATATATATATATATATATATATATATATATATATATAGTGGACTCTCCTATCATGAATGATAAATGTGGGTCAGCATTGGATGGCACTTGTGCATGCTAGCAGGGGCTATTGTGGAAAAAATCAGGTAAGGGAAAGACATATCTCATTTGTGCTTTCTTAAGTGTGATACTAGCCCAGCTTTGCTGTGGTGACAAAGCCACACTGACAGATGAAATTTGTTAAAGCAGGATTTTGAAGGTATCTCTGCTTCAGAGATTGACGAAGCTGATCACTGTGCTTCATTCTACTGTCTTCAAAACCCTTTAACTTAATGGAAAATCTCTTACACCACTCCTTCCGGTTTGATCTGAAAACCTTGAAATATATATATGTATATATTTGGTTGGATTGATGTGAGTTTGTGACCCTGGGTTTGTCTGACGATCGCAAAAGCGTGAAACCCAGGGTCACAAACTCACATCAATCCAACCAAATATGTTAGCTCTATCTCTGATATTGAGCACTTTCTAATAAGTACCGCGCATATAATATATAAATAATTATATATATATATATATATATATATATATATATATATATATATATATATATATTTATTTATTTATTTATTTATATTTATATACACACACTTTTCACACACACACACACACATATATATATATATATATAGACAGAGAGAGAGAGAGAGAAAAGAGAGAGAGAGAGAGAGAATGGAAAGCGAGTGATAAATAGATCGATATGAGTCACTTTGAACAAGAAATATATATATATATATATATATATATATATATATATATATATATATATATATATATTATATATATATAATGTTTGAAGCTGGTCCCAGAGGTTGTTGTTTTGGATAATAAGAGAAAATTATTATACATGGTTTAAAAAAAGCGCGACATGTTTTTTGTTATGAGAAATTATATTATGACAAAAAGAAAAAAAAAAGTTATTTTATGATTAATTTTGTTCCTGTCAAAATATCGTCCTTTAGTCTTGAATATTGCAGCACAAATTTTTGGCATTCGTTGCAAACCTTTCTCAAAGTATAAGTTTGATAATCGATTCCATTCTTTTTTCAATTACTCTCAGAGCTCGATTTCATTTTTTTCACTCTTCTGTGAAGTTCTCACATGCAAACTTTTTAACTGTTTTATATATATATATATAATGAAATGGATTAAGTGACAATTATTTAATATTTTTTTTGTAAATTCGTTATTTTTATAGATACGATTTAAGTAAATGCTCTGTTTTTAATTAAACATTATTAATTACATTTACAAGGCTGAATGTTCGAAAATTTCTTCGTTCAAAATAATAAGCATAACTGTCAGCCATAGCATTTAAACGCAAAAGAAAAAAAAATCAGTAATGCATAGCTACACATAGTCTTTTGTCTTCCCAGTTGGGCTCTTGTTGATGATCCCCAAAAGAGATGGAAAGTACTTGAGTAAATAAGTGATTCTCACTGTTACAATAAAGAGAATTTGCTCCCTAAATACACAAACTATATATATATATATAAAAGTGAAAATTGAAGTCAACACTTAGAGGCGACAGTCTGTTTCATGCTAGATGCAATCGTCAGACCTGATTCCTTAAGTTTACGAATTTTCCAATGTTTTTCGTAAACTTAAGGAATCAGTATATGTTCAAAAATCTCCTGAGCCGACCAAGCATAGAAATGAATACAGTATGGGAACCTGTAATAACGAACGCCAGAGAAAAGCGAGGATAACAACAAAAGTTGCAATATCTGGTAAAAACATGCAATGATAACAGCAAAAAATTGCAATATGAGCACTGGCAAAAATGGTTGCTGAAGACATTAGGTTTATAATACCCAAAAATTCATACACCGATGTCCTCAAGGCACAGTAGTTAAAGGCGTTGGTTAGATCCAGTGACAGGATCCAAAGAGTGTGAATTCAATACTCGGTTATGGCAGTGGAGAACTTTCAGAGGAAAATTAACAGGAGCAAACTGACATGGCACGTGGAACTAGAACAGTCTACTCCAGTGAGCGAAATAAAGGGTTCAGTTCGACATTCCAACCACCTGAAGAAGGCCGGAGCGTTCAACGGCCGAAACGTTGTAATAAATATGGCGACAAAGATGAGGACAATAGTCCGAATTATGTAAATAATGTACATAATAACTCAACTCACACACACACACACACACACACACACACACACACACACATATATATATATATATATATATATATATATATATATATATATATATATATATATATATATATATATATATATATACTCCACTCTCCCATCGAATTCGACGCATGAGGGTCAATCAGATCAGTTCTAAGGAAACCGACAACCCGACACCAGCATATATGATTTGATTATAATGGTGAAGGTTTTGTGTAGAACCATCCACACTTTTTTAAGGGCCTTTCCTACATTTTTTTAAAAATTGGTATTTATTTTATGTGGTATTAAGTCCTTGTTCAAATATGTTTGCGTGTGTCATGGCTGTAGACTTGTTAGACGATGATAACCATTGCTGAAATATTTAATGTATGGTTTCTCAATTCTTTGTAGAACAACAACGGCACATACAGTATTGAATTTAGAGTTATCATTCTCCTAGATAGGTTGCCAACCGGTTCCCCCTCTATTTAACCCATAGCTGAGAGAATGTAATGAATTCAACTGGAATTCAATTCCTCAATCCAAGCCGCCCGCTATCCATTACTCCACCGTGCCTCCTATATATATAAATATATATATATATATATATATATATAGGAGGCATATATATATATATATATATATATATATATATATATATATATATTATTTTTAAATTTTAAAGGTTTTTTAGTGGGCGATAACGGTTATGTTTCGATTTATTCTTGGGGCTATTCAGTGGAAATAATTGTGGATCCGGATGCAGTTTTTATAGTATTGTTTGTTAACTATTTTATTCATTATTTAAGATTGATTATTTTGCACATGCGTGTAAGCATGAAACAGACTGTTGGTGCTGGATGGTGACTTCAATGTTGGGAGAGAGAGAGTAAGAGAGATAATTAGGGGAGAGATAGAGAGAATAGAGTGATAGATACAATACAATTATTGTTATCTGACCTTGTGGATAGTTAAGATCACGAAACATTTAGTCGGTCACAGATAAGATTCATGAACATTTTTATTCAATGATAATAATTATTGTTGTAAATATATATTGAGGTTTACGGCCATATTATGTTGAAACCCCGGTTCCCGTACGATCACTGAAGTTAAGCAACGTCGAGACTGGTCAGTACCTAGATGAACGACCGCTTGTAAATACCAGGTGCAGTAAGATTTGGATGTGCAGGTGGTGTAATGGATAATTGCTCGGAATTGTTTCAATTCCAAATGAGTTCGTTATTCACTTACGCGCAAATACCATTCGGAAATCTATGAATCCACCTTTTCTAACCCCATCTATGGGTTAATTAGAAAGACTTGTATCACTAAATCATTATTATTTCTACCCAAAACCCACAAAATGTCCTTCAATGTAAACATATTTTCTGGATTTAAATAACCTGCAAGGAGTTGATAAACCGTAAAAACACGAATCAATCAAAAGATATATAGTGAGCAATCTTACTGACAAAATTCTGTTCACATTAATATCCGTTAAATTACAAAATTTTACGTATATCAACAGACGTTGTTGTTGTTCTTATATATATATATATATATATATATATATATATATATATATATGTGTGTGTGTGTGTGTGCGTGTGTGTAGTAAATACATGTCAGTTAAGTGCTGCAAGGATCAGATAACAGCTCGTATATATATATATATATATATGTGTGTGTGTGTGTGTGTGTGTGTGTGTGTGTGTGTAGTAAATACATAAGTCAGTTAAGTGGGTGATCATGTCTCTTTCGATTCACTAACTAGACAAAAAGCTGCTTCCGCAGTAGGTTGCCGTTTCTTTCTGCAATAAACTGGTGGCCATCCACTGCTATAGGATCCCTTCTATCTTGCTATTCAACCCATAACTACCGGGGGGGGAAGAAGAGATGTATTCATACATTTTTTCAAAATCATTTGCACGTATGTGGAAGCAACGAACCTAACAGGAATTTGACTCATTTCAAACCGATAAAAAATTCGTTTTCTTTTTAAATGATTTGCCGATTTTCTGGCGCCATCAGCCAAAAAAGCACATTTATTTCACGAGAGCAAATCTACATTATTGAGACGAAACTCATTCCAACTCTGTTTTTATTTTTTGTTTATTTTTTCTATTGTTTATCATTTACTTTTTTTTATTCATTCATTTATTATAATTTTCAATTTTTATTTCCCCGAGTTTTACATATTCTTATATTGATAGTTTTTATTGGTATATTGATATATTAATATTTCTATATTACTTATATATACTTATATTCTACATGATTTCAGTATGGATTATTGCTGTTTTATTTGGGCTTAGATGTGACGCAACTGTAGAGCACCCAGTGAGGATCAAAGTCACTACGTAATTGCTAACCACTGCACCGCATCGAAGTGCCGATTCCAGCGAGATAATGTAATATTTAATCGGGTCCCAAGTTGTCCAGAATTATTTGGGAGAACATTCTGGAGACTTTCAGTGAATGGTACGATCAGTAACTTCACTCGACATGAGTTCACTCGACATGATTCCAGTCCAGCATTTACGGGACGTAGTTAAGAAATTGTTCGCACGCAAGATTATGCATTTATAAATAATCGGAATTTGGGGAGATATCATAGCCAAAGATTTTACGACAATTTTTCTGACCTCTTGTGTAATCATTGCCATGACACGATACTAGATATATTTTTCATGACTTTTGACACGTCACACACACACACACACACACACATATATATATTGTCATCCGCAGACTGATTCGCTGTAGCACAGCTCATCAGTGTGGCTAGACGTACGGTTGCCTCTAGCTAGGATCGAAACTCGACTGAATTGGCATCAGTCGGGTATTCTACCACGGCAGGGATGAAGGTGAATTTAAGCGTATTTATTTTTAGATAAACACACGTGACTGAGACAAGTCGATTCGATTTTACAGAAGAGTCTTGCATTATTAGCTGTAATAGTCACTGTTTACAAAACCCATACTCCCAACCCCAGAGAGCTCAACCGAATACATTTTTCAGGAGAATATATATTGTCATCCACAGACTGTTTCGATGTATCACAGCTCATCAGTGTAACTAGACGTCCGGTTGCCTCTAGCTAGGATCGAAACTCGACTGAATTGGCATCAGTCGGGGATTCTACCACTAAGCCGTTATATATATATATATATATATATATATATATATATATATATATATATATATATATATATATATATATATATATATATAGTTAGTGCATAATTATCAGGCGTTTTTTTTAGGCGAGATATTTGTTAATAAAATTGCTGCTTTGTTTACTTTTTTTTTAATAAAAATATTATTCTATTCAGGATATAAAATTGCGTGTCAATAATCATACGTTCCGAATAATCATTTAAAAATGTTATTGCTGAATTGTTATGTTTCTTTTTTCATAATAAATATTATTTAAAAACGCCTGATAATTATTCACCAGCCCAATATATATATATATATATATATATATATATATATATATATATATATATATATATATATATAGGTACCTCCAAAGAAAAGCGATACCTAAGATTTAAAATTAATTTAAAAAAAATTTAAAGTCTTTCTTGAAGCTTTTATTTTAGTTTTAATTTCATCCTAGTAGATTAAATTTAATATTTACAATGAGATATATGTGTTTTACATATCAAGAACAATATTGGGGAAAAGTGTTTCATCCTACAGTACTTCATCCGCCTAAATTTGTTGTACCACTACATATGCGTACGAAAGAGAGATCGTTGAGATTTTAGAGCTTCTAGAATTTATTTTGTTATATCTAGCTGAATTCATTTAGATTCATTTTATTTCCATCACGTTTGTTAGTAGTTACCCAACACTGTGATAATGGGAAGATCTAATAGGGAATGTTGAAATGTTGTAAGAGCCAGGGAGCAAATTTTCTAGTAGATGTCCTTGCGATCAAGACATTCCCAAGACATTTACGTCAAAATGAATTGTTTTCTTCTTTCATCAAAGTTACATTTTTTATGTCAAAATTATGATCAGTATTTACTTCATTGTCTGTAATTTCGTAAAATTATAACTTGACCAACTCTCGTTCAAATAATTTCGAATTTAACAGAAAATTTTATATTTAATGATTCATTATTTTTTCTTCTCAGTTACAGAAATTCCATCAACTGGAAAAGAAAATGCTTTTTGTGTGTTAGAGTAGGCTTGAACACACAAGTCAAACAAGACGTGCATTTGTAAGAGAATTCACCCAACATGCACCAACTGAAGTGTTGTTACTTAAGACATACTACAGTGTGTTTGGTAGGAGCTGGACTACTCCTTTTTTTTTAATCATCTCACCCCAAGCAAGGCAATAAAGCCACTAAGACGCAATGGTTACTGAGTCTTGGGCAATATGAAAACAAAAAAGAAAATAAAGTTAAGGAGAGAGAATAATAAAAGGACAAGAATTAAGAAGACGAATGACATTAAATTTAAATTTTTGAAGATCAAAGTTGACTGGGAAGCTAGCAGCCGGAAGAAAGTTCTGCAAGCGATGAAACGGAAAGGACGTATATTGGAAGAAGAAATGTTGAGCCAAGTGCCGTGTCACAGGCGGTGCGCAAATCAAAAACTTGTGAAATCGTTCACGAAATTCACATACCATTGAATTTCTCATCTAAACTTTGGTTTGGTTTGGTTTATTTTGTTTTACGGCATATCAACCGCGATGGGTTATTTAATGCCGACAAAATATTTATTGCTGGTAATATGTTTTTCTTCAAAAATCTACTTCTGGGAACATTTTTCATTGAAGAAATTTATAGCTGGTCATATTTTTTTCAAAGAATGTATAACTGTTGGTATTGCTGGTATTTCTTTTTTAAAGTATTGCTGATAATAACTTTTCCTTCAAAAATGATTGCTTGTAATTTTTTTTTTTTGTTATTACAAAGTATTTCTGGTATTAAAACCTATTTTTATACAAGTTTGGGTGTTAACTATTTGCCCATAGCTGGGACCCTAACAGGTACTACCACCCCGGGTCATAGTGAACCTGGGAACATCAGCAATTAAGAGGTGGTTCCACGCTCCTCAAAACCTCCTGATCAGAGGCCTTGCTGTTGGACGTAGTTTATCGTCTTACCCTGGACGCGGATGGAGTTTAACGTCATACCCAGGACATCATTTAAACTTTTGTTTTGCTCAACAATAAGTCTGCCTAGTTTCCTCTGCCTAGACTATGGAGTTACTCAGATGTTTACATCTGAAATGATGTTAAATTTAGTCTAAAACTCCCTGTATAATATCTAATATTTAATGTAATATTTATAGTCACACAGAAAACGAAAGAAAGATTGTGGTGCGCCAATTTTTCAATAGGGAAATTGACGTATTTCTGTGATTGCCAGAATAACTGAGTCCAGATACAAAGTAGAATTCTGTATACTTATTTTAAAATTGAACAAGCCAAATCACATGAAAAATTGGCGCAACACAATCTTATTCTTTCCTTAAGACCTTCTTTTGCTCGAATAAGGTTAGTAAATATTTACATGAAAACTATGATAGTGAGTTCGATCCTTAATTTCCCACTAATATTTTTCTGTGCAATATTTAGTTAAATCATATTTGGCAACCAGTCGTCAATTCACAGACAGGAAATAGCACAAGGCCATGCGGAGGTATTGACAGGATGAGTAGGGTAAAGAAAAACCGCTGGAGTTAATCTATAATACTTATAATAGCCCCGGGCACAGATGAAATAATTTATTTCATTATCGTTCACCCAATATAAGGCCTAAGTGCCAGTCAATTACGGGATGTGGGTGTTGTAAGGACATAGAAAGAGAGAGCAAGGGTTGCATGTTATGAGGATATGTAGGATAGGTAATTGTTGAAGAGGTTAAGATTGTAGTAAGGAGGGAAACATCCTCTCGGGAGTCAATTCTACAATGTAACCGTTCTGAGGAAGAAAGCGTATAGGTGGAACATGGTCCTGGCAGGAACAGATTAGTAAATAAATTTTGATTATATTTGGTGTAGGTAATAACTGAATATTTTAACTGGTGACTTAAATAGTAGGATATTTCGAAATGTCATGTTTACTAGTTGACATTGTTAGTTATTTCTAAGTTTCCGAGTTTGATAGGTTTTTCTGCATGGAATTTTTTCTGGATTATATATTTGAGTATTTCTAAGTAGTATTTTTGTTGGCTTGTATTTTGTTTTTTTTTTGGGTTTTTTTTGTTTCGTTTTTATTTCAACTGACGTGTTTTGTAATTTTAATAAGCATATTTATTGGATTAAAGTAATCCAATTAGATTTCTGAATTTCACACTTAATTTCACGAGGAAAATAACGTTTATTAAAATGTTTCTTGTTTCTTATCGTTCACACTTGTTCAGACACAGACACTCTCATGCATAGATCGCATACATAAAAAATGATTAAGTACAATGTTTCTTGAATTTTTTAACTTTTCGTCATTAATAATTATTTTTCTCTGGAGAATAAATATATTTCTTTTTTTTTTTAATCATTTCACCCCATCCAAGGCAGTAATGCCACTAAAACGCAAGGGATGTGAAAAAATTAGAAAAAAAAGAGAAACATTATTAAGGAGCGGGAACAATAAAGTAATCAGGAAGACAGTAAATAAAGATTGACATTGCATTTAAATTTTTAAAGATCAAAGTTGGTTTTTTCTTCTTCTTCTTCTTCTTCTTCTTCTTCTTCTTCTTCTTCTTCTTCTTCTTCTTTCTTTTCTAATAGTAATAATAATAATAATAATAATAATAATAATTATTATTATTATTATTATTATTATTATTATTATTATTATTATTATTACCTCTTTTCTTCATGTGGCTAAAAGCAAATTCACTTCAACTATGGTAAGTGTTCAATATAAATGGTCCCTAAGCAAAGTCTAGCCTGACATAAGGCTATATAATTTTCTCTTTATAAAGCAAACACCTGATATTAACTACAATGTTTCTTGAATTTTGTAACTTTTCGATGAAGGTAACGGTGTCAGCATTTTAAACCATTGGCAATTTTCATTAAGGAAGATAATACGTGTAAACATCATTTGTTTCAAAAACAGGAAACATCGATGATAATTATTTTCCCTAGAGAATAAGTATACGTCCTCTTTTTACAAATATTTTGAACTAATATATTCTTTGTCTTTTACGAACGTCCCAACTGGAAGCTCAACATTGGAATACAATTGGCTATTGCTGAATTGAACCCCGAACACTGATAAATTCGTTGATGCATTTGTCTTACATTTCTGCAGAAGTAGGGCAGAGGGTGCAACGACCCCCCACCCACCGGGCATCGATATAGGGGGCATCCGATCAAAAATTTAGTTTATATTTAATTTGAATAAAGTGTTTATTTCAGGTTTCATCTGTTTTGACATATTTAAAATATCTTCCCTTTCTCACGTTTCTCACTTTGCGTCGGGCAACACCAAACATCAGCAAATCTCTGCACGTCACTGGATTCGCATATGACTCAGTTAGTCTGTGATGAACGATGTATATTTGGGAGGATTTACATATATATATATATATATATATATATATATATATATATATATATATATATATTATATGCAATTTGGGATCAAGTACAGATCAAATATTTTGTTTTTATATTAATTATTCAGTATTTTTAACTGAATAATTTATATACAAACAAAATATATCTCCCTAATTCTACTGAGGATCTTCTTAATTATTCGGAGTACCAACTCACTAAACAGCAAACGGAAGTACTCATCCTTGGACCAAACTGTCATCTTTACTCCACTTTATATATATATATATATATATATATATATATATGTTATAATTTTTTTTGCATCACTTGATAAGACACCGAGTGTGTTGAAACAAAATGGCTATTTTTGTAGTGATTTTATAACATACTTATGTTATAATTTTTTTTATAAATAATAATTATATATATATATATATATATATATATATATATATATATTGTTGTGGTGTCCTCCCTCTAAAGAGTCTATGTTGCACTCTTCTGCCTACTATAAGATTAGTAGGAGAGAAGGCCTTGTGGGAACAGTTGAATAGATTAAACGCTGGGTCAACCGACACACATACTCACTAGTCGTGTAATACTCTTCTGTTGTACTTACTGTTAATATATTATATATCTGCAACACTTGTTTTGTTATTTCTTTAACCATTTACCTGGTCACAACGAAAGATTCGAAGAAACGAACTTCACGTTCAATCATAAAAAAATTACCAATGTCTACAACAGTGGTGAAGAAAGGAATTCTAATTAAACACTACAACAAAAGGATATCCAGTGTTAATTACAACACTGTCAGTGAAAAAAAAAAGAAACTCTTCAAAACAATAGGATTTCTACAAGGTCAATTCAGTAGTTGGGAAGAAGTTTGGTGAACCTTGTTATTTTTTCCATTCCAACAAGTCATATTGTTTTCGCTAATAGGGTAAAGTAAAAATTTACCCCCTCTCCCGCTTTTAAATTTTTCAGTAAAAGAATCGTACAAATCAAACAGACTTATTGTTGGTTAAGAGGGTAAAGAGAAAAAAATTCCCCTCTCTCGTTTCTTAATTTTACGTACTACCGCAGTAAAATGGACGAATTTAAAAGTGCAATACTAGAGTTGATGAAACACCAACAGGAACAACAACTACTGTTGGGACAGAAATATCAAGAAAGACAAGAGAAATTCCAAGAACAAGCAGAATACCAGAAGAAAGTTGAGGAATTGCACCTAGAAATTCTGGTTAGACAACAGAAACTGGAAGAAATGTTCCTTCAAACACAGAATGAGCAAAGGCACCTGTATAATATATCCATCAAAAGCCAAAATGAGGACAGCGAAAACGCGTTCTCTCAAAATGCTATATGGAGTGCTATTGAAAACTTCACGTTTACACCTGAAGAAGAAACTACATTCGCTTCGTACTTTAAACGTTACAAGGACGTATACAATACGGATTGTGCAAGTTGGGCTGACCATAAAAAAGTTCACCTACTCCTCAGGGAATTAGGCACAGCATAAGATAAGTTTGTTAACTATATTTTGCCTAAGAAAACCAGCGACTTGAAATTTAAAGAGGCTGGTCAATCATTAACAGTACTCTTCAGTCCAAAAACGTCACTGTTCCACAAGCGTTGGAAATGCATGACTCTTACCCGCAAAGAAGACGAAGATTATACTACTTTCGCGAGAGTAGTCAATAAACACTGCGATGACTTCAATTGGCACCAATAATTTTAAATGCCTGATTTTCATCCATGGTTTGATTTCAGCGAAAGACGCCGAAATACGTCGTAGGGTACTCAACAAGCTTTAAAACGAACCTGACATGACTTTACAGCAAGTTGCCGAAGATGGCCAACGTTTCGAGAGCGTCAGAGAGGATTCGAAAAACAAGTGGCGTGGCTCTCATTAAAAATAAATGCGCCAAAGAAAAATTAAAAAGGGTCAACCAAAAAGTAATAAAGTTACTTTGCCGTTAAGAACATGTTTTGGGTGTGGTCAATTACATTGATATAGAGATTGTCCTTTTAAAGATAAAAAATGTTTTGCGATAAATTGGGACACAAAAGAACAAGACAACAAAAAAAAAAGTTTTGTAAAAATTACCAAATCTGATGAACCAGAAAGTCTTAACACCAGGAAATATATTGAAGTGAAAATATTTATCAAAAATATAAGGTTACATCTTGATTCGGATTCAGGCATCCATAATTAATTATCAAACATGGAAAAAACTGGGTAAGCCGACTTTGTTAAGAACGAACCGAATAGCTAAAAGTGTAACTGGCAACCCTATTAAGTTTATGGGCGAACATGTCATTCAAAGATAAAACTTTAAAACTAAAGGCATATATTATGAAGAATATGAGTAATTTGTTTGGGACTGATTGGTTAGAAAAGTTTCAACTTTGGGATATGCCTATTAACTCATTATGTCAAAAAGTCGAAAATTCATGAGAATCCAGGATTACGGGTTCAAATTAAAAGACGGGAAGTTTGAGTTTTTCTTCGAGAGGATTAGGTACTTGGGGCAAATAATTGACAAAAACGGAAGACGTTCCGACCCAGATAGGGCAACGGCAATAAAGTATATGCCTGCATCAGAAAATGTGTCGGCTCTTTAAAGTTTTTTAGGTCTTGCCAATCATTACAAGGTTTTTGTCCCAAGAATGCACAGTTTGAGAGCTCCACTTAATGAATTATTGAGAAAAGATAAAGTGTGGGAATGGACAACAAAATGCCAGGAAGCATTTGAGAAATAAAGGAGATCCTTACATCAGATCTGTTCCTGACTCATTACAATCCAAACCATGACATCATTGTAGCCAGCAATGCTAGCTCCTACGGCATCGGGGCGTGCATTCTACACAAGTTAAAGGATGGATCGGTAAAGCCAATCGCCCATGCATCTAGGACGCTATTATCAGCTGAAGGGCATTATTCGCAAATAGAAAAGGAAGCCTTAGGAATCATTTTTGCGGTGACTAAATTTCATAGATTTATTCATGGAAGTTACTTTTTATTGCAAACAGACCATCGTCCACTCCTTATTAGCTTTGGATCAAAAAAGGGTCTGCCAACACATACTGCTAATAGACTGCAAAGATGGGGATCCATTCTCCTCAATTATAACTACAAAATGGAGTTTCTCCCATCCACTAAAATCTGACATGCAGACGGGTTGTCTAGACTGATACCTAAGTACGCTGAACCCCTGGAAGACACAGTCATTGCTGCCATAACAACAAAGGTCGAAATAAAAAGTACCTTGTGCAATACTGCCAGAGAGCTTCCTATCACAATTGACGAGATAATAGACAAGGATAACTTCATAAAGAAGTAAAGGACAAACTAAATAGTAAAGACCAGAATATCTCAGAGAAGTTTACTCACTCTGTAACTAATGTACGGAGACAGAGTATTAATCCCATCTACACTACAGAAAAGAACATTAAAAGAATTCCATGTTGGCCATCCGGGAATTTCAAGAATGAAGAGTCTGATGAGGACCTACTGGATTAACAGGGACAAGGATATTGGGAACACTGTAAGATCATGCAAAGGGTGTGTTTTGGCTGCTAAAAGCACCCCCGATAAAATTCAATCCCTGGCCTAAAACCGACTGTCCGTGGTCGCGGATACACATTGATTTTGCTGGCCCACTTGATCGTTTTTACTACCTTGTAGTAATTGACAGTTATTCCAAGTGGCCAGAAATATTGAAATGTAAGAAGCCGACCTCGGAGGTGACAGTAAAGTTTTAGCACGAGCTATTTCCACGTTTCGGAGTTGTTGACTGTATCGGAACAGACAATGCCACACAGTTCACATCCTGTGAATTTAAGGATTTTTGTCAGTCATTCCCGATCGAACATATTACCACGGCGCCATACTACCAAAGAAGTAATGGACAGGCAGAGCGTTTTGTGGATACTTTCAAGAGAGCACTGAGGAAGGCGAGAGGTACTCCCACTGATACGGCTATACAGCAGTTTTTGCAGGTCTATCGTGTAACCCCTAATAGCAATGCCCCATCTGCAAGGACGCTAGCGGAGGTCATGTTTTCCAGGAAAATAAAACCAGCATTTGACAAATTCCTTCCGAGTGAAACGAAAGCGGGAAATAGTAATAAAGTGCCTAAAAAGCGCTTTAAGATCGGTGAAAGTTTTTGTTCGTGTATTTGGGAATAATAGAACTCACTGGGAGATAGGAACAATAGACAGACAAATTGGTAACATGATTTACATGATTCAGGGACAGAAGTTTATACAAAAACGTCATGTAAACCAAATTAGAAAACCAGATGAAAGCGTAGTCGACAGGGATCCCATAGAAGATGACACTATGGACGTCGTCATTGACACATTTGAGGTTCCAATACCGCAATCAGTGCCAGAGCTCAGAAGGCCCCAAAATTTACGGAACCTTTAGAAATTAACCCGAAAAGAAAAAGATATTGAACATCTTTCATTTCATACCATGTCAACAGAAAAAGGAAAAGGATGAGTAAAAAAATACAAAAACATCTCACTTATGGACTTTGAATTACCTGAAAGGCACAATACGCATCGGATTATTGGAAATTATTAACATTATAATTTACCATTAAACTTATCCAATTTTTCATTATTTAGGAATAATGAATAGAAACCTTAACAAAAAGGGACTGTTGTTAACATGTAAAACTCAAAAAAAAAAAAAAATTGTGAACGTAATTACCGTATATGGCCTTTTCAACGTGGTTGTTTCTGATTTTGTTGTTGTTGTGAAAAAGGGTTTATTCGGTTGAATAAAAAGTATTGTGTGGTAATTATAAAAAAAAGACTCCATACGGAGTCAGGCTGAAAAGGGGTGTGTGTTGTGGTGTCTTCCCTCTAAAGCGTCTCTCCCGCCTACTATAAAATTAGTAGGAGAGAAGGCCTTGGGGGAACACACACACACACACACACACACACACACACACACACACACACACACACACACGCACACTAGTCGTGTAATACTCTTCTATTGTACTTACTGTTAATATATGATATATCAGCAACACTTGTTTTGTTATTTCGTTAAACATTTACTTGGTCACAACACATATATATATAAAGGCGTCAGAGAAAGTGACGAGTAACTTACCTAAGGAGCTTGGAGCTTGTGTTGGCGGGGCAACGATTGGGAGAGATAATGAAAAGACAAGCTTTACTAAGAGTTTCAAAAGTTAGGAAGGTGTGAAGGGCAATGATCGCCGATGTTCTAATGGCACAGAGAAGATGAATACAAAGCAAGTTGTAATGTAATTTCGTTTTCTTATTAACAAACGTTTATTCGATTATCTAATACTTAAAAATTCTCAGTTTATTATATGTGTATATGTATATGTGTACGTGTACGTGTGTATGTGTGTGTTTTCGAGTGTTCATGTGAACTTGTTCGTAAACTTTTGAGCGAAGACGGTGTATATTCAAGATTGTATGACATTTCCACATAACCCAATCGTTAAACTACTTTCACCTATGACCCTTAAACTTTATCTAATCTATTTGCTATTTTTTGGTATCATTTATTCAAAATTAAGTAATATTAGATTTGAGGTATCACGTTCGATCGTGTGACAATGAAGACATTGAACGACAAAATGGCGCCTGTTGAACAAATTTTCTCACACCCGATTGCATCTGCTTTTCTCCTTAGCTTGTTGAAAGTCGTTTTCATGGAATATGTATTAAATTTAGTTTGGCACTACGTTACTCTAATGAGGCAGCCTTGATGATCGAACTCAGAGAGATAGCTCACGAGAAATAATGCCATTCACTTTTTAACCCTTTTGATCCGAATCGGATATATACGCATCCCAAGAGGCACTTCGACATAGTGTAATGGTTGTATCGCTAGATCAATTACGACTGAATAGTGAGTTCAATCCTCATCGGGTGCTTCATAATTTCAGCCTTGTGTCACATATAAGCTACGCTTAGTAAATCGTTATATACACGTCCCAAGAAAATATGTATTCATAATAATCCATAAAATGTTAACAAATTTTAGGACAACCAAAATATATATCATAAATACTAACATAAAAGAACGCAGCAATAGATTTCGAGAAAAATATTCTACGAAAAATACTTAAACTTTTTTAATTTGTTGTTTACATTTTTCGTATACAGTGGCGATTCATGGAGAAAACATCCGAGATAAACTTCTTTTATGTGGCCCTCCACATCTTCCTGCCCCTTAATAACTTTTGTCTTTTTGTTACTCTCGCAAACCCTGTTCAGTCCCCCCCATTTGCTCAAGTCCATTATGTCACGCGTTGCTTTCCCCATCTCTCTTTTCCTCTATCCGTCCTGTGACTATAAGATTTTCCAAGCCATCCTTCCTCAGATGGTGTTAAGCATAAGTTTTTATTTTGCTTTCTTTCTCTCCAAAACCTCGTTGTTGTTCACATGTTTGACCCATGGTATCCTCAGCATCTTTCTGTAGAACCACATTTTGTTGCTTCAAATCTCTTCTTCATACCTTGGGGAGATTGTCCAGCATTCGCTGCCATACAGGAGGACATATATCACGTAAGAGTTCAGTACTCTTTTCTTTGTTTCTAACGAAATTATTATGTCTCTTAATACTCTGCTTAGCTTTTGGAATGCATCTTTGGCCATTCTTATACGTCTTCGGATTTCTGTGTCGCACTTTCCGTCCTGCCAGAACATTTCCCAGATATTTAAATTTATGCATCTGCTTGAATTTAGTATCCCCGACCTGTAATTTACATTTCGGGCTCGCCCTTTTGCTGGTAAGCATGCATTCTACCTTCTTGTATTTTATGCTTAATTCTTTCTTCTCGCTTTCCTTCGCTACACTCTGTAAGAGGTTTTGTAGTTTCCTTTTCATGTCTGCTATCAGCACTGTGTCAGCTGCATATATTATATTTTTAAGATTGTGACCGCAATAGTGAATCCTGGTAGGACTTCTAATTCTCTCAGAATTTCCTTGCTGCATAAGTTGAATAAATCCGGCGAGAAGATACATCCTTGTTGTACACCCCTTTCTACTTTTGTATATTTGCTGAACTCATTTTCTGTCTGTATGCCGGCGGTTTGCTGCCAGTATAGATTCTTGATTATTCTAATGTCTTTTCCGAATATGTCAAGGTTGCTGAGCAGTTGTAGCAGATCTTTGAGACGTACTTTGTCGAAAGCCTTTGTGTAGTCTATAAATCGCAGGTACACGTCCTTCTGCATTTGTATTGCTCTTTCTGATAACATTCTGAGTATAAATATCGCGTTCCTTGTTCCAATATCTGACAAACCCACACTGTTCTTATCTTATCTCTGGCCTGATTCTACTGAGCGCTCTATTCATCAAAATTCGGAGTATGAGTTTTGTTACATGGCTCATTAGGCTGATTGTCCGGTGGAGGTCACATTCGTTTGCACCTGGTTTCTTAGGCAGTGCTATGAAAATAAATCTACTTAGGTGTTCCGCTATATCGTCACTGGTAAAGATTTAATTTATAATTTCTGTGATCTATCCCGAAGTCGTCTAAGGCTGCCAGTCTCTCTATTACAATTCCGTCTAGCCCCGTCAGTTTGTTTCTTTTCAGCTTGGCCAGTGCAGCTTCCACTTCGGTTTTTAATATTTCCAGTCCATCAGTATTTCTGTGTATTTCCAGTTGTTGTCTTTCATCGTGGAAGAGATCTCCGATATATCCATTCCATCTCTGAAGTATTTTTTCTTTTTCTTATGTCCTTGGATTTTATGTGGCCTGTTGATGAGCACATCTTTTGTCCTGTTAGTTCTCTTATTTTTAAGCATGTCTCCTTTATCTGTGATACTTATTTTTTCTATTTCTGCACATCTTTTGTTGAGCCATTCCCTTTCAGCTTGCTTACATTTGTTTCTTATTTTTCGTGTAGTTTGTTGCATTACGTTCAATGTGTTGACATTTCTGTTTCTTTTGCATCAAGTCGTTTTTTTCACACCGTCCATATATTTTTTCTTCAGGTTCGAGTTGTTCAGGAGTCTGTTGTATTGCAGTTTAGGTGCTGCGTTAGGCTCCTTCCGTAGTTTCATTCTTAGTTTACAGGGAGGTAATCGCTTCCGCAGTCAGTACTTGGATAAGTTTTGCAGAGAGCAACTACATTACTGAATATCTTGTTGATAGTTATGTAGTCGATTTGGGTATTAGTTTCCCCTCCTGGACTTCTCCATGTCTATAATCATCTGGGGTGTTCTTGGAACCGGGTGTTGGACGCCGATCATTCACCGTGCACCATTGAATCCATTTTTCTCCGCGTTCGTCGCGAGTTCCTAGTCCGAATTTGCTTGTTATTTCTCCATCGCTCTCATTGCCTAGTTTGGCATTTAGGTCTCCTATGATAATTACAATTTCTTGTGATTTATTCTGAGCATTGGAGTAGAAAGATTCGATTTCTTATTCCGAACTCTGTGCTGTCGGAGCGTACACAATTAAAATAATAAACATCATCAAAAATCTGCAACACATTTTCTCACCAAGGGAATGTCACCTGCAACAAATCCCAGTACCTGGTCTGCAAACACATCATCACTCACAACATTTACACACCCCCGGTACTCACATAGCATTCAGACCACCTACTCTAAACTGTGGCAGTTCCAATCACGTATACTTACTTTTCTGTCACAAATGCGAGAAGGGGAAATTATGTGGGAGAAATCAGAACAGAGGAGTTCCGTTTATGGTTCAATAACCGCAAAAAAAAAGCATCAGAGATAACAACAATTCTCCGGTCTCTGTACACTTTAACCAACCTAGTCATAACAGAGACGATGTCGGGTGCGTCCTTTTAGCGTCAGGGTTCGTCAATCGGGAGGATAGACGCAGTTCGGAGTTGAAGTATATCCTAAAAGTGAATTCCCATATAAAAGGAATACAGAGATTTGGGTTTACTAAGACAGTATAATTCTCACAAGGAAACCCATTATCTGCAAAACCACTCCTCGGATGAGTAGGCCCTCCGCCCACATTTTAACTCCAAATTTTAACAGCCATCACCTACCTACTATATTTTTATGTTCTGCCACCTATGATTTCCCACATTACGCACTATTCTGTAATCGAAGTATTACCATGTACAATGAGGGCTACTTTCCGGTTCTTTTAAAAGAATCAAATAAAACACCTACAGTAAAATGGAAGTTAATAAGAAAAGCTAGAATATGTAGGTCATTAAATGACCCATGTCCTTTGTGCATGCATGAGAAACTATATATTACTAAGTTTATAAAAAATAAAAATTTACTGAATCAGAGAAATGAAATAGCTATTTTATGCCGTCATTGTCAAAAATTTTCCTTAAATAATATTTAAAAATTTCAAAATAAAAATAGATTTAAAAAGGTGCGATCAGGTAATATACATACTTATATTTAACATGAAAAATAGTTTTATATACTGTAAGTAATTCTATTACATTTACTTGTTTTTCTTTATGGAAAAAAATAAAAATCTATTGAAATAACAGTGAAAATATTTTAAAGTTGTATTTAAAATTGTAGTTAAAACGAATTCTAACCTAAACATCTTTTAAAATTGTAGTTAAAGAAAATGTATTCTAACCTAAACACCTCTCAAAAAGTACTACCGGCACTTAAATGAATCCAATAAAACACCTACTGAAAAATGAAATTATAACGAAAAACTAGATGATGTAGAACTGTGAACGACCCATGTCCTTTGTACATACATATGAAAATTTATTACTAAGTTTATATATATATAAATAAATAAATAAAGTTTACTAAATCAGAGAAATGAATTAGCTATTTTTGCAGTAAGTGCCATAAATATTACTTAAATAATATTTAAATATAAAAGTTTAAAAATCGTAAATATACATATACTTGATATGAAAAATAATTTTACTTACTATAAGTAATTCTAATACATTTCCTTCTATTATAAAGTAATATAGTCTATTAAAACTAACAATGAAAATATTTTAAAGTTGTAATTAAAATTGTAGTTAAATAAAATGAATTCTAACCTAAACTTCTTTTACTTAGTACTACACGAACGTAAAAGAATCCAATAAAACACCTACAGTAAAATAAAATTAATATGAAATGCCAGAAGATGTAAGCTTCTGAATGACCCATGTCGTTTGTACTTACATGAGAAACAATATATTACTAGGTTTATATAAAAAATAAAAGTTTACTAAATCAGTGAAATTAAGTAACTATTTTGCCGTCATTGTCATAAATTTTACTTAAATAATATTTAAATACAAAAAAAAAAAATTTTGTAACCTAATATACATACTTATACTTGATGTAAAAATAATTCTACATACTATAAGGGATTCTAATACATTTAATTGTTCTTAAAAAAATATAGTATAAAAAATTAAAAATTAAAATATTTCAAATCGTAGTTAAATAAAACGTATTCTAAACCTAAACACCCCAAAAATCTCTTTAAATATACAAATAGAAAAAAAATGCCGTAAGAATTTTGCCGTTAACAATAAATTTAAAAAAAAATCAGACGACATGCATTCAACGGATGTCAGATTTCATTGAAAAATACATCCCTAACCACCTACCAATAACGGATACAATAATACAGCCATAATGAACACCCAGACACCCCTTGTCCAGTTGAAGTAGATTTATCTGTAACCTTGGAAACGTGAATTATGATTTTAGCTGTGTCTTTAAAACCCAGTAATTTTAAAAGTTACTCCAAAATTTGCTTGAGGATAAAATGGAACTAATGTCTTTAATTTAATTACAAAATTAAATTCGTAGCTTTTAGCTTCCATTTTTGAAACATGGTTAGAACTGTGTAGCAAAAAAAACATATTTTAAATAAATCAATTTATAATATTAATGCTCTGTAAATTTACATTGAGCACTATTTTGTAAAATAAAAAATATCTATAAGAACACCGGATTATATATCTTACTGTTCTTTCGTTTTTTATATATATATATATATATATATATATATATAAATGGACAAAGTCCGATAATTTGTTGTGTTTTTGTGTGTTTTTTATAAGACATTTTAACGTCTGAGAAATTTACATACAAAATATTCGTCCTTTGACAGGATTTTTTATGAAAATTTCAGACATTCAGGCCGGTGAATGTTATTTAATACTTTTATCATAAATAGAGTCCTTTACTTAAATTTTGTATCTATAAAAACAACGTTAAACATAAAATGTCTTTAATATATATATATATATACATATATAATATAAAATAGAGAAATCTCTACTTGTCCGGTTTAAAAACAGTGCGGAAAAAAGGAAAAGAAAAGCGAAAAGAAAGTAAAAAAAAGAAAAGAAAAAAGAAAAAGCAGAAAATAAAAAAAAAAGAAAATAAAAGAAAAAAGAAAGGAAAAGAAAAAAGAAAAGACTAGAAAACAAAAGAAAATAGCAAAAGAAAAAAGAAAAAATAAAAAATAATAGAAAATAAAAAAGACTACAAAAAAGAAAAAGAAATAAAAAAAGAAAAATATTTGAAAAGTAAAAAAAAGAAAAAGGAAAAGAAAAGACAAAAGACAAAAGAAAAGGAAAAGAAAAAAACGAAAGGAAAAGAAAAGAATAAACGAAAAGAAAAGAGAAAAAAGAAAAGAAAAAGGGAAAGAAAAGAGAAAAATAAAAGTTAAAATAAAAAGAAAAGAGAACAAGGAAAAGAAAAGAGAAAAAGAAAGAAAAAGAGAAGAGGAAAAGAAAAGAGAAAACTAAAAGCAAAAAGGAAAAGAAAAGAGAGAAAAAAGAAAATGAATTAAAAAAGGAAAAGAAAAGAGAAAGACGAAAAGAAAAACGAAAAAAAGAGAAAAAGGAAAAGAAAAAAGAAAACAGAAAAAGAATAGAAAAGCAGAAAGAAAAAAAGAGAAAAAAGAAAAGAGAAAAAGAAAAGAAACGAGAAAAAAGAAAAGAGAAAAGGAAAAGACAAAAAAGAAAAGAAAAAAGAAAAGAGAAAAAAGAAAATTAAAGGTATAAGGAAAAGATAAAAAGAAAAAAAAGAAAAGCGAAAAGGAAAAAGGAAAAGAAAAGAAAAGCATAAAAGAAAAGAGAAAAGCAAAGAAAAAGGAAAAGAAAAGAGAAAAACTAAAAGGAAAAAGAAAAAAGAAAAGCAAAAAGAAAAAAAACGATTAAAGAGAAAAAGAAAAAAGGAAAAAGAAAAAAAAAGAAAAAAAGAAAAGAAAAGAGACTTGTAAAATCAGAAAGAATGTTGCCGCCGATCTGATTTTATAAAATAATCGCTATTTTTTCTTTCTCTTTTTCTTTCCTATTGTTTCATTAATTTTCTCCTTTCTCCTTAACACTCTTTTGTTCCCTGGACCCCCTTTCCTAGGATTTATGTCTCATTTCAGCATGATCACAATTGATATGACAAAACAATTGTTTCCAGCTATCATTCGCATATTTTTATAATATAATTTCTTAATCATTAAATCGAGACAATTTGCCCATCAATCTGTTAGTCTTTGGTTATATTCAGCTAGAGAAATATTTTAAAATAAACAACATTTATTTAGTATAAATAGTGGCAAAGTCTGTTTCTACTTTTAAAATGTTAATTCCCACGAGTACTGAATATGCGTGCTTCTGTATACACAGAATCCCATACGACTTTTCTTGGGCTGTAATTACTGGACGTTTCGTACGCTTCGTCGTTCTGCTATTTTCTCTTCTTGTTAGTTCTTTCTTGTGTGGTTTTGAGCACTTCTAAGATTTTCCCTAACACCAATGGCGAAGTGGCCAGGGTGCCAGATTGCCCGATGGCAAGTAGGCCCCGTGATGGAGGGGATTTTCTATATTAAATAAAGATTGCAATAAACGAACAACTACAGACAACTGTTTTAGCAATAAAAAAGAAAGAATAAAAAATTTATAAAGTCATCTGCACACTACCAATTAGTCGATTCCAATGTGAGAGGACATTTTCAAAGCTAAACATCATAAAGAACAAGGTTAAGAAATTCGCTGTCTGGCGAGAATTTGGAATCATACATGTTGCTATCCATTGAAAAGGAATTATTACATGAATTAGATGCAGAAGCAATTATTGGCAGATTTGCACAATCATTAAGTGATTTCTGGCTTCTGGTGAAAGTTTATATATAAACTATTCAAATGACTGACTACATTGGGCTTTCATAAGACATTATCAGTGTTTCACGTGAAGTCGCGATACGTGTGTGATGACAATTATTTCGGAAAGCCAAAAGTGCTCAAATATTTAATAATATTTAGATTTTTACCACACTATCGAAAATAAATGAAATCCTGATCAAATATCTTTTGGTGGTTTTCAACAATATATATATATATATATATATATATTGTGAATTTAGGCAGCAATCCTTCATTACTTCATTTATATATGTTTCATTAAAGACGACAGACAAGGAACTGTGATTAAGCATTTATTTAATTTTTCTTGTGTTCGAACAAGTGTTTTCTTTTCTGGACACAGAGTGTGTAGCAACTGTCCAAAAGTTCTCTAATTCCGAGCGCTTTCAACTATATTTTTAGCCATTGTCAAGGATAATTTTATTTTTACTTTTTAATTGGGTGTATGGGTTGTGTGTATATTTCTAGAGTTATAGGGATGCTTTATTTTCCGAACACAGTTAGTATTATGGCCATGTTCGTAGTTAATATTATTGAGTGATGGCCTTTTCTTTTTTATTATTAAGGCTTCCATAATGTTTAATATTTTTTTACATGTGGATGAGGTTATGTTTGTATTTTCTATTAGTATGTTTCGGATGGAGTCTGGTAAGTTTGTGTGTGTGTTTAAATGGATTCTAATAGAGCCGTGGTCGGAGAGGTGTAACGTGAAGCGTCTGGATAGGCATGTAGTAGTGTGACCGATGGAATTATTTATAAATTCGGTTTGATCAGGAACACAGTTCCTTAAGGGACATTTGAACCCATAAATAATGTTCGTTTGTTGTAATGTTGATCTTGCTGGTGTGTTGTTATTTTTGGGGATAAGGTTAACGGTTTTCTTTTTTTTTTTTTTGTAGTAGATAATTAATTTCATTTTTTGTTCGGTTTAATTGTGGTAGTGTATATCTTTATGATATTTCTAATTAGTTGTAGATGATGTGGATTTGGTTTTTGTAGAAAATATTTATATACATATAAAAACATGCAAATATACACATCCATAAAAACACACAAGTGTTTACTTTACAATGCATACACTTACACTACATACATACATACATACACACATGCATACGTATGTACACATATGTATACATGTAGTCATATACATACATATAAACATCTACATAAACATACAGAAAAATACTCACACGTAAATACCACAAAATGCATATATATATATATATATATATATATATATCTTATGTAAATATTAAAGTGGACATTGAAGCCAACACTGAGATGGCACAAAGATTGTAGAAGATGTATATATATATATATATATATATATATATATATATATATATATATATATATATGTGTGTGTATGCATATGTGTGTGTGTGTGTGTGTGTGTGCTTATTGTAACATTCATTTTTGTATATATTTCTTTTGTAGAGTCCTGAAAAGAATTCAGAGAACTCTATGATTTTCATGGAATGGTCCGATAGAAAATCACTTGGATTATGAAATTAAAACATCCAAACTTAGTAATATGGTTTTGATTTTTAAATATTAACAAAAACCTTTGTGATATACAAATGATCATTTAATCTTGTAACATCTTTGGAGAAAATGTTAATTTGCTTTAAGCATGTCTTCGTATTGAAATTTTTATTAAATTTCGTTCAAGGTACATTAAATGGTGTAGAAAGAGGCGGGAAATTCCTTCTTAATATGAAGAGTCACGACAAAAAAAAATAGATATTTATTAGCGAATTGATGACCTAAATATTAATTACATTAATTTACATTTTTCTGACTTTTTATTGTTTCGTTCTTTGTTTTCAAAATTTTACATCCAGTGTCACGATCAGTGTTGGTACTTAAAAATACATTAGTAGTTTGAGCAAGACAGTTTTGTGCCTGACAACAGCAGACGTATACCTCAGGCTTCAGAAACGACGTTTACGACAAGAGAAAGAAAAATGAACCCCGTCCCTTAATAGAATATATTCTAATAAGTTGTTTTCCTTAATAACCAAATCCGTGGTTTTATGATTTATTTATTTTTTATTTTAAATTAAAAATCATTAAAGATACAAGATTGTTAAAGAAACATTGAAAATGTCTACGAGAGGCCAAGTTCGTACAATCGATGTGGACTATCTTTTCACGAATCTGAAGCCGATGGGTTTTTTTCAAATTGCACAATTCAGTGTCCTGGCAATTACTTGTATGGAATTTGCTGCAAGTTTACTTAAAATTATCTTCATAGGTACGTACAATGGGTATTTATTGATGTATTTATTTTTAATATTTCTCTCTTTAGCATTCCCTTCCGACGCTTTTATCCTTTCTCTTTTTCTTTTTATTATATTCTCTACTTCCCACTTAAAACATTTCTCTTTTTCCCTCTCTGTTTCCACCCATTCATCTTGTCTCGTTTTCTTTCTCTTATATTCTTTCTTTGACGCCTTCTCTCTTTCTCTCTATTTCCATTCATTCATATTTTCTCCTTTCCTTTCTCTTATATTCACTAATTCAGAATTAAACGCTTTCTCTCTCTCTCTCTCTCTCTCTCTGGCGCAAATATATATATATATATATATATATATATATATATATATATATATATATATATATATATGCCTCTGTATGTGTGCACGCGAGCGCGCACGCGCGTGTGCGAATAAAGACAAAAATGGAAAATCTTAACCTCGCGTTTCTTCTAATGGAATTTATCAGGCAAAGGTAAGGATTTTATTTTGAAACAAGTATTTATAAACAAATGGAAAAATGATTTCAGAAACGCTAGGTTAATTATGGAGGATGTTATGTGACGTCATTTAATTTCTAATAAACGTAAGTGAGTAAATGATGTTGTTGAACCTTTTTATGTAATTAATATTGAAATTATTTTAGTTTGAGATTAATTTTTATATTTGATTGTGCCGAAAGTTTATGCCGGTTTTTAGTCTTTCATGTTCCAACTCGTTAGAACACGTTAAATTTATCGACAGATATAATATGCTTACATTTCCGATTAGAGCAGACTTCAAACTATCACTTGAGAAAGAAAGTTTAAAATTATTTAATTAGTGTCAAATTTGCATCCCTATAAAAATGAAAGATTATGAGGCGCATTTTAGACACGTGTTGTTTTTTGTTTTGTTTTGTTTTTTACCGAAACGACAAAAATCCCTGGCAAGCAACAAAAAAAAGATGTGTTGTGTACGGTGAAAGCTGACAGCCCTGGACAGAAGTATTTTGGTGTTTGTTGATTGTGGCCTTATTGATAAAGAACGCTCAAACAGATCCACCCCATAACAGATGACCATCAAATCATGATATTGATTGAGAATAACGCACATTACGCAATGTGGGAATTTGCAGAAACACTAAATGTATCAAAATCCACAATCCATGAGCATTTAGTGAAGGTTGGGTACTCAAATCGCTGCGATGTTTGGGTACCACATTAATGTAATGGAATAACCTGTCACCCCCACGAGAGACTATAGGTAATAACTACATATCTGTAAATCAACGGACTATAGAGACTACCGAAATCTTTTCGGCTAAACAGTCGAACTCTCTGCCTTCGGGCAGACAGGAACCAGGACGAGGCTCAGCCGAAGGGCAGAGTTTCGTCCGAGGAGGTTGACTAACCCTGAACCCGTTTACACAGGTTCGAAAGGGAATATCTTTGGCCGAGCCTACGGGCTCAGAGAACCCACGTTAAACCCGGCCTTGTGCCACACGCAACCCTCGTTGGGGGGTGGCAAAATATAGACAACTCGAAATCTTTCCGGCTAGACGGACGAACTCTCTGCCTCTGAGCAGAGAGGAACCTGGGCGAGGCTGTCGAAAGGCAGAGTCTCGTTCGGGATACCCTCGTTAAACCCGGTCTTGTGCCACATCTACCCTCGTGTGTGTGTGTGTGTGTGGGGGGCTAGTAAATACCGACTACCCGAAATCTTTTCGGCTAGAAAGGAACCCGGACGACGATCCGCCGAAGGGCAGAGTCTCGTTCGGGGAGGTTGATTAACCCTGAACCCATTTACACGGGTTCGAAAGGGAATACTTCTGGCCGAGCCTACGGGCTCGGAAAAGCCACGTTAAACCCGGCCTTCTGCCACATACGACCCTCGCGGGGGGTGGTTAGATATACTAGCCGAAATCTTTATCGGCTATAAGGTGGAAATCTCTGCCTTCGGGCAGACAGGAAACCGGACTAGACTCTGCCAAAGGGCAGAGTCTCGTTCGGGGAGGTTCTACGGGCATTTTTTGGCCGAGACTACGGGCTCGGGAGACTCTCGTTAAACCCGGTCTTGTGCCACATCTCCCCTCGTGGGGGACCAGTAAATACCGACTACCTGAAATCTTTTCGGCTGGACGGCCGAACTGTCTGCCTCTGAGCAGAGTGGAACCCAGGCCAGGCTCAGCCGAAGGGCGGTGTCTCGTTCGGAGAGGTTGACTGACACATTTATACGTATTCGAAAGGGAATACTTTTGGCCAAGCCTACAGGCTCGGAAGACCTACGTTAAACTCGGCCTTGTCCCATATCTACCTTCCTGGTGTGGGGGGTGGCTAGTAAATACCGACTAGCCGAAATCTTTTCAGCTAGTCAGTCGAACTCTCTGCCTTCTGGCAGGGAGGAAACCGTTCGAGGAGGTCGACTGACCCGATCCCGTTTATGAGTGTTCTACGGGGATCTATTGGTCGAGCCTACAGGCTCGGAAGACCCACGTTAAACCCGGCCTTGTGCCACATCTACCCTCGTGGGGAGGGCTAGTAAATATTGACTAGCTGAAATCTTTTCAGCTATACGGTTGAACTCTCTGTCTTAGGGCAGAGTGGAACTCAAATGATGCTATGCCGAAGGGCAGAGTCTTGTCTGGGGTGGTAGACCGACCCGTCCCCGTTTTTTACGGGGTTTACGAGGAATTTTTGCCTGAGCCTACGGGCTTGAATACCCCACTTTAAATTCGGCCTTGTGCCACATACGACCGCGTGGGGCGGTTGGCAAATATACTAGCTGAAATCTTTTCAGCTACAAGGTGGAACTCTCTGCATTCGGGCAGGGAGGAACCCGGGCAAGACTCTGCCAAAGGGCACAGTCTCGTTCGGGGAGGTAGACTGACCCGATCCCGTTTATGCGGGTTCTACGGGTATTTTTTGGCTCAGCTTAAGGGCTCGGATCCCCTACGTTAAACTCGGCCTTGTGACACATCTACCCTCGTGGTGATGGTGTTGGGGCGGCGGCTTGTAAATACCGACTATGCGGGGTCTACGGGGATTTTTTGGCATAGCCTTCGGACTCGAGAGCACCAAATACGGCCTTGCGTCACATGCGTGGAGCAGTTGCTAGATACTCTAGCTGAAATCTTTTCAGTTGTACTGTCGAACTCTCAGGCTTCGGGCAGGGAGGAGCCCGGACAAAGATTTACCGAAAAGCAGAGTCTCGTTCGGAGAGGTAGACACACCCGGCCCCAGATTATGCGCGGTCTACGGGGATTTTTTGTTCGAGCCTACGGCCGCAGGAACCCCACATTAAATTCGGTCTTGTGCCACATGTGACGGCGTGAGGCAGTTGCTAAATATTCTAGTTGAAATCTTTACAGCTGTACTGTCGAACTCTCTGTCTTCGGGCAGAGAGGTACCCGGACGAGGCTATACCGAAGGGCACAGTGTTGGTTGGGGAGGTAGACAGACCCGATCCCGCTTATGCGGCGTGTACGGGGAATTTTTTGACCGAATCTACGGGCTCGGGAACCCCACATTAAATACGGCCTTTTGCCACATGTGTCTGAGTGGGGCAGTGGCTAGATAGACTTGCTGTAATCTTTTTCAGTTGTACTGTCGAACACTCTACCGAAAGGCAGAGAGGAACCTAGACAAGGCTTTGCCGAAGGGCAGCGTCACGTTCGGAGAGGTAGACAGACCCGATCCTGTTTATGCGGTGTTACGGGGATATTTTGGCCGAGCCTACGGTCTCAGAAACGTCACATGAAATTCGGCCGCGTGCCACATGTGACTGCGTGGGGCAGTTCCTAGATACTCAATCTGAAATCTTTTTCCGCTGTGTTGGTTGAACTCTCTGCGTTCGGGCAGAGAGGAACCCGGACGAAGCTTTGCCAAGGAGCAGAATCTCGTTCGGGGAAGTAGACACACCCGATCCCGTTTACGCGGCTATACGGGGATTTTGGGCCAAACCTACGGGCTTGAGAAACCCAGCATTAAATTCGGCCTTGTGCTACATGTAAGTGCGTGTGGCAGTTGCTAGATACTCTGGCCGAAATCTTTTCAGCTGAACTGTCGAACTCTCTGCCTTTGGGCAGAGAGGGACCCGAAGGATAGAATCTCGTTTGGGGAGGTAGACAGACTCGATCACGCTCATGCAGAGTCTTCGGGGATTTTTTTGGTCGAGCCTACGGGCTCGGGAACCCCACATTAAATTCGATTTTGTGCTATATGTGACTGCGTGGGACAGTTGCTAGATACGCTAGCTGAAATATTTTCAGCTGTACAGTCGAGCTATCTGCCTTCGGGCAGAGAGGAAACCCGGCGAGGCTATGCCAAAGGACAGAGTCTGGTTCGGGGTGGTAGACTTTTCCTGATCTGTTTACGGGTTTTCTTTTTTTGTTGTTTTTTTTATGGCCGTGCCTACGAGCTCGGGAACCCCACATTAAATACAGACTTGTGCCACATGTGACTGCATGGCGCAGTTGCTAGAAACTCTAGGTGAAATCTTTTCAGCTGTACTGTCGAAGTTTCTGTCTACGATCAGAGAGGAACCCGGACGAGGCTATGTCGAAGGGCAGAGTCTCGTTCGGGGAGGTAGACAGACCCGAACCCGTTTATGCGGGGTTTACGGGGAATTTTTGCCGAGCCCACGGGCTCGGATTGCCCCACATTAAATGTGAGACTTGTGCCACATCCTACCCTGTGGGAAGGTTGGTTACTAGCTGGGATCTGTTTAGTATGACTCAGACTTATGCGAAAACTACCGGCCTTCCAATAGTAGCACTCACTACTGGATTGACTTGCGATAACCTTGTGCATAACTGTTACCTTTACTCTTATTGTACTGTTTTTTACAATAAACCTTTATTTATTTTATCCACCTGGTTTTTCAAGTATATATTCCTATTAGCACGAAACATAAAACATGATCTGAATGAAAAGAATCTTTTGGATCGCATTTCATCTGTGGTTTGCTGTATAAACGCAATGAAAAGGCAAACGTTTTGAAGCAAATTTTGACGGATGATGTGAAGTGCATCTTTTACAACATTGTTCAGCGATAAAGATCCAGAGGTAAGCAACATGATCCAACTTTAGCCTTCTCAAATCAGGTTTTCTTTCTCAGAAACTAATGCCGTGTAGCTGGTGGAATTGGATAGAAAACTTGTAATATGACTTTCTGCCAAGTAACCAGTCAGTTGTTTCTGAAAAGTACTGCTCGCAAATGTACGAATTAAAGGCAGCAATTCAAGAAAAACGCCCTGAATTTGCCAAAAGGAAAGGTGTTGTTTGCCACCAGGATAATACCAAACATTACTTTTCTTTGGCGACCCGATAAAAATTGTTGCAGCTTGGCTAGCATATAATTACCCCACCCATTATATTCACAAAACTCCTTCGGATTTTGAGTTATTTATGTCCTTGAAAAATAATCTCAATGTTAAAAATTTTAATTTTTTGGATGACAAAAAAAAAATGAGGTTTTTGCCGAGAAATTACTAAAATTCTGGAACGAAGTAATCTTCAAGTTGAAGGAAAAATGGAGAAAGATTCTGCAACAAAATGATTCATATTGAGTTGAATAAATATTTAATGGTATAATTTTGTTTAGTGTTTGAATTTCACCTTAAAAATCGACATGACATTTCCGGACAACCCAATATTAAATCACAGGCGCTTATAACTTCAACAGTTTTCTTTTCATTTTTAAACATTTTTATATTCATGTATGTTGACTTGGTAAAGACGCAATTCTTTCAAGAATGGAGATATTTGAAAAAATCCGCGGCGCAGTTTTACATTTTGATATGATTCGATAGCTGCAATGTCAAGAATTTTCCTTTTATGTTACTTGCTCTTTTAATAAGTCTGGCATTCTGTAAAATAAACTTAATGTTGCATTTATTTCTAAGTATCACTAATAAATTTGATGATGTGATCGTTTTTGCGTTCATAATTTAAAAAAAACAATTTGCATGTTTCCCGAATATATTGTCATTATATTGTGAAAGTTGATTTTTTTATATGCCTGTTTCGGAATTATTATTGTTATAGAGATTTTTGATTCTGAACATATGCATAATAATTTGGGATATGGTTGTAAATATTTTGATATTGTTAAGATTGCTTTGGATATTAGATGTTAAAGAGTTAGTATTATATATATATCTGTTTTTATGCATTTTTTTTTTATCTTATCGTCATTGTTATTGCTAATATTAATGTTATTATCTTTTTTGAGGTCGTATATTTTGTATGCCTTTCTCTCAATGAAATAATAAGGATATTGGGAGTGGGGGTTAAAGTGTTTTCTCTGTATGCTTCTTCTTCAGGTAAGTATTTTAAGCAGCAGATTCTTCTTGCCATTAAATAAAATCGTATAATTATTCCCGATTTTATCCTGTTAAAGTGGGAATAAAAATTGATATGGCAGATTTTCTGTAAGCCTTCAATTAAAGGTCGTTATTAATTCGATGTCGCATGAAATGAAGGAAGGTTAAGTGTTGTTAGATAGATTCAAAGGTAAAATCTATTCTGTGACGTATGCGTGTGTTTTTATATACATTTAAGGACGCGGACACTTAAATTATAATTGTTTTCATTCAAAGATGATTGTTTTTGGTATATGAGTTTTGTTTCGAGGATCATAAATCTGTTTTTACTGTTTGATTTTGCTAATATTTTTGGTGGTGTTTGTGAATAGCTGTCTAATATTACTATGATACTTTTTTGCTTATTGATGTGTTGTCTGATGGAACTCTGCTCCAATAGGTGGCAGGTGAGTCTCCGTGAGAATGTGGTTGTGGTATATCCTATATAAGATGTTTTGTGCGTTTTATTTTCAGAGAAACATTCACGGTAGGTAGAGACAAATGGTGAGTTTCGTAGAACTGGTAGTGACGTAGACAAAGATTGTTGTGACGTAGGTGAGGTGTGATGTGTGTGTTTACTTTTTAATTTATATTTTTATACACAATTAAGGATGTGGGCTTTTAAATTAAATTGTTTTCTTTTAAAGATGGTTGTTAAATATCAGTATTGTTTCGAGGATCATAAATATGTTTTTATTGTTTGATTTTGCTAGTATTTTGCTATTGTTTCTGAGTAACAGTTTAATGTTAGCTTGTACCATATTTCCAAGGAATGAACTTTGGACAGTTTCTGAAAGTTAACTAATACTAAATGTCTTTTGTTTTAATAGCATTAGTCTTTTATATATATATATATATATATATATATATATAGTGATTATCGGAGTTTCATACGTTCTGCCATCGTCAGTTGCACTTTTTTGGGTCAACACCACTTCTTTAATATTTCTTTTTATCGTGAGATATTTATTGTATAGGAGGATTATTATTGAATTAAAAATATTTAATGAATTGTACTTTAATTTTTGACTTGAATTTAGTCCCAGATTATCATTTAAGATTGAAAATAAGGTTAGAAATAAAATTATAAATTCTAATTTGAAGAGACGCTGTTGCAATCAAAGGAAAAAAAAAACGTTTGAAAATCAAGGGGGCAACTCTATCCATTTGGTTATATATATATATATATATATATATATATATATATATATATATATATATATATATATTATTTGATAGAGGAATATATGGTACAAAAGACTTAAATTCGACATCAAGTTTCGCAGATACACTACTCGTCTAATACAAATTTATTTCTTCCTATATTTCGAAACATTTTCCTGGTTTCTGGTGAAAGTTTATATATAAATTGCTCAAATGTCTGACTACATTCAACTTTCATAAGACATGATCAATCTTACACATGAAGACGCGATAGATGTTCTGCGATGACAATTATTTCAAGAAAGTCAAAAGTGCTCAAAATTTAACAATATATATTTAGATTTTTACCGCACTATAGAAAAATAATTGAAAACTTGATCAAAGAACTTTTGGTGGTTTTCAACAATGGAGGATTGCTGCCTAAATACATTGTGAATTTAGGCAGCAATCCTTCATTCCTTCATTTATACATGTTTTTATTACAGATGACAGATAAGGTACTGCGATTAAGCATTTATTTAATTTTTCTTGTGTTCGAACAAGTGTTTTCTTTTCTGGACACAGAGTGTGTAGTAACTGTCCAAAAGTTCTCTAATTCCGAGCGCTTTCAACTATATTTTTAGCCATTGTCAAGGATAATTTTATTTTTACTTTTTAATTGGGTGTATGGGTTGTGTGTATATTTCTAGAGTTATAGGGATGCTTTATTTTCCGAACACAGTTAGTATTGTGGCCATGTTCGTAGTTAATATTATTCAGTGATGGCCTTTTCTTTTTTATTATTAAGGCTTCCATTATTTTTAATATTTTTTTACATGTGGATGAGATTATTATGTTTGTATTTTCTATTGGTATGTTTCGGATGGAGTCTGGTAAGTTTGTGTGTGTGTTTAAATGGATTCTAATAGAGCTGTGGTCGGAGAGATGTAACGTGAAGCATTTGGATAGGCATGTAGTAGTGTGACCGATGGAATTATTTATAAATTCGATTTGATCAGGAACACAGTCCCTTAAGGGACATTTGAATCCATAAATAATGTTCGTTTGTTGTAATGTTGATCTTGCTGGTGTGTTGTTATTTTTGGGGATAAGGTTAGCGGTTTTCTTCTTTTTTTTTGTAGTAGATAATTAATTTCATTTTTTGTTCGGTTTAATTGTGGTAGTGTATATCTTTATGATATTTCTAAGTACTTGTAGATGATGTGGATTTGGTTTTTGTAAAAAATATTTATATATATATATAAAAACATGCAAATATACACATCCATAAAAACACACAAGTAAACACTTATACAATGCATACACTTACACTACATACATACACACATACATACGTATGTACACAAATGTATACATGTACTCATATACATACATATAAACGTCTACATACACATACAGAAAAATACTCAGACGTAAATACCTAGAGCTGTGGTCGGAGAGGTGTAACGTGAAGCATTTGGATAGGCATGTAGTAGTGTGACCGATGTAATTATTTATAAATTCGGTTTGATCAGGAACACAGTTCCTTAAGGGACATTTGAACTCATAAATAATGTTCGTTTGTTGTAATGTTGATCTTGCTGGTTTGTTGTTATTTTTGAGGATAAGGTTAGTTGTTTGAAATTTTTTGTAGTAGATAATTAATTTGATTTTTCTTTCGGGTCAATTGGGGTCGTGTATTTCTTTATGATATTTCTAAGGGAAGGTTCCTCTTGTTTGTAGATGATGTGATTTAGATTTTGTAGAAAATATTTATATACATATAAAAACATATGCAAATATACACATCCATAAAACACACACAAGTAAACATGTATATACAATGCATACACTTACACTACATACACACATACACATGTATACGTATGCACACATATGTATACATGTACTCATATACATACATATAAACATCTACATACACAGACAAAAACATACACTTAAATACCCACACACTACATACATACATATATATATATATATACACACACATACATACGTACATGAACATACACACCCAATTAGATGCATATATACACATACATACACAATACACACAGATATATATCTATATATAATACAGAAAATGATAATGATGCCTCGCCCCCAAAGTGGCTTTAAACATACAGACAGCTTTTTTTTATTTTACCTGGAATGCTTAAAAGATACTAAAATAAATAGAAACAAACATAGAAAAAGAAAAGTTATATGGCTTAAGCCTTCATTCTGCAAATTGTCTAATATGAATATTGATCAATATTTTCTGAAATTGATTGACAAAAATTTTATCCAAAATAACCCACTAAATAAACCTATTAATAGAAAAAGCTAAAAAATTGTCTACTACCCGCACAAATAACATCTATAGTATTATTAATTCGCATAATAATAAAATATTAAACTATCAAACCCTATTGTAATTCTAGAACCAAAAATAACTGCCCAGTTGGAGGTATATGCATATCCGAAAATGCTATATACCAATCAACTATTTTCCCTAAAGAAAATGTAAATAATAAAAAGTATACATCGGAATTTCAGCTGGGATCTTTAAGAAGGGGCTCTACAATCACAAGCATTCTTTCTCTGACCTTTATCTAAAACACCAAACATCACTTTATAAATATTTCTAAAAGCTTCGGAAATAGATGTAATTTGTGCCTACAAGAAACAATTAAAATAATTAAATATAATATTAAATACTAGTCAGCTATTGAACCATATACATATATATATATGATACAATATGCTTTAAGTTTGGTATATTAGTGGGTAAAAGTACCCATTAGCAGGGATAAAGCGTATGTAAATTTAAAAGTGGACACCGAGGTCAAAAAGATTGAGCTCAAGTATGAAACAGACTGTCGCTGCTTAGTGCTGAGTTCAGTTTATATATATATATATATATATATATATATATATATATATATATATATATATATATAAAAATATATATAATATGTTAAAATAAAAGTTTTGTGGTATGCTATATATATGGGTAAATGTGCTCAATACTAAGGACAAAGCTTATGTAAATATTAAAGTGGACATTGAAGTCAACACTGAGATGGCCTGAAGATTGTAGAAGATGTATATATATATATATATATATATATATATATATATATATATATATATATATATATATGTGTGTGTGTGTGTGTGTGTGTGTGTGTGTGTGTGTGTATTGTAACATTCATTTTTTGTATATATATTTCTTGTAGAACAATGTAAAGAATTCGCAGAACTCTATGATTTTCATAGAATGGTCCGATAGAAAATCACTTGCATTATGAAATTAAAACATCCAAACTTAGCAATATGGTTTTGATTTTTAACTCCTTTAAAAACCTTTGTGTTAGCGAAAATATAAAAACGATAATTTAATCACGTAACATCTTTGGAGAAAATGTTAATTTGCTTTAAGCATGTCTTCGTATTGAAATTTTCATGAAATATCGTTTAAGGTAAATGAAACAGTGTAGAAAGAGTCGGGAAATTGCTTCTTAATATGTAGAGTCACGACAAAAAAAAAAAAAAAAAAAGATACCCATCACCGAATTGAATGACCTAAATTTTAATTATATTTATTTACTTTTCTCTATCTTTTTATCGTTTCGGTCTTTGTTTTCAAAATTTTGTATACAGTGACATGATCATTGTTTGTACTTAAAAATACAGAATTGGACTGGGCAAGGCGCAGTTTTGTGCCGGACAACAGACGGACGTATACCTAAGGCTTCAGAAACATAATTACAACTAGAGAGAAAAAAATGAACACCGTCTGTTAATTGAATTTTCTTAAAAGATATAGTAAGCAGTTTTGCTCAACAACCAAATCCGTGGCCTTATAATTTGATTTAATTTTTATTTTTATTTTAAAATAAACGTCATTGAAGATACAGAATTGTTAACGAAACATTGAAAATGTCTACGGAAGGCCAAGCTCGTCAAATCGATGTTGACTATCTTTTCACGACTCTGAAGCCGATGGGTTTTTTTCAAATTACACAATACTGTGTACTGGCATTAACATTTATGGAATTTGCTGCAAGCTTATTTAAAATCATCTTCATAGGTACGTACGAAGGTTCTTTATTCATGTATTTATTTTTAATCTTTTCTTTTTCTCTTATATTCTCTATTTCAATCGTACGACTTTTCTCTCATTCTTTCTTCACGCTTTCATATTTTCTACTTTTCTTTCTCTTATATTCTCTATTTTACTCTTAAACGATTTCTCTCTCTCTCTCTTTTCCCACTCTTTCATCTTTTCTCTTTTTCTTTCTCTTATATTCTCTATTTTACTCTTAAACGTTTTCTCTCACTCTCTCTTTCTTTTTCTCTCTCTCTTTTCCCATTCTTTCATCGTTTCTCTTTTTCTTTCTCTTATATTCTCTATTTTACTCTTAAACGATTTCTCTTATTCTCTCTTTCTTTCTTTCTCTCTCTCGCTCTTTTCCGACGCTTTCATCTTTTCTTTTTTTCTTTCTCTTATATTCTTTATTCCACTCTCAAATACTTTCTCTGTCTCTCTCTCTCTCTCTTTCCGCGCATAACGGCCGAAACGTTCTGATAACAACTACGATGAGGACAATAGTCCTAATATAAATAAAGTAAATAATGAATAGGTCAAATCTCAACGTTTTAGTTATGTGAAGCTAGGTGGAGTGTGCAGGTGGTGTAGTGGATATCGGTACGGAAAAAGAAACCGGAGAGTCGAGTTCGAATTAAAGAGTGTAAATACCGTGAAGTTTAATATCTAAAACGGGACATCAGGCTAAATGAAAAGAAAAGAGAACTATAAAAAAAAAAAATGTAGTGCGCCATTTTTCCAAGTGAGGAGAATCTGATAATTTATAAAATCAACATTCGAGTTCCTGGCTTTTAGCTTGACAAAATTTGCCCTTGGCCCATATAAACGTCTCGGTTCATTTCAGGTAAAAAAAAAAATCTTCTGTGTCACATCTTCACTAAATTTGGTGTGTATGGGGATGATGAGTGTGTGCATGTTTGTGGGTGGGGGTCTAAATAACAACAACGACAGAGATGAAGACAATACTTTGAGCACTTGATGTAAGCTGGAATAATTAGTCGAAACATTGTTGTGATAACAACAAAGATGAGGACAATAGTCCAAATATAAATAGTGTAAATAATGATAACACCTCATCCCAGAAATTCAGACAGAATGTGGAAGGTGAGTGTGTGCGTGTTTGTGGGTGTGGGTCTGAATACGGGTATCAGACAGGTATTCGAAGTATAGTATACGTTGCTCATCAGTTGTGTTCCCGACTTTGGAGATGTCGTGGTAAAGGATGTACAGCAAGCTAGGACACGAGTGTTCCGACATCGAAATATTCTGACACTTCAATGATTCTGGGACTGGGAAAATCTTGTCCTTGATCATGTAAACATGTTGACACCACATTAAAATGATCTTGTTTTCCATAATCTCTCTCACTGTCTTTCTCTGTCTCTCTGTCTCTCTCTCTGTATATATATATATATATATATATATATATATATATATACGAAAATTATAACAGAAATATAATATAAATATATTTATAAATGAATATATTATAATATAATATAAATATAATATACATATATTTATATAAATATAATATAAATATATTTATAACTAAATATATTAAATATAATATAAATATATTTATGTTATAATTTTCGAATAGATAATTATATTTGCTCTACTTTGTATTGTGCACTCTTTTAAGAATAGTATTTTTTGGTTATTGGAATTTATTCCGTATACACGAATCCTATACTTGGATATATATATATATATATATATATATATATATATATATATATATATATATATATATATATATATATTGCTAGTGTTAATAAAA